>JAQFVV010006336.1:2187520-2777520 GCA_028023455.1 Epiperipatus broadwayi
TGTATGGGTCACCATGAATTGTTATATCAATTTATTAAAAATTTTAAATTTAAGGTATATTTAGCTATATGATGTTGATTTTATTTATGATAATCTTTCAAAAGTTTAATTAAAGTAATCTATGAGTATTTGATATGTGAAATTGTGCTAATGTTTGAGAGAGACGTTTCAATAAAAGATGATAATATTATATGGTTGGGAAAACTGGCCATGATCAATACTGCATTAATAAGTTTTGTAAATAAATGTTTAAAGCTAAAAGTTTAAAAAAGATAAGTTAAAATTAAATGCATATATTTATTGTTGATAAAGATTAATATTTAATAAGTAAATATAAATATATTAATTATTAATAGTATATAATAGAAGATTAATATTTGATTTTAATAATATCAAATTATTATTTTAAAGTTGTTATAATATATTATTTATTTTAAAAATATTTATTTTTAAAATTAAATTGTTAGTTTATTTTTAGATAATTACAAGCGTTTGTATCTGTGTTGTAAAACAGATGATAGATAGACATATGTACACACATGCTTGTAAGTTTTATAGTAAAGTTGCAAAACTGTTCTAAAATTCTATTATAAAATTTATAAATATTATATTGGCTATCATGAGATAAAAATAAAGATAATTAATGTGAAATATTAAATCTGATTTTTAAAATACTGTTTAAAAAAAAAAACGTAACGTATAAAAATAGACTTAGTTTGTTTAAAAAATAGTCTTATAAAAGTTAAAAGTGAAATAAAGTAAAAAATATATTTTAAAAAAATGTTTGATGGATTTAAATAAATGATAAAGATCCATTTAAGAATTTAATAATGTAATAAATAATAAATATTAAATAAGTCATTATTTATTTTTAATTCTGTATTGTTGGTAAAATATGTAAATAGGCTAGCAAGGTGATTGTTTAATTTACCAATCAAGTGGGGAATGTATTCCGGTATAAAACCAAGGTTCAATTGTTCAGGGGGGATTATGATTATGATTTCTTTTAAGTGAAGTGTGCTATTAGATATAGCTAAGTAAAAATTATAGACGCTCTCGTAATCGTTTTAAAATTATAAGAGAGTAGTTTTAAATAATTTATAAAAGTTTTACCGTTAAATATGCAGTGCTAATTTATTTATAATTCTCTATTGATCGTCTCTATCGAAGCTCAATTTACTATCAAATAATCATGAAAGCATCGTATCAGGATAAAATGTATTGGAGACTTTATACTAAAAGTATAACAAACGCTGGATTAACTAGGAGAATTATTAGTTGGATAAAAGTCATATATTGGATATTATATGAATTTAAAAGTTGATTATAATTAATTTTTATAAACAAATATTTTAAAGAAAGATAAATACTTCTTTATGAAGAAAGTATTTTTAAAATACAAATTTAAGTATATATCTTGGTAAAGATATGGTAATTAATAATAATTGCAGAAGTACTTGCCTTGTTAAGTCTTTGTGGTTTAAAAGACTAGATTTGGATAGTTTTAAAAGGCAAATAAATCGGAAATTTAATTGGTAAAAAAAAATACCTGTAAATAAAATATTATATAGTAAAGTCTGGACGCTGGTCATACAGAAGAATTTAGAAATTAATTTTACCTAAATATTGGTTAAAGAATGCACAAATAAGTATACGTGGATATCCAAGTCAATTCAGAATAATTAAATAAGAACATTATAAACTATTAATTAATACGAGGAAAGTAATAACTTTTTTTTAAATAATTTTTCTTTAAAGAAATGAATCCGGATCCAATAAACTATTTTAATTATTATTTTGTTTCTTATGGTGGAACTTATTTTATTTATTTTTTTAAAAAAAAAACGTTTTCATTTATTTCGTAAAAACTGTTTAAACACGTGATGTACCGGAAAAAGAAGTGATGTTGGTAAAAGTTTGTGCCTAGGAAAAAAAGAACAATTATGGGTGGAAAGAAGACAATGTTGGATTTATGTAACATATTTTTGTTTTTCTTAACTAACATAGATATTTAATTATTTATTGATCTATTAAAGATAAGAGAGGTACATTTTTTTTTAAAAAAGTAACTAAATATTAATATAACAATTAATTTCATAAAGTTTATTTTTATATAATTATACAACACGTAATATTTTAAAGAATAATTGTTGAGTATAAATGTGAAATTATTTTGTAAAATTGTAATCCTGGAGGACATCGTGTGGCGGATAATAAATTGGAGTATCATTTATGGTAAAAATTATATAATAGTAATAATTTGATGTATTTTGCTTTGTTTTCTTTAAATCAACTAAATATTATTTGATTGTTGAATAAATGTATAAATATTTAAAGAATATACATGCATAATATTAGTAATAACAGTTTTATTTTAATATGCATACTTTAAATTTATGATATAAATTTATTATAACGTAATGAGAGAAATCCATAAATAATTATATGATTCTTTCGTGAATAAGTTTTAATGTTTCTGTTACAATATTAGGAATTTGATTTATTATATTAGTATGAGTTATTTATATTACCTTTCAAGTTAGTAAGAGGTAAAAATATCTATATTTTATTTTTTTTTTATTAGATAAGTTAAATTAATTTTATATAGAAATTTATATTTTGATTGAAGGGTTTATCGTATATCGATGATGAGGTATAAGATAGTTTGGATAGTCATTATTTTTTTAAAAATTGGTAAGCTGTTACTGAAGTTAAATAAGGTCAAATGATATTTGTAGATAGAATTTTATTAGGAAGGAATAGGAATTACGAGTAGAGAAGAGTAGTAGTTTAAATAGAAAAGAATCATAGAATTTATTTTAATATAATACTTTATAAATTTTGAAATTGTTGAATAATTTTAAATATTATTTTAAGAAAAGAACATATATGTATTGCATATTTTGGTAAGACATACAGTATGGTATTACATCAGAATGAAGTAAATAATTATATAATCAATAAATGTCATTATATTATAAAGTTATATCAGTCTATACATTAGTTGATATTTGATTAATGCTAATAGTAAATGTAATACATACTAATACATTATAATAGAAATAGCAATAATACTTAAGTGAAGTAGCATTTTTAATTGTTAAAGTTTGTTTATTTTACATATGCTACATAAGTGATATTTTACATAAAAGTCTTCTTTTGTACTAACTAATGACAAATGATATCTATTAAGATTTAAGTTCATAAACTTAATTAAATGTTACTGATAAAACATTTAAGAAATGTATGGATTATCTATTCATGTTTATGGAAATAGTAACAGTGTAAAAATCTTGTATTATTATTTTTTTTATTTTTTATTTTCTTTGGTTTCCACTTGTAATGTAAATAATGTACATAAGTTGTTTATTAAAGTTGATGTAAATAAATTTGTTTAAGTTGTTTAAAAGTGTGTCGAATTCATTATTTTGCACCACAGCATTTGACAACAGATAATTTGAATAAACATAATATTTGCACAATATGAATTTTTTATTATTATTTTTAAAAGAAACACAGTATTTTCTTAATATAATTTATAGAAATTGATTGACATTAACATATAATATTATAATGGTCACAAGGTAATTATAATGCATAATATAAGAGTATAATATTATTTATTGCCACGTATTATTAAATTATAAGATTTTAGTATAATTTTTAAATTAAGATACTATATGAAAATAAAAGACATGTAGATGATTCACTTATTTCCTTAATGATTAATAGTATAATAAAATAGATAAGATTAATTTATACACTAGAAATTATTATTGTTAGTTATTATTATTATGATAAGTTAGGTGTAGTTAGGTTTGATATTAAATCCCTTATCATGCCTATCTGCAAGAAATATTATTACTTTAAAATAATTAAAAGAACCTGAGATTATTTAATTATATTTCCTTAATAAAAGATTGAGATTTATTTATTATTATTATTGAAGTTAGTTAATGTTTATAAAAGACATAAGAGTGCTGTAGATGTAGTAATGAGATAATAAAGAGGTAATAGTATTCTTATGCCATTGAGATAGTGTCTTGGGAAGACATTAGCTCAATGTAAATTCAATTACTACTTGTAACTTCACTTCATAGTCTCATGATTTTAATAAATACTTATTTAATTAGTACATGATATTGAACTATATTAATTTTGGTAAGTTATAATGAATCTGATAAGATATAGTATTATAAAAATATATTAATGATAGTTATACATATTTTAGCCGAGCATAACGATTTAATTGAGCTAGTCATATTTTAAGTTATATTATATATTTCAGGAAGTGAGGGTACAATATATATATATATATATATATATATATATATATATATATATATATATATATATATATATATATATATATATATATATAACAATATTCACTAGAATAAAAACTACAAAATTTTAAAAACTATAAAATGGAGGTTATTGCAGCAATAGAAAGTGCTTATGAGATGCATCATGCTCGAGATAGAGGTGATTTCTAAAATATCTTCTTTGAATATTTCTAATGTGAAATGTGATGATTCAGTGGTATAAACAAATTAATTTAATGAGAAGATATTTATCAGATAATAATGTTACATGTATTAAAAGAAGTTAAAAGGTGGAAGGTTATGTTTGATGTTTAAAAGTTTATATAGAGAAAAGGTTCATCAGCAGATTCAAAAATTAAAATTTAAATTGATAAATGCTTATTCTATTGATACAGTGAGATTGAAATTTATTAATACTATACTTAAGCCATATTTAAAGAAAGTGTTTGATAGAAAGTTATATCTATCTCTTTATCCATCAGCTGCAATTATGCCAAGGATTTTTGGAAATTTAAAAGTGCATAAGGAAGGATTTTCTATTAGACTGATGTTGGATTTTGGAGGATGTATGTATTATCATGCAGCAGTTTTTGTGGGAAAGTTTTTGCAAGATGAATTGGGTTTTGGTGATTATACAATTGGATCTTCATTTGATTTAGTTAAAAAGATTGATAATATTGTTTTGGATAATGATGATAGATTATTTACATTGGATGTTGTAGAGTTATATGGTTCAATAAAAAGAAAGGAATCTATTAGCATTATTGATCAAGTTTTATATGAAAAAGGAGTGTGTAAGTTTTATCGTATGTTTGTAAAGGATTTGTTATTATTTATTGATCAGAATTTGATAGTTACATTTGAAGATCAGTTGTATATGATGGATGAAGGTTGGCCTATGAGTTTGCCTGTTTCAGCAATTATATGTAGTTATGTGTTGTCATATTATGAAGGGATGATTCTAAAAGAACATTTTATGACCGGTGTTAAAAGTTATTTTAGATATGTGGATGATGTGCTTATTGTAGCATCGAATATGGTAGTGCATAAACTGTTTATTAAATTAAATGATATTGCTGGATTAACGTGGACTATTACTTCTGAAGATAGTGAGAAGAGTGTAAAATATCTTGATTTGATTTTATGGAGAGAAGGGAATAAAATTAATAATAAAATGGTGTTGAAACCATTATCAATTAGAGGAGTTGTTCTTCCAAATTCAAATGTTCCACTTACCTATAAATTGGCTGGTTTTAGAACATTTCTTTTTAGAAATGATGTTTTATGTAAATTTCAGAGTGATAAAATTATTAATATTGAAAGATATGTGGATGATTTGTTGGGTGTGGGATATAGTAGGACAAATATTTTATGTGCACTATATAGGTATAGAAACAGATGGAGAAGAGATAATATGGTAAAGAAAAAATGGATAGCATTGCCTTATGTAAAGGATATTGTTTTTAATAAGATTACATCATTGGTATCTGCTGATTTTAATGTTGCATTTAAAGTAGGTGCAAATACTGAAAGATTGGTTATTAATGGCAAAGATTCTATTGATAAAAGCAACAAATGTAATATTATATATAAAGTGGTATGTCATTGTGGTTATAGTTACATTGGGGAGACCAAATGTGCATTGAAAAAGAGGATTAGGGAGCATGAATTATTATATAATAAGTTGTGTTGTTCTGCAGATAGATATAAATCTGTTTTTGCAGAACATGCTGTGAGTTGTAATGGAGAATTCTGCTTTGATAGAGTTTTTATTTTGCATATGGAAAATGATTTGAGGAAAAGAAGAATTAAGGAGTCCTATTTTATAAATAGTACAGATAATGTGTTGAATAAACAGTGTCATTGTGTTAATATTCACAATTTATGGAAAGTAGGTAATTCACGTGAGAACGTTACTGGTGTGAGAGTTTGATCATATTTAAATATTAACGGATTGCTACTTAAGATGGTGGCATATACCAAGCTAGCTATAGCAAAGAATTTTAATCTTTAATTTTATACAGGCATTTTTTAAAATTTTGTAGTTTTTATTTAGGAATATTTATTGCTGAAAATTATATTATTTTATGTGTATATTTTAATTGTATCTGGAATTAAAAAGGTTCAACATATTTTAGAATAGTTTCTAAGCAGAAGTAATCTGTTCTCTTTATATAATGAACTGCCCACCTTCTTTACATCCAACTATCATGACGAATAGAAATCTAAATACCCTACCTTCCTTACTATCCAATCTTTAAAGGTTCTTGGTCCTCAAGTAGAGTGCAAAATACCATTGGCAGCAACCTACCAACAACATAAACACTCAGTTACTGGACAAATACCAACCAAATAAACACTTTATTTATTTTTAAGGTAAACCCTTTAGGTGCCAGTTAATTACATTCGTAATCAACATGTTTATCTAATCAGCACTAAATCCAGTACCTGAGCCTCCAACTAGCTCATCAGATTGTAGCTACCTTTTAAGAAAAATAAAACTCCACCCTCTCTAATAATCCTATCTCAATAATAATGATAACTTACTGAACGAGGAAACATTAAAGTCTTTAAACAACAAATCCTTACTTTTCAAAAATATAGTTTCCCTATTCTTTTAATTTAAATTTAAATATTTCTTATTAATAACTAAATCTCCCCATTCCCATCTTATTAAAATATTGTTCATCATAAATGTGTGTATTCAAAATATAAATGTAAATATTTAAATGACATTTTAAGTATTTCCTTTTCTTAAAAAAAAAACAATCATTTTGCTTTATAAGTTAAACACACATACTTTTTTCATTTTAAATAAATATTTTAATATATTATATTACTCTTTTCATTTTAAATAAATATTTTTATACATTATATTAAATAAAATATACATGACATATTACATTAAAATACACACATACGTACACACAATGTCTTTAAATATAATTAAATATAGAAGCCGATATCGCTTGTATTTCCTAAATATTATTTTGTAAAGTTTAAAGTTTTATTTATCACAGTTTATTTTTTATTTTAAAAGGAAATCAAGAAGGAGATAATACTAAAATCAAAAGTTACCTAGGATTTGAAAATTCGAAATGACGTACACAGCACAATGTAGTTTCTCTAAAAGTTATTTATTACCAGTTAGTGCTAACTTCAAGCAAACCTTCCTTGACTCCATGATATTATACAACTTTTGTGGATTTTTCAGCATCGATGCTCCTGTACTTTATTGCTTTACTCGACCATGATTTACCCTCCGAACTCTGCTGATGTTATTCGCAGTGAAGCTCCAGCTGATTGTACAATATGGTAAATTTAACAATGCCTCATTTCAGTAGATATAACAATTTATATAATTGTTATAACTGTAACTTCAAGAAATATGTTTAAAATATCAGAAATAAAATGGAATGTTTAGAGTTTTTAAAATGTCTTAACAATGGAAAATTTTTGTTATCTCCAGCATTTATTGTCTCATGAAATTACTTTCCTTTAGTTTGCTCTGATTAGGCTTCTACTTTTTTCTTCAAAACTTTTACACACACACATTTAATTGTTTTATTATAAAAGAAAATGAAATTTTCTTTATTATATTTTTTATTACAAACTAATCAAAATAATATTAAATCATTTTATTTTATAAGATTTTCTTTTTTAAAAATAAAAGCGTTTATTATTTATTTTCTTTAACAACGTCCCCCATACCCTACTCTTTAGTTTTTAATTCTTTCTTTCAACTTTTAACATTTATTCCCATTTTTTTTTAAAAGATGAAATTTATGATATATTATTGCTATTAAATAATACTACCCTTCAATAACAATGTACTTCGATACAATAAGATTATTTCTTGCTAATTAAAAGTCAAAATTTTAATTAAAACTATAATGAATCCTTTTGTTAATTTTTAGTAAATCTGTACAAAATCTGAAATATCTTAATGGTATTTTGAGACTTATCTTTAAAATTCTTTTTTAGTAATTAAATATTTTACTAATTAATAACTTGCTGTGATGATTTAAAACAATTATCAATTAAGTTGTTACTTAGAAAAAACTATGTTAAAATATATTTGTAAATGTTTTTATTTAAGTTGGAAAATCTGTTTGTTTATTATTGTTTGTAAATTTGTCAAACAATTCAAAGGTAAAATTAAATTTTAAAATTGAAGTTTAATATATTTAAATTCAAGAGAATGATTTCAAACTTGGTACATAAGTAATAAATAAAAGGCAAATTCATATATTATACTAATTTTTTCAATAGGTAACCTAATTTTAAGTAGGATGCATGAGAGAGTGGTATAAGAATTTTATTTTGCTTTCAATTTAAAATTATAATAATATATTAAAATTGAGTTTTAATAGATTTATGTTCAATATAATTTGTTGATATTTTGTACATTCTCTTAAATCTTTACAAAAATGATATGATATAATATTTTAGATAGGTGACTTAGTTTCTTAGATGATAATATCTAATAATTATGGTAAATGTTGTTGCTATCTGAAAAAAGAACCATTTTCATGCCTTAAAAGAACCATCAGGGCAAATGCTTGAAGTCCATTGCATATGTTTTTGTGATAACAGATGTTTTATTTTGTGATTATTTATAATATGAATAAATATATATGGACTTTCTTATCATGATACATCAGCCAATGTGATGAATTTGTTGGCATTTTGAATACTTTAATTGAAAAGTTAGTTGTTTTCTTAAAGGTGGGGTGAATATATGTATAAGGGATGATACTAAGAATCATTTAATGAGAGCTCTAGTCTATTGCTTGATGACAATCTTTATTTAAGTACCTAAACCTACAGATCAAATTCAATGAAGAAAGATTGCATGATTTGGAAAAAGTAACTAATATTAAATAGGAAATAGATAAAATTTGTGAAGTTAAAATAAAACATGAAGAGACAATTAATTTAAATAATGAGCATATACTCTACTACAAAGCCACACATATTGGGAGCACAAGAGTAATAGTATTCAGTATAGATAAAAATATTAGATCAACATTGTGGAAATTTATAGTATATCAGACAGAATGGCAAAAAAAAATTATTGAAATTAATGAAAAAGATCAAGTAAAGATAATCCAGATTTATGCCCCAACATGTTTCTCTTGTTTCAAAGAAATATAGAATTGATGCTTTTTACCCACAAACAACATTTTAAAATGTGAAAACATTAATACTAGAACTGGTAAACAATAGGATGATAAAAGTCTTATGGATACATTTGTTTCTCATGCCAGAAATGAGAGGGTCACATACTTGTGGAATTCACAGAAAGAAGAAAAACTATAAATTCTTTTTTTAAATAAATGCAAACATAAACAGATATTAAAAACATCCAAATATAGCAAAATTGGATTTTATGGGACTAATAGAAAGTATGTATTTCAAGACTGTTATATTCTTAATAGCATCAATATAAAAATGATTTTTGATTAGTATGACATATGTGCTAATGCATAACTGAAAAAGAATAATTCAATAAATTTATGTTAGAACTTGAAAATCATGTTAAATAGTAGCAGACTTCAAAATAGTTTAGGCCTTACTAAAATCAATAAAAAATAACTGAAGCACTATTAAGAATTTCAAAAAAGATACTTAATATAAAAATACAACATTTTATATGTATTTTATTACTCAGACAAAACACTATATAAAAAAATGAAAGAATATAGATTTTTTTAAATGATCCATTAACTAGAATTGAATATTAGCATTATATAAAATCATACAAAAAATTAATAATAATGTAAGAAAATGCATTGTGAATCGCCAAAGAAAGTTATAGAGCAAAATAAAAATCTCAAAAGTGTAAAACAGCATCTTTGATATTGGAAGAACAGATGTTTTAGCATTAAAAGTTAAAATAGAACTGTTACCAAAATAAAGATGGTGTACAATTAATACAGCATGTTTATTGCCAAGTTTTTTAGTGGAATAGATGAGATATGCAATTAAATTTATGAAAATAAATAGCTGAAGGAAATAATAGAATTGTTATTGATATTTTGCACAAAACAGATAAAGAAGTTGAAATATTGATGAAAAAACTATATACCAAATATTTAAATGATAAACATAAAAAATACAATTTGAAGAATGTAATAGTAATATTGATATTTAAAAAATGTGATAAAGAAGATATTCGAAATTAGACTTATTACTTATAATTTCTGTCAAATTCTTCACCAAGATAATTACAACTCATTTGAAAACTTTGTATTCTAACCAACCAAAAAAAATTCAAATTAAAAATAGTTTTAGCATAGTGGATCATATCCAATTATTGAGAGAAGTTATAGAAAGATCCAATGAGTAAGAGTTCCCATAAATTATGAAGTGGCATTAGATTCTACAAATTTTGAGATATCAAGATATAAAACTAGTTATTGTTGAATTCTGAAGAATATTTATCAAAATACAATATCAATTTTAGATTACATGATGATAGTAAAAAGATTAATAAAAAAGAAGTATTATAAAATGATTCCATAGTTCCAAAACTTTTTACAACAGTTTTACAATAAGTATTTTGTTCTATAAAACCAAAATCTAAGAGATGAAAAATAAATGGAAATATTTAAGTCATGTAGATTTTGCAGACAACGTAATTGTTTTTTTTTCCAATAATGCTTCAGAGCTTCAGGAAATATTGCAAGAGTTGCCAGATAAGAGTAAAAAAGTATGGCTAAAAAATAAATGCTAAAAAATGTTGTAGAGATTTTTTCAAATGTAAAAAATAATATTTGATAATCATGAACCTTAGACAGATTTTTGATGCACAGAAACACATATGGAATCAAATTAATAATGGAATTAAAAAATGGATGAAATGCTTTTGGTAAAAGGTACTGTGTATTAAAAAGAAACATGTCTATATGGTTGAAAAGAAACAAAATAATAGCTGTGTTTTATCCCTTCTTGTTTATGAATCTGAGATTTGGACACTTAACTGAAGAGATAATATAGAGCTTTCAGACCTTTCCCAAAAGTATAGAACATTATATTTTAGGAATAACAAAACAAATTAAAAATGAAATGCATGGATAAGAAAATGACTCCCTGAAAAAATTCACAGATTGAAATGAAGTTGGGATAGACATATTTTTAGAAGAGTTTATAATATATGAACAATTAAAATTTTATTTGAATCCATAGAGACTATAAAAGAACTAGAAAGAGACTCCATGAGAGATGGCTGGATATGATAAGGAAGTTTGCTTGCATGATATGGATAATAAAGGCTATGGATTACAGAATTTAAATTTTATGTGGAGAGATATTTATTATGCAGTGGACTGACAATGATTAAAAATGATATTGATTGATGATAAATTATGCTAATTGACTTTTTAAATAATGATTTTATGAGTGAAAATGATTGTACCATGCTTCATCTTAAATTCAAGGTTTACTATAATAATTGATTCTGCAATTTGTTCATTATTTATTAACAATTACTAATAAATATGTATATTCATCCTAACTTTTGATAAGAAAAAGAATGAAAGGAGAATAAAGATATTGAATTGAATATATAAATTTATATATATCATATGATGGTATTTCGGTCCTTTTATTGTTTTATTTTTACTTCTTCAGCAACAAAGTTTTTTTAATCCTGAGATATTAAAACCCTTTTGCATATTTATGAATCGCCAATAAACATATTATCTCGATGAAAGTGTTGGTATTAAATATCCTTAGATTGTTTATTGTAAATAATTATGCTGCGTCAAAAGTATACAACTGCTTAGACAATCTATATAACCAAATTGTGTTCCTTTATTTTTTATTTTTTTAATCGTTTGCTTATTGAATCTCATTTTTTAAGGCAAATTTTCAATATGTTTAGTAACATTCAACATAGTTTAGTTATAATCATTTATATGAAATATGCTTGTTTACAATTTTTTAAAGGTGTTGTATAAATTGTCTCTAGTTTAAGAAACCGGTTAAGAATAAAGTCTAAATAAACAGATTTTTTTTAAAACTGTCTTGATTAAATAATTCAAAACTTTTATTTTAATTCCTTTGATCTTAAAGTGTAAACGATCTTTTTCTTTTATTGTACAAATATCTTTCATTGAACTTTATTATCTTCTGCTTTGAGCAGCAAGGCTTTAACAGTTTCCATTGATTTTTTTTTTCTTTTCAACTGTTTGCAAAATGTAGTCAAAGAAAAGAAAAATGCTAAAGAATATCAAAGTTAAAACAGCAAAAAGTATTTAAAAATTATAAAAAACATTCCATAATCTTGTGTTAACCATATATGTATACAATTAAGTTGCGCATTTTTTTAAACAAAAATGAGAAAAAAAATTAAAAATCACAAGAAAATAACATTTTTGTTTTATAGAGCTGTTACTAAAAATAATCACACCTGTATTGAACAAATTATTTGAAACGTCTATCATCATAATGTAAGCATCTAATTATGTCGAATATTAAGTTCTTTGACTGAAGTCAAATAGATGAAAAAAATTACAAAAGAGTGACAACCTTCAATCATCATCAGTGGTCAATTGCCATAACAAAATAGAATTTATTCTAGCAACACTATATTTGCAGCCATATCATGCATGCACATTAATTATTTACATTAATAAAATGCATTCAAAATGGAAGATTTATGCCAACTCCCCCTTTTCCTTAAAAAAAAAAAACAATAATGGAATAAAATTATACAAAAATAATTCACTTTGTATAAAATAATATGAAAATTTCTATAAATAATTATAATAATTGCTACTATTTTCTTCATAAAATAATCTCAGTAAATGATGCAAACAGTTATATGGTCAGAACTAACTTAAAGTAATCCAATGTATTTATTTCTCTGATTTTCAATAAGAAAACCAATAAATTATTTATTTAATTTTTAAAATTAATTTACACATAACAGTTTATATTGCAATGATCTACAACAACATATTTCAATTTTATTTTAGATTGAAATAAAATCGGTGGTTATTTCAAACAAGAAAATGTTCAACCTAGATACTACTGTAATTTAATTGTTTCAAATTTTAATGAAATCAATAGCCCATGATAAGCCTTTGCTCATAAGAGCATATTATGATATCTTTTAAACTCTCACTTGACATAGCATAGAGAGTATAAATGAAGCATAGATCAGAAGTTTTAATGATGGTTCATTGGATCTGAAATTGAATAACTTTTTGAGTTTCTCTTAATGAGAAGACTATATTTGTGCCATTCTTACCATCTGATCTTATTTATCTAAAATAAGAATCAATAAGATTTTGATATAATCAAGAAAAATAGATAAATATTTATATTCTCAATTTTTATAACAGTTTAGTTTTATTTTTTGTTTTATCTGATATATTTTTTGTTTCATTTTCTAAAGCTCAGAATCATTATTTATGAAAAGAAGCATATAAAATTCAAAATCCTTGGACATAAGTATTGTTTTATTCTTAATTACTTTAATTTATTCCATAAAATAATGCAATAAAACTGCTGCAAAAAGTTTATTTCAATATACATCATCATCAATGATCATCTTTTTTATTTAACCATGTAGTATAATTATTAAAACAGGCAAGAATAAAAAATTGTGATCACATGATGTTTAATAGTATAAATATTGTTGTTACTTTGTTACCAATATTTTTAAAAATGCTGTAATATCTTGAATTCATGACATACGTTTTTTAAACTTTAATCCAGCAAAAATTATTAGAGTATTAATTGATTCTAATATTCTTCAAATTCAGTGCAATTAATAATTTATATGTATATCACAAGTATATTTATTAGTTGGTTTAAATATACCTCTTTAACATCCATTTTTTTTTAATTTTTTGGTGGTTTATGTTGATTTTTTTTCTGTAGACCATTATATGGTGAAGATGAAACATAATTTATTTTAATTCTTGCAATTATTCATGAAAATTATTAAAAACATACCAACATTGTAACAAAATAAGATTTGCTTTCAATTGCATAGAAAAGTTATTCTATGATTATTACAAAAATATAGACCATGTTATATATATATATATATATATATATATATATATATATATATATATATATATATATATATATATATATATATGTGTGTGTGTGTGTGTGTGTGTAATAATGGGCACACATGCTGTTACATTATTTATTTTAAAAATTAGACATTGAAAAGTTCGCATATAGAAACTTTTTTTTAAAAAATAAAAAAAATTGAAAGTTAAAAATTATCTAAACTCTAATATATAAAATCGCACAGATGAAAAAAATTATTTAAAAAAAAACTCTATTTAAAAAAAAAAGAAAAAGTTTTAAAACTAAATATTAAGAGGACTTGAAAGATTTAATGATAAAAGAATGTACAATAAATTAATTAATGTTATTGTAAAATGGAAATGATTATTTTAATTAGTCCAAGTGAACTAGCCCTTTGGCATTTCAAAATATATAAGAAAAGGTCAAATAGAAGAGAAAAAACAATAGAAACTAATAACCAATAAAAAAAATCCCTCAGAAAATGGACCAGAATAAAAAGATCATCATCATCATGATGTAATGTCCACTGGATCTGAAAGTTTATTATAAAAGGAAAGAGATGTGATAGCGATAGGTGAGATGTGTTAAGTCAGAGAGAGTTGGAGCAGAAGGGATTGAAAGATGCACTTTCAATTCCTTCAGTTGTTCTAAAAAATGAAACATCGTTTCCCCATATTGCAGACTATAGGACATCTGGGCCCGGCAATAAAATACCAGTGACAATAAAGGACCAATGGCTAACTACACTCTGATATCCTCATGACTTCAGGGGAATTAACGCTGGATTCCAAATGGCAAGCAACGGATAAAGATGAACATTTAAAAAAAACCATAAGAACTTTATGAACATTTTCAAAACAATAACTCTAAATTCTAAACCTTTCAGAAATTATAGCAATAGTATTTTCTATCTGACCAAACTTAATCAGTTATTAATAATTATTTTATTGAATGTATTATTATTTGTTTGTTAAATCATTTCCATTAATATTTTTTTTGTTCTTTTAAATTTTATGATGATTTTTATTTTTTTTCTGTTAAACTAAACTTAATAAATGTTAAATTTAAGTTGGGTGTGAATGGCTGTGTAGATTTGCAAAGTTATATTATTTAATTAAAGGAGGTTAATCTTAGCTTATTTGTTTCGTAGTTAAATTGGGTCAATAGATTGATATATTGGTGTAATTAGTAAATGTAATATGAGGTCCGCTGCATGCAGGATTGCATTATATGCTGCACACACCCTTTTTGCCTATGGAATGGGATAGTAAGATGGAAAATGCAGTCCCTTCCTATGGAGTTTTTTTTATTGCTCTTCTCGTCAGACAGATGTAGTATTCCTGTCTAGATAAGAGTCAATGTCTTCTAACCATGGTGTTCAGATGTACATTACTGACAGTATGGTATTTGTGCCATCATATTCATGCTACATTGAATACATCGATGTAGCAGGTGGATTGATGTTGGTTTGACTGCAAACTTTTGGCCTAAGGTTAAATAAGTGATAGAATATTTTCTTTTCAAATGCAATCTATGTAGTCTATTTATACTCGACACTCTAATAAAATATTAAACTCATCTGTGTAAACTTAGAAAATAAAAGCTTAAACATAAATTAAATTCTAAAATGAAAGTTAAAATGTAAGTTAAATTTTAAAGTAAAAGTGATACTAAAATGATTCAAAATTTATATGTGCATAAATAAATGTTTGTGTGTTAATTACTGGCAGGGGCTTCTTTTATTTTTGTTAATATTGAAAAGATATTTTAAGAATTTATATTTATAAATCTCTGTGTCTCACTGAGCTAGTGATTGGGGTTAACGGTCTAAATATAAAATAAAGTGGAATCTTAACAGCATATATCTGCCTACTCTATAAATTTTCTAGGTTCAAGTAGCTTAGTGGTGCTCTGTAGCACAGATATGGTAAGACTGCAATTCCACTTCTTTCTGGAACCGTTATAATATATATATATATATATATATATATATATATATATATATATATATACGGTTCCAGAAATCGGTTTAACATTATATATATATATATATATATATAATGTTAAACCGATTGTTTAAATAATAAATGCTGTTATAATAAATGAGACACATTCTCCACTAAACTTCTTACAATATGATAAAAAGAATGTGAATACCCTACTTCCACCTTTAATTATTATCATATATTAAGAAGATTGATCATGAAAAATTATGGCAGCAGATATGAGAATAAATCAATCTAATTATTTTATTGTGAGTTATTTATTAATCAATTTGATTTTTATTTAGAAAAATGATTTATTCTATCTCCTGTCACAATTGTTCAAGACAATCTTTATAATACATAGAACAAACTAAATTGGAAAGTGGGTATCCACTTTCTTATTATCATATTGTCTAATGAGTTGCAGGGAAACATAAGGTATACACATTACAATTCCCAGTCTGAGAACTCATGGTCATAGCACATAGGTTTTAATTCTCCCTTTTTTAAAAAAAAAAATCCAATCTCATGGTCATAAAACAGGAAAAAAAATATATGGTTGTGAAACTAGGTAAAAAACCTATACCTATGGCAGTAACAGATGGGTTTTAAATCAAAACAAAATCCCCACTTTTCATTCATAAAGTAGGAAAGACAAAATTTTATATGGTTGTAAAATTATTACACTTATAGTTGTAACACATGGCTCCATAATTTTTTTTAAAATTTTTAAAATTTTTTTGATTGAGTTAAAACCAAATTTCAAACCCTGGTTGCATAGCAAGTTACAACAAAACAAAAAAATAATTAATGGCTTGTGAACTATTTTTAAATTTAAATAATTTCAAACAAAAATTTTAAATTTACGGTTGTAAAACATGGTGTTATAACAAAACAAAATAATAATTAATAGCATCAAATATTTCTCAATTTAAAAGTTTCAAACAAAAAATTTAAAATTACACTTGTAAAATATGGCATGGCATTACAACAAAACAAAATAATAATTAGTGGTGGTCAAATATTTTTCAAATAATTTTAAAAAATAAATAAATTTACAGTTGTAAAACACAGGGTTACCACTAAAACAAACTGAGTTTTACTTATAATTGTAGAAGATAGGTTTTAATTTTAAACACAATTTCCATTTTCAGTGGTTATAAAGCAAGGAAAAAAATTCCCATTTTTTTTTCTATGGTTGTAAAACCAGATTTTCATGTTTAATTAATTAGTCTATCAAAAACATAAAAATTTTAATTTATGGATGGAAAACATGGTATTCTACTAATATTATACAATGAACAAAAAAACATAACATATGATTTAAAGTAAAATGCTTAATTTTGCCACAACTATAAATTTAACTTATAGTCATAAAACAGGGTCTTTATTTCAAACTCATTAATATTACAATCATAAAACACAGTATTTGATTTTATATAATCAATATAACAAAAAATAATTAAATCACTTTTATATCTAGGAAATTGTATGGGTATATTAAATTATATATCAAATTATATATATATATATATATATATATATATATATATATTTTTTTTTGTATATGTATATATATATATATATATATATATACAAACAAAAAAAAAGACTTATAAATCCAATAAATAATATAACCAGAGGACTGGTTTTCATCAGAAAGAAAAAAAATCATTGTATGTATTGGCATGTATTCAATTCATGTATGTGGGTATATTATCAGGAAGGCCAAGCTGAAGTGGCAAACCCAGTAGAAAAAAACTTTACATATATCACTTATTGTGCAGCAACACATATCCTTGGAAAACACACTGTTCAGGGTTGTGTGAAAGACAGTTCAAGCCCCATGTTGAATGCTAAGCCCAAGAAAAAAAAACTCTGTACCCATCAAAATCATGTGTTTATTCAACAAGACCTAGAATCCAAGCAAACTATAGCAATCTAGAATATATAAAATACACAGATCTGGAACAATACTAATGCTAACCTATTTGCCTGTGCTCCAGAGTGTCTGAAAATATGAACAATGCTTTTGAGAATCCTAGCAAGCTTTGATTTACTCCAGATCCGGCAATGAGAACAGGGTGATCAAAGAGACATGGAAATCAATAATATTCACATAATTAGCTAATGATTAGTACAAAATATAATACTTAAAATGTGGTGCAGATGATTGCTTAATATATTAATAATCAAATCCATAATGTTGTTCAAAAGGGAGTTTAGTTAATAATACTAATAAAATCTTTCACTCAATTTGAAATAATTTAACTTAACCAAACAATCATACTAGAGACTCAGGCAAT
Organism: Epiperipatus broadwayi; assembly: GCA_028023455.1. NCBI lineage: Eukaryota > Metazoa > Onychophora > Udeonychophora > Euonychophora > Peripatidae > Epiperipatus > Epiperipatus broadwayi. The sequence goes on from JAQFVV010006336.1 coordinate 2,206,196, forward strand.
GAATGACAAATGCAAGAATATGAAAAATAATAAAAAAATTTATTACATAATTAAATATGGTAATAAACAAAATAGCTGTATATAACGTCTGTGCACTGGTAGTTACAAACTTGATTATGGTTTGATTTGCAATCATGCACTTTATGGATGAAGCCAATAAAACATTGAATTTACATAAATACATAATTTTTTTATGTTATTGCATAAAGTTTGTTTGTGTAATTACTACATATATAAAACAAGAGTAGTTAGTGTGGTTGCTCAAATATGGTGGTGTGGTTAGTATTCCAAGTACCAAAGAAATTAATTAGGTAATCAATGATACCTTGTAGCTTAGCTTAACCCCCATTTAATACATTATAAATTCACACTAAGGTGTTTTATTCTTATTTACATATATATGAATAAGAGTTTAGGATGTGTGATTTGAAAAGTGTGCAATATTTGGGAGATCACTCAGATGTGGGAGAGCAAAATGATTCAGCTTAAAAGAAACTGTAATTCATAATCTGACTTAGAAAATTAAAATGAGTGGATGGTGAATGACATGCAGTTGTGACTGGTAGAGAGCATGCAGGTGGATAGACAACTCATTAATAATAATAAAGGTAATATCACATTATTGCTCACAATCACATATAGAGAGGTGGCATGTTGGGATGGTTCATCCTTATGTTTTCTATACACTGATTTCTTGGAGATACCTGGAGAAGATCCCAAGTAGAAAATGCATCTACTTTGAAAGGATAACAAAGAGTGGGCTTGATCATTCTGATGATCCCAAAATAAATGACAAAGCAAGAAAACCATAAATAAGGATTGCAATGATATACCTATATCACCTACAGCAGATAAATAATTTGTGTCTCTAATGACCACAGTAAATTAATAAACACTTGATTATTATATGGCACTCTTCTGCATAATGAAATGGGTAAACACAAACCATCCTAGGCACTTGAAGTCAGAATTTAAAATAAAAGGGGATAAATCGCTCTCCACCACACCTTGGAAATATCTTCTCACCTTTCTACAAGCAATTATTGCACAGATATCTGATATTACTTAAAAAATAAAATCATAGATTACATATTAAATTCACTTCTGGTGAGATTTAATTACTTAAAATGATAAAAGAACTTTAATGATTAGATGAGGGTTAATTTTGTAGTTTGGGATAACAATTAAATGTAAATATCAAGATCTTCAGGCCATTTAAAGAATACAATTATTGAAAAAATAAATGGCATAAAACCGAGTGAGTTTATAACAATGAACTTTAAAGGAAATTTATATCTCCATAATTTAATAGGAGAAAACTATGGACAATGGATTTAAATTCACTCGCTAGATTGTATACCTGCTTGACATATCAAAATGAATAAGAATAATAAAATAATAAAAATCAAATTAATTCTAAATTGCCACACTAAAACATAAGAATTTATATAGCATTAGAATGAGTTTCACAGACATTTTAACATTTATATAACAGTTTAAAAAATTAAGTAAAAATACAGGCATACAGTATAATTTAGGATTAGAATAAGTGAGTTCATTAGCTGATGGTAATATAGATGTTACCTTGGGCCTGAGGGCACATTGATGTAGGTAATTGGTGGATCATGATCATAAGCTGACTTGGATTTGAAAGAGGCATTGGTAGAGATTCACGAGTCACATTCAGGCACATGTATTACTGAACATGCCACATATTTGGTCTAGATGTTATGGCATATTGAGCTAGATAAGCTTCCATGAGGTATGGGGAAGAAGACGATCTCCTTCACCCCACCATGATTTTGCTGCACAACACAAACTTGCAGAATTATATGATATCTGAATAGAGCAAAAGAGCAAAAAGGCAAAAAAATGTAAGATCTAGCTATTTATACATTAATGAGATATTTAAAGAATGCTGGCCATTGCCTCAAACTCAGACACTTGGTTGAGATTTGAAGTTGACCTCCATTTTTATATATGGGAATGATGAAGACCAGAACAAAGGTTAAACAAAATAATTAAAGAACCCCTGACAACTATAACCTTTGTGCATCTTTTAGAATGACACAATGGCCCTCAAACTTTTATAACCGACCAATTGCACTATTTCTCTCATAAATGTCAGTTTACTTTTAGACAAACTATTATTATTTCCAAAATACTATTGTTTGCCTCTTAAATGACAATTTTACTCTTATACAAATTATGAGCAAAATATAAAAATTACAACATATATAATAAATAAATAAATAAATTTTAATGGTAAATACTTTTTTATAGTTTAAATTCTTTTGTCGCACTTTCAATTACGGGATAGTCCTCATCAGCTTTACCTGAATTTCAAATTATCAACCTTAATGTAACATATATTTCCATAAGCTGTGTATGGTCATATTAACAACTTTCCTATTAATAATATCATTCTTATATTTATCAATTAATATTGCCTCTTTACTTTTCCTCTATTTATTATTTCTTTCTTCCATTAATATTTTTATTTCATTACTATTAAATGTAAATTTATAATTGCAAGTTTTTTCATGGTCAAAGCATACTGAAGCTGTATTAAATTGACTATTTACATTATTTTTAATTCAGTATTATAATAATTGACACTCCTTCAATATTTTTCCACAGAACATCTCGATTCACCGATGTTTTATACATAAATGATCCACCAAAATCAATCATCAATCTAAGAGGATTTTTTACTTTTTGAAGTTTAATATTAGCAAATATTCTTGGGCATTTGATAGAATTAATAGTTATAATATGGACGGGACAATATGTCAAATTTATAAATAGTATTTTAAAGAAGGCTAAAAGTCATTTAATGAATAGTTGTACATACTATGACATATATCCATCTACATATATATGCCCAAGAATATTTGCTAATATTAAACTTCAAAAAGTAGGAAATCCTACTTTTGGTGGATCATTTATGTATAAAACAGATAAGTATATTGGTAAATTATTACAAAATATTTTGGGTTTTGGAAGATATACAATTGCATCTTCTTATGAATTTGTTGATAGAATTAAAATTATAAAAATAAATGATAATGATCTATTAGCTTAATTGGATGTAACAGAATTATATGGATCAATTGATTATCTTGAATCTATAAATTTAATTGAAATTGAATTAATTTATATGTCTATAAATAAATATTTAATAAATTTTATTACTGAATAACTAAAATTTATAAGTAATAGTATTATTGCAACATATAATGATAAGTTTTATAAAATGGGTAAAGGATGGCCAATGGGATTACCTATGGTAGCACAAATTTGTAATTTTACATTGTCAAAATATGAAGATATTATATTTAATTCTTATAATTATGAAGATATTAAATTTTATACTAGATATGTTGATGGTGTTTTTGTTTGTGGTCCTAAAGACATTATTGATGTTCTTTTATATAATCTAAATAATTTAAACAATTTAAAATGGACTATTGAGAATAAAGAAAATGGAAAAATAAAATTTTTGGATTTACAAATATTTAGATATGCTACTGATTTAAATTATAAATTAATTTTTAAACCTATTGGAGAAAGAGGATATATTCATTTTGAATCACGTGTTCCAATGATACATAAAATGACAAGTCTGAAATTATTTTTGCATCACAATAATAAATTATGTAAATATAAGAGTGATACAATTTTAAATATTGAACTCTTTAGTAATGAAATTTTAAAGGTTGTTTATGATAAAAACCAAATATTGCGTACAGTAAATTCATTTAATAATAAAAGTGTTTGCAACACTACTTTAGATAATAAAAAAATGGATATCTATAACGTTTATAAATAACATGCACTTAAATTAATTAATAATATATTTAATGAAAAGTATAATATTTCATTTTGTGTTCCTCTGAATGTTAATCGATTGATTAATAATTCCAAGAGTATAATTCCTAAATTGCAAAAAAGTAATATAATTTATCAGATTTCATGTGGATATCAGAAATTTTACATCGATGAATCGAGATGATCTGTGGAAAAAAGATTGAAGGAGCATCAGTTATTATATAACCGAATTAAAAAGAATGTAAATAGTCAATTTAATATAGCTTCAGTATTCTTTGACCATGAAAAAACTTGTAATTATAAATTTACATTTAATAGTAATGAAATAAAAATATTAATGAAAGAAAGAAATCATAAAAAGAGGAAAATTAAAGAGGCAATATTAATTGATAAATATAAAAATGATGTTATTAATAGGCAAGTTGTGAATACAGCCATACACAGCTTATGAAAATATGCGTAACATTTAGTTTGAAAATCAGTTAAAGCTGATGAGGATTACCATGTAATTGAAAGTGCTACAAAAGAATTTAAACTATAATATTGTATTTACCATTAAAATTTATTTATTTATTTGTTATATATATATATAATATTTTATAATGGGTACTATATTTTACATTTATATATATATATATATATATATATATAAATATATATATATATATATATATATATATATGTGCCCTTATCTATAGGTCATAATAAGGTAGAATGGTCAATTGCTAAAAAATTTTAAATTTTAAAATACGTTTGTGTAATATATTGATAATTGTATGATTGATTAGATTTTATAGTACAATTTAAGGCTGAAAATACCTGGTATATAAAAGTGTAATGAATTATTTTAAAGAAACAGTTAAATAAAGCTTAATTATATCTTGCTTATAGTTGTAAAAGCTGGCCATATAAAATAATACAGCTATAAATAGTTAAAAGTATATTAAACAATTCAATTGTAATGTTTTAAAACTAATAAATTAAATAAAAACGATATGTAATATTATAATTGTACTTAATAGTCAAAATTAATCTAATATATTTTAAGATAAACTTTAGGATGGTGAGAATTATATTTAGTTCTACATTTTTAAATTATTTTCCAAATTTTTTATAAAATAAATCAGTTTTGGTAATTTAGACCGAGACGTAAATTAAAAAAATCATCTGATAAAGTTAGTAATCATGTGACTGTATATTATATACCTTCACACACACGCTTGTTAGAATAATAATAAAGTTTGTGAATTATAAAACTAAATATAATTGCTATCGATCCTTAAAGTAAAAGTTGAAATATTAAATATTGTTTTAATAATTATTTTAAAGTTTAAATGATTTTGATAAAACTATAATTGAATTTAAAAATACTATTATAAGTAATATTTAAGACATAACGTCATAAATTCTTTATTTTAAAGGGTTTAATACATTATAAAACTAAAATGTGTAAATTTGTTCGCGCTAAAAGTCATTAACCAATCAACGGGGGTAATTTAGCAGATGGAAAATAGGAATTAGATGAAGCAGGAGAAAGTAATATGTAAGTGAAGGAGGGAGTAACATATTTTTAGCTGGATAAGACCGTAAGCTAGAAAAGTGATATAATTTTAAAATTTTGTATTTATTTTAAAAGTTTTTTAACATATACTATTTTGACTGCCTTTACATGAAGGGCTAATTTTAAAAGTTTTCTTGCCAGTGATTTTATTCAAGTTTAGCCATAACCTTACAGTGAAAATGGAAATACTACAGAAAACAGTATATAAAAATATTGTTAAAGGAAAAATATTTGGAAAGTGCCTTGATACAGCTTTATTTATGCTCAACCAGAAACTTATTATTGTAACTCAGAGAAATATAATTTGGACCCTATACGAAAAACTTAAAAAAGAAGTTATTTGCCGTCAGGAAAAATTATGACGCACAATTTTATAAGGCTACTCTGAAGTTATTTTATTCTTCTCTATGGAAAAATTAAGATGCGTATATCATATAGAAAAAATTATGTAAAAGTTATTAGGCAAAAAGAATGTTTATCTTTTTAAAGGAAACATTACAAAAATATAGTACCAGAATTTTAAAAGAAGGAAAAAAGTTACAGAATGATAAGATGAAAGAGCTATTGTGTTTTATGAAAAAAGGAACAGAAAAACTTTATCTAAGAAGAATTAAAAAAAAAATATTATAAAGTGTTCATTGGAGAAATGCTTGATTTAGAAAATATAAATTTAAATTACTTAATGAAAATGGATCCATGGAAACAGAAAAATTTTATTGAATATTTAAATCAAAGTACCTAGAAGATGCATCGTAAAAGTCGCGCGGGAAAATCTTAGCAGAAAATATTAGAAGAGAATATGTAGACGTTTTTCTTTACGGGATTAACTAATATCATAATTAATAATTGTATTAAATATTATGAAAAACCAAGGATTGTCATCTATGAATATTTATTAAACAGAGCAATAATTGTTTTACCTTAAAATTGAACATTAAGTGACTGAAGAAGAAATAATAAACATTTTTTTTTAGCTTTAATATGAACGGTTTTCAAGAAAGTTTGATAAAGAAGTGCAGTAAATATAGTTTACATATTTTACTAATTTATTTAGAATATAAAATGTTATGTGAGATTAGGGAAAACATATAAACATAAATTTAGTAATATTAAAATTTAAATATAATAGCTTGATAAAATTATAGAAATATTGTTTAAAATAAAGTGTATGGATGTGAATATTATATCTACAAGGATCAATGGGATGGTGAAGCATACGGAACGCGATCGAGAAGATAAAGATCGTTTGGTAATTTTGATATTTATTTATAATGCATAATGTATTTTTTTTTAGATCATCTATTGATTAAGAATGAAGTGTGAAAGTTTAAATTATATGTACACATTTTATACAATATTTTAACATATTATGAGATAGGAGTAATTCAGAATATGCATGCAATAATTTATTTAAAGTATATTAATAATATAATTTAACAGAACAATTGTGTGATTCTTTTGAACTTTCATGTGATAAAGTATTCAGATATTTTAAAATAGTTTGTATATGATTAAATATACGAGGAAAGTAGTAAAAAGATTTTCTTATAGAACAGTGAAATAGTTTTAAAATAAATGAATTTTATTATTGTTAGAAATGCAGATATGTATTTGTCGATGTACAGTATAGAAAAATCTTGAGAAATAAGATCGGATAGTGACTTGGAAGTACTAGTGGAGAGGAAACCAAGATGATGTTTTAAGATGTAATATGTTGGACTATTTCCATCATTTATGAGTGAATATTGAATGTATAGAAAATTTTAAACTTTATTTAAACTTTTCAAATACAAACAACTTGTTAGTAATAACACACAAATAGACAATACAGGTTAGTAATTACACAACGTTTCGAGTAGTATTATTCTCCACTCTTCTTCAGGTGTTGCTGGCCTATATGCACAGTGACAATATTCGCTTAGAAGTTGAACTCGCACCTTTAGATTCTTGTATATTGAATTTAAGGCAAACGCTCTACCAACTGAGCTATTCTGTCAAAGGCAACATATAGTAGAAATTTGATATATTTATACTTGAGGGTTGGTTCAAATCCTCCTGAGTCCTTCAATTTTTTTTTTTTTTTTTTAACAAGTCTAATTATTTTTATTATTTTTTATTTTTTCCTAAGAGCAAGATTAATTAGAGGCTTCCATACATTGTGTATTGCCACACTGGGTTGACTTATAGGATTATTTACCATTGTCATATGAGCAGCTTCCTTGAATTTTCTTCTATGCATTTTTTCCTCTTTATCCAATATCTTTGTATTTTCCCATTTAAGCATGTGGTCATTAGTACATACATGATCTGCTATGGTAGACACATCTGTTTTTTCTCTTTTAACCATTAGTTTGTGTTCCTTCAATCGTTGTTCAACAGGCCGACAGGTCTCACCAATGTATTTTCTTCCACATTCACATGGTATCTCATAGATGCAGTTTTTGTTCTTCAGCATTTCCAGTTTAGGCTTAGTGGAAGTAAGCATTCCTCGAAGTGTGGTATGGCTTTGGAAAGCAGTTCTAATATTATATTGACTGCAGATTCTTTTTAGTTTGTCCGCCATTCCTGGTATGTATGGATACACCACCGTACCAATAACTGTTTCCTCTTTTGGTGTCTTTTTCTGTTGTCTATTGAAAGTTTTTCTGATGACTGCTGATGGATAACCATTCTTCATAAGCATTTGTTCTATGTGAATCTTTTCTTTTTCCAAATCACTGGTTTCTGAACAAACCTCCTTCGCTCTGTTCCATAGTGACAGTACAATTCCTTGTTTAGTGCTTCTTGTATGATTGGATGTATATGCCAAGTATTTTCCAGTGTGTGTTGATTTCCTATATACTGATGTTTTTACTTTGCCCTGAGGGAGTCTTGTCACAAGAACATCCAAGAATGCCAATTTTTGTTCTTGTTCTGCTTCCATCGTGAAATTAATTGTAGGAGATATGTTGTTAATGTGCATCCAGAAAGACTGTAATTTTATCTTGCCATGTGGCCATACTACAAATGTATCATCAACATATCGAAGCCACACTTTAGGCGGACATGGAGTAGTATTTATGGCTGTTGTTTCAAGTTCTTCCATGTAAATGTTGCTGAGCAACGGTGACAGTGATGATCCCATGGCCATCCCTCGATTTTGTTGGAAGAATTCTGAGTTATATTGAAAGTATGTTGTTGTTACACAGAATGTTAATAACTCCATTATGCTATCAATAGGTAGAACTGTTCTACTTTGCAGACTGTTATCGCCATATAACCTTTTCCTTACAATAGACAATGCTTCATCACATGGTACATTTGTAAACAGACTTTCCACATCAAAGCTTACTAATATGTCAGTTCTTTCCATTTTCATGTTCCTGACTAATTCTACAAAGTGCTTAGAGTCCCTGACGAAAGATGGTGTTCTATATGCCAATGGACTAAGAACTTCGAGAAGAAATCTTGACAAATTTTGACAGGGTGAATTTCTAGAACTAACAATAGGTCTTAATGGAATATTCTCTTTATGGATTTTAGGCAGTCCATACAGGTGAGGAATCTTGCTGAAATACGAAGTTAATTTTCTTTTTTCTGAATCACTGAAATACCTGCGATGCTTCCGGAGTAATGCTTGTAGTTTTACCTCTGTACTTGGAATCGGATTTTTTGCTACTTTTTTGTATTGGCCTGCTGTGAGAAGTCCTTGAATTTTGTTATCATAATCAGTTTTATCCATTACAACTGTAGTGTTACCTTTGTCAGCAGGAAGAATGATTATAGATGCATCCTGTTTGAGAGATTTAATAGCTCTCCTCTCATCACATGAAATGTTTGACTTCTGCTTGTGCACTTGATGTCTTTCCAGTGTTCGTTTTACTCTCCAGCGTAACTCCGCTGCTTCCTCTAGATTCAAATTTTGCGTCACCTCATCAGTCGCGGCCATTATATCCAATAGCGGAACAGTAGATGGTGTAATGGCGAAATTCAAACCTTTTTCCAGAACTGATAATTCACAATCGGTAAGTTGTTTAGAACTAAGATTTTTCACTGATGATGAGGATAGACTAGTTGCAGTATTACTTTTGACTTGCCCATGTAGATTTACAAGCTTCTTCTTCTGTAGTTCTTTTATCCTTCCATGTAACTTACAATATGATCTGTTCACTGCTTGACAAATTCTTGAGAAATCTTCATCTGTAACTTTGTTTTGTAGAAACGATTCCACATTTCTAATAGATTGCAAGGTTTGATGCTTGATAAACCGCTGAACCTTTATACTCTCTCTCAATAAAGCCTCATTTGCTCTCTGAATAATTTTTTCAGCTCTCTTGGAGGAAATAGGAGGTTTTAACTGCAAACCCTTAGGGATAATCCCTTCTGATTTACATTTACATAAGAAAGTTAAATGATTTTCTACTTTAGCCAGTTTTAGACATAATTTTTCATAATGTCTAAATTTCAACATAGCATCGGGTCCATACCGAGTACTTAGTATTTGTCTGAAGGTTTGTAATGATGGTATATTATAAGATGTAATATGTTGGACTATTTCCATCATTTATGAGTGAATATTGAATGTATAGAAAATTTTAAACTTTATTTAAACTTTTCAAATACAAACAACTTGTTAGTAATAACACACAAATAGACAATACAGGTTAGTAATTACACAACGTTTCGAGTAGTATTATTCTCCACTCTTCTTCAGGTGTTGCCGGCCTATATGCACAGTGACAATATTCGCTTAGAAGTTGAACTCGCACCTTTAGATTCTTGTATATTGAATTTAAGGCAAACGCTCTACCAACTGAGCTATTCTGTCAAAGGCAACATATAGTAGAAATTTGATATATTTATACTTGAGGGTTGGTTCAAATCCTCCTGAGTCCTTCAATTTTTTTTTTTTTTTTTTTAAACAAGTCTAATTATTTTTATTATTTTTTATTTTTTCCTAAGAGCAAGATTAATTAGAGGCTTCCATACATTGTGTATTGCCACACTGGGTTGACTTATAGGATTATTTACCATTGTCATATGAGCAGCTTCCTTGAATTTTCTTCTATGCATTTTTTCCTCTTTATCCAATATCTTTGTATTTTCCCATTTAAGCATGTGGTCATTAGTACATACATGATCTGCTATGGTAGACACATCTGTTTTTTCTCTTTTAACCATTAGTTTGTGTTCCTTCAATCGTTGTTCAACAGGCCGACAGGTCTCACCAATGTATTTTCTTCCACATTCACATGGTATCTCATAGATGCAGTTTTTGTTCTTCAGCATTTCCAGTTTAGGCTTAGTGGAAGTAAGCATTCCTCGAAGTGTGGTATGGCTTTGGAAAGCTGTTCTAATATTATATTGACTGCAGATTCTTTTTAGTTTGTCCGCCATTCCTGGTATGTATGGATACACCACCGTACCAATAACTGTTTCCTCTTTTGGTGTCTTTTTCTGTTGTCTATTGAAAGTTTTTCTGATGACTGCTGATGGATAACCATTCTTCGTAAGCATTTGTTCTATGTGAATCTTTTCTTTTTCCAAATCACTGGTTTCTGAACAAACCTCCTTCGCTCTGTTCCATAGTGACAGTACAATTCCTTGTTTAGTGCTTCTTGTATGATTGGATGTATATGCCAAGTATTTTCCAGTGTGTGTTGATTTCCTATATACTGATGTTTTTACTTTGCCCTGAGGGAGTCTTGTCACAAGAACATCCAAGAATGCCAATTTTTGTTCTTGTTCTGCTTCCATCGTGAAATTAATTGTAGGAGATATGTTGTTAATGTGCATCCAGAAAGACTGTAATTTTATCTTGCCATGTGGCCATACTACAAATGTATCATCAACATATCGAAGCCACACTTTAGGCGGACATGGAGTAGTATTTATGGCTGTTGTTTCAAGTTCTTCCATGTAAATGTTGCTGAGCAATGGTGACAGTGATGATCCCATGGCCATCCCTCGATTTTGTTGGAAGAATTCTGAGTTATATTGAAAGTATGTTGTTGTTACACAGAATGTTAATAACTCCATTATGCTATCAACAGGTAGAACTGTTCTACTTTGCAGACTGTTATCGCCATATAACCTTTTCCTTACAATAGACAATGCTTCATCACATGGTACATTTGTAAACAGACTTTCCACATCAAAGCTTACTAATATGTCAGTTCTTTCCATTTTCATGTTCCTGACTAATTCTACAAAGTGCTTAGAGTCCCTGACGAAAGATGGTGTTCTATATGCCAATGGACTAAGAACTTCGAGAAGAAATCTTGACAAATTTTGACAGGGTGAATTTCTAGAACTAACAATAGGTCTTAATGGAATATTCTCTTTATGGATTTTAGGCAGTCCATACAGGTGAGGAATCTTGCTGAAATACGAAGTTAATTTTCTTTTTTCTGAATCACTGAAATACCTGCGATGCTTCCGGAGTAATGCTTGTAGTTTTACCTCTGTACTTGGAATCGGATTTTTTGCTACTTTTTTGTATTGGCCTGCTGTGAGAAGTCCTTGAATTTTGTTATCATAATCAGTTTTATCCATTACAACTGTAGTGTTACCTTTGTCAGCAGGAAGAATGATTATAGATGCATCCTGTTTGAGAGATTTAATAGCTCTCCTCTCATCACATGAAATGTTTGACTTCTGCTTGTGCACTTGATGTCTTTCCAGTGTTCGTTTTACTCTCCAGCGTAACTCCGCTGCTTCCTCTAGATTCAAATTTTGCGTCACCTCATCAGTCGCGGCCATTATATCCAATAGCGGAACAGTAGATGGTGTAATGGCGAAATTCAAACCTTTTTCCAGAACTGATAATTCACAATCGGTAAGTTGTTTAGAACTAAGATTTTTCACTGATGATGAGGATAGACTAGTTGCAGTATTACTTTTGACTTGCCCATGTAGATTTACAAGCTTCTTCTTCTGTAGTTCTTTTATCCTTCCATGTAACTTACAATATGATCTGTTCACTGCTTGACAAATTCTTGAGAAATCTTCATCTGTAACTTTGTTTTGTAGAAACGATTCCACATTTCTAAGAGATTGCAAGGTTTGATGCTTGATAAACCGCTGAACCTTTATACTCTCTCTCAATAAAGCCTCATTTGCTCTCTGAATAATTTTTTCAGCTCTCTTGGAGGAAATAGGAGGTTTTAACTGCAAACCCTTAGGGATAATCCCTTCTGATTTACATTTACATAAGAAAGTTAAATGATTTTCTACTTTAGCCAGTTTTAGACATAATTTTTCATAATGTCTAAATTTCAACATAGCATCGGGTCCATACCGAGTACTTAGTATTTGTCTGAAGGTTTGTAATGATGGTATATTATAAGATGTAATATGTTGGACTATTTCCATCATTTATGAGTGAATATTGAATGTATAGAAAATTTTAAACTTTATTTAAACTTTTCAAATACAAACAACTTGTTAGTAATAACACACAAATAGACAATACAGGTTAGTAATTACACAACGTTTCGAGTAGTATTATTCTCCACTCTTCTTCAGGTGTTGCCGGCCTATATGCACAGTGACAATATTCGCTTAGAAGTTGAACTCGCACCTTTAGATTCTTGTATATTGAATTTAAGGCAAACGCTCTACCAACTGAGCTATTCTGTCAAAGGCAACATATAGTAGAAATTTGATATATTTATACTTGAGGGTTGGTTCAAATCCTCCTGAGTCCTTCAATTTTTTTTTTTTTTTTTTTTTTTAAACAAGTCTAATTATTTTTATTATTTTTTATTTTTTCCTAAGAGCAAGATTAATTAGAGGCTTCCATACATTGTGTATTGCCACACTGGGTTGACTTATAGGATTATTTACCATTGTCATATGAGCAGCTTCCTTGAATTTTCTTCTATGCATTTTTTCCTCTTTATCCAATATCTTTGTATTTTCCCATTTAAGCATGTGGTCATTAGTACATACATGATCTGCTATGGTAGACACATCTGTTTTTTCTCTTTTAACCATTAGTTTGTGTTCCTTCAATCGTTGTTCAACAGGCCGACAGGTCTCACCAATGTATTTTCTTCCACATTCACATGGTATCTCATAGATGCAGTTTTTGTTCTTCAGCATTTCCAGTTTAGGCTTAGTGGAAGTAAGCATTCCTCGAAGTGTGGTATGGCTTTGGAAAGCAGTTCTAATATTATATTGACTGCAGATTCTTTTTAGTTTGTCCGCCATTCCTGGTATGTATGGATACACCACCGTACCAATAACTGTTTCCTCTTTTGGTGTCTTTTTCTGTTGTCTATTGAAAGTTTTTCTGATGACTGCTGATGGATAACCATTCTTCATAAGCATTTGTTCTATGTGAATCTTTTCTTTTTCCAAATCACTGGTTTCTGAACAAACCTCCTTCGCTCTGTTCCATAGTGACAGTACAATTCCTTGTTTAGTGCTTCTTGTATGATTGGATGTATATGCCAAGTATTTTCCAGTGTGTGTTGATTTCCTATATACTGATGTTTTTACTTTGCCCTGAGGGAGTCTTGTCACAAGAACATCCAAGAATGCCAATTTTTGTTCTTGTTCTGCTTCCATCGTGAAATTAATTGTAGGAGATATGTTGTTAATGTGCATCCAGAAAGACTGTAATTTTATCTTGCCATGTGGCCATACTACAAATGTATCATCAACATATCGAAGCCACACTTTAGGCGGACATGGAGTAGTATTTATGGCTGTTGTTTCAAGTTCTTCCATGTAAATGTTGCTGAGCAATGGTGACAGTGATGATCCCATGGCCATCCCTCGATTTTGTTGGAAGAATTCTGAGTTATATTGAAAGTATGTTGTTGTTACACAGAATGTTAATAACTCCATTATGCTATCAATAGGTAGAACTGTTCTACTTTGTAGACTGTTATCGCCATATAACCTTTTCCTTACAATAGACAATGCTTCATCACATGGTACATTTGTAAACAGACTTTCCACATCAAAGCTTACTAATATGTCAGTTCTTTCCATTTTCATGTTCCTGACTAATTCTACAAAGTGCTTAGAGTCCCTGACGAAAGATGGTGTTCTATATGCCAATGGACTAAGAACTTCGAGAAGAAATCTTGACAAATTTTGACAGGGTGAATTTCTAGAACTAACAATAGGTCTTAATGGAATATTCTCTTTATGGATTTTAGGCAGTCCATACAGGTGAGGAATCTTGCTGAAATACGAAGTTAATTTTCTTTTTTCTGAATCACTGAAATACCTGCGATGCTTCCGGAGTAATGCTTGTAGTTTTACCTCTGTACTTGGAATCGGATTTTTTGCTACTTTTTTGTATTGGCCTGCTGTGAGAAGTCCTTGAATTTTGTTATCATAATCAGTTTTATCCATTACAACTGTAGTGTTACCTTTGTCAGCAGGAAGAATGATTATAGATGCATCCTGTTTGAGAGATTTAATAGCTCTCCTCTCATCACATGAAATGTTTGACTTCTGCTTGTGCACTTGATGTCTTTCCAGTGTTCGTTTTACTCTCCAGCGTAACTCCGCTGCTTCCTCTAGATTCAAATTTTGCGTCACCTCATCAGTCGCGGCCATTATATCCAATAGCGGAACAGTAGATGGTGTAATGGCGAAATTCAAACCTTTTTCCAGAACTGATAATTCACAATCGGTAAGTTGTTTAGAACTAAGATTTTTCACTGATGACGAGGATAGACTAGTTGCAGTATTACTTTTGATTTGCCCATCTAGATTTACAAGCTTCTTCTTCTGTAGTTCTTTTATCCTTCCATGTAACTTACAATATGATCTGTTCACTGCTTGACAAATTCTTGAGAAATCTTCATCTGTAACTTTGTTTGTAGAAACGATTCCACATTTCTAATAGATGGGCAAATCAAAAGTAATACTGCAACTAGTCTAACCTCGTCATCAGTGAAAAATCTTTGTTCTAAACAACTTACCGATTGTGAATTATCAGTTCTGGAAAAAGGTTTGAATTTCGCCATTACACCATCTACTGTTCCACTATTGGATATAATGGCCGCGACTGATGAGGTGACGCAAAATTTGAATCTAGAGGAAGCAGCGGAGTTACGCTGGAGAGTAAAACGAACACTGGAAAGACAAAAAGTGCATAAGCAGAAGTCAAACATTTCATGTGATGAGAGGAGAGCTATTAAATCTCTCAAACAGGATGCATCTATAATCATTCTTCCTGCTGACAAAGGTAACACTACAGTTGTAATGGATAAAACTGATTATGATAACAAAATTCAAGGACTTCTCACAGCAGGCCAATACAAAAAAGTAGCAAAAAATCCAATTCCAAGTACAGAGGTAAAACTACAAGCATTACTCCGGAAGCATCGCAGGTATTTCAGTGATTCAGAAAAAAGAAAATTAACTTCGTATTTCAGCAAGATTCCTCACTTGTATGGACTGCCTAAAATCCATAAAGAGAATGTTCCATTACGACCTATTGTTAGTTCTAGAAATTCACCCTGTCAAAATTTGTCAAGATATCTTCTCGAAGTTCTTAGTCCATTGGCATATAGAACACCATCTTTCGTCAGGGACTCTAAGCACTTTGTACAATTAGTCAGGAACATGAAAATGGAAAGAACTGACATATTAGTAAGCTTTGATGTGGAAAGTCTGTTTACAAATGTACCATGTGATGAAGCATTGTCTATTGTAAGGAAAAGGTTATATGGCGATAACAGTCTACAAAGTAGAACAGTTCTACCTATTGATAGTATAATGGAGTTATTAACATTCTGTGTAACAACAACATACTTTCAATATAACTCAGAATTCTTCCAACAAAATCGAGGGATGGCCATGGGATCATCACTGTCACCATTGCTCAGCAACATTTACATGGAAGAACTTGAAACAACAGCCATAAATACTACTCCATGTCCGCCTAAAGTGTGGCTTCGATATGTTGATGATACATTTGTAGTATGGCCACATGGCAAGGAAAAATTACAGTCTTTCTGGATGCACATTAACAACATATCTCCTACAATTAATTTCACGATGGAAGCAGAACAAGAACAAAAATTGGCATTCTTGGATGTTCTTGTGACAAGACTCTCTCAGGGCAAAGTAAAAACATCAGTATATAGGAAACCAACACACACTGGAAAATACTTGGCATATACATCCAATCATACAAGAAGCACTAAACAAGGAATTGTACTGTCACTATGGAACAGAGCGAAGGAGGTTTGTTCAGAAACCAGTGATTTGGAAAAAGAAAAGATTCACATAGAACAAATGCTTATGAAGAATGGTTATCCATCAGCAGTCATCAGAAAAACCTTCAATAGACAACAGAAAAAGACACCAAAAGAGGAAACAGTTATTGGTACAGTGGTGTATCCATACATACCAGGAATGGCAGACAAACTAAGAAGAATCTGCAGTCAATATAATATTAGAACTGCTTTCCAAAGCCATACCACACTTCGAGGAATGCTTACTTCCACTAAGCCTAAGTTGGAAATGCTGAAGAACAAAAACTGCATCTATGAGATACCATGTGAATGTGGAAGAAAATACATTGGTGAGACCTGTCGGCCTGTTGAACAACGATTGAAGGAACACAAACTAATGGTTAAAAGAGAAAAAACAGATGTGTCTACCATAGCAGATCATGTATGTACTAATGACCACATGCTTAAGTGGGAAAATACAAAGATATTGGATAAAGAGGAAAAAATGCATAGAAGAAAATTCAAGGAAGCTGCTCATATGACAATGGTAAATAATCCTATAAGTCAACCCAGTGTGGCAATACACAATGTATGGAAGCCTCTAATTAATCTTGCTCTTAGGAAAAAATAAAAAAAAAAATAATTAGACTTGTTATAAAAAAAAAAAAAAAATTGAAGGACTCAGGAGGATTTGAACCAACCCTCAAGTATAAATATATCAAATTTCTACTATATGTTGCCTTTGACAGAATAGCTCAGTTGGTAGAGCGTTTGCCTTAAATTCAATATACAAGAATCTAAAGGTGCGAGTTCAACTTCTAAGCGAATATTGTCACTGTGCATATAGGCCAGCAACACCTGAAGAAGAGTGGAGAATAATACTACTCGAAACGTTGTGTAATTACTAACCTGTATTGTCTATTTGTGTGTTATTACTAACAAGTTGTTTGTATTTGAAAAGTTTAAATAAAGTTTAAAATTTTCTATACATTCAATATTCACTCATAAATGATGGAAATAGTCCAACATATTACATCTTATAATATACCATCATTACAAACCTTCAGACAAATACAAGATGATGTTTTTTTTTAAGAAATAGGAAAATAAAGGATTTGGATCATATTTAGTTTTGTGTGATTTCAGTATAGTTAACTAAGCCCTATGACTGAACACATATAGTTTGGACAGTGTTTTTTGCATATTTTTTAAGCTTTTGATGTTAGAATAAAGCTGAAGAAATATCTTTAGCATCGTTCCTATAATAGAGGTTGGTAGACAGGTAAAGGTCACTCCTCTATAGTGTCTTTTAATTCACTGTGCCATGATTGTCAAGATATATGATGAGTAATATTCTAGTTGTATTTTGATCCTAGGCATCTATCTTCACTATCCTTATTTTGTGAATCTGCATCGGTCAGAAAGATATTTTCAAAGAAATAATGAATAAAATAGAACTGAAGATATGTTATCGTTTATGTAAGAATAGTTTATTTGCTGGAATGTATAGTATTGTGTAACTTTAAAATTGAAAGTCCAAAATATCATAAAGAGAGAAAGAATCATATAATACATTGTAAAAATTAATTCAGAAATGAATATAAGATTTTGAAAAGAAATCTAAACCAAGTATTTTAAAAGTGATAATAAAATTTGAATGAATTTTTTTTTAATAATATTTAGAGAATAAGTATTGCATATTTATTAAGAAATAGTTAAATAATGTATAATAAACATATACTTGTGCATGGTATAATAATAGTTGTAATTATATCATCCGAAGTAAGGCTTGAATGAGAATATTAGAAATAATAAACATCGGATAATGAACAATAAACAACCTAATACCTAATGTAGAACAATGTTTTGACTTTGTAAGATTCCATACAACCAATATAAAACTAAAATTTGTTATTTTGTAGAATTTTATTACAAATGTAAAATTTTGTAAAAAATATAATTTTAATAATATTAGGGATGCCAAGTGTTAGTGATAATCATATAAGAAATGCATTTTGTAATAAGCTAACCATAATAATAAATCAAGTAATAATACTGTATTTTCTTAAGTGTTTTTAAAAAATAAGATTTAACTAGGAAAAGTAAATATTATTTTGATTTCATTTTATAAACTAATAAACTAAGTTGAGATATGAGAGTAAGGGATATCCAATGTATATAGTGTAAAAATATTGTTAATTTATTTATGTTGTTAATAAACTTTGTTTTAAATTTGTTTTAAAGTTTTGTGTCCGCGTTGTTATTTCTCCACATGGATGCATGAAATCACGATACATTTATAATTGAAACAGACATATAGTTTTTGCACAAAAAGGTAAACATAAAAGTGTTATAATAATTTTGAGAATTTATTGGTATGTTAAAATTAAAAGATTATAATTTTATATTATTTATTGGTCATAAGTCAGTTGCCACAATATTACATTAAATTAAATGCTAATGTTGCCACACGTATTCTGTTGTCAGATTATTAAAAATACTACCACGTACGTATTTATTTAATTCATTTAGGAAGAAATAAGATTATATTATATTTATTATTGTTATTATTATTTTATTATTGTTAGTTGCTGTGTAGTAGATTATGACATAAAATTCCCTTTTCATATTTTACTACCGTAATTTTAAATCAGTTAGAATACAATTTATGAACCTGAGATTTTATTTTGTTTTATTTTACTTCATTTTATTTAATTGAGCTGGATTCTTGTTATAAAGAAGATCAAGATATGATTATTCTTTTAATCGTAGTGAAGAGAGTTCGGAAAGTCGTAAGAATACTATGAGTTAGTTATTTGGTATAGTAAAAAGGGGGAATAGTGTTCTTATGCCATTGAGTTAGTATCGTGTGGATAATAGCTCAATGTAGTCTATCTTATTCCCTGTATTGTCACCCCATGTCTCATGAAAATAGTAAATATTTGTTAATTCATTTTAAAAAAAATTGAACTGTATTTGTATTTTAAAAATTAGAGCTAGTAATCATTTTAATCAATGCTGAATATTTCATTTATTTATGTGTTAATTGAGCTAGAACCCGGAATATTCGGTATAAACAATATATTTCTGGGGTGAGGATGTGCGGGGGAAGGTCAGATTGTGATCGCCCAACGTGTTGCACGATGTGTAATTGGAAATACAATCGATAGGTTGGATTCAACTAACAGAAGGTTTAATTTTGCTTTTCCAATGAGACTGCACGATGTGTAGTGGAATTACATATAGTTTAGTATTTGAATTTGTTAATGTAAATCGGGAGATTGTCAATAGACATATTTTACAGAAGTAGATAATTTCATATTTGATTATAGAAATAATTATTAGGATTTAGTTATTAAAGTAAACTAAATATTTGTTATTAAAATAATTTCAATTTTATGTGGTAGATAATCTGATTGTTTAAAAAATCGTACTATACTATTGTGGGTCAATTGACAAACAAAATTTAAAATGTGCATATGTGGCTAACGATTATTGGTATTTAATATGACCATGTCAATTATTGAAGTATTATTGAAAAATATATTTGAAAGTGTTTAATTTGTGCAAAATATTTGTGAATCATGCATGTGGGAAATGATGTTGTGACACATATAATTTTAATTGTTATTGTTATTATAATTAGTTAGATAGTATAGGGTGTATAGAAGGTATTGTCTATAGTTATTGTGGGTGATGGTTGGATGAGATAAAAGAACTGGTAAGAAACTATTTTATGAGAAATTAATAGTAACATATTATTGGGATATTAAATTTTGAGGAAAAAGTATTATAAAGAAAAAAAATGGATAATCAAGATAACAGTTCAGTAGAGGAAATATCTGAATTCATGGTGGATAGTAGTTGTGAGGAGGAAAAGGAAGCAGAAGAGACAATTAATATAGAAACAATTACAGATATTGTACAAATTACAGATGACGAAATAAAAGGAGAAGAAAAGATTAGGGAATTAAAAATAGAGGAAGAAGAAGTAGTCACACATAAAAGAGATGTAGACAGCTTCTTATTGTCTCAAATAGCACTGATGATAAAAGAGATTCTAGAAGATAATAGAAAATATAGAGAAGAGATTAAAGAAGATAATAGAAAACATAGAGAAGAGATTCAAAAAATTATGAGTAGAAATAGAGAAGAGAGTAATATAAAATTTGAATATCTCAATGAAAATAATAGAAAAAATAGAGAAGAGATTAATGAGAATATAAATAGAAATAGAGAAAAGAGTAATATAAATCATATTAATGAAGAAATTAGAGTTATTAAGGAAGAGGTAATTCAGACTAAAATAAGTAGTCAATATGTTGAAATAATTAATACAGATTTGGAAAAGAATCAAGAATCTATTAATTTAATTAGTGAAAATGTGGTAGATGACAAAGAAATTGTAGAGACTGTAGATGAAGAAAATCCACAATTCATTAAGATAATTAATAAAGATAATAACTTATGTACTAATTGGACACCAGAAAACATAGATTTTATTAAATTAGGAGATAAAGATAGATATAATGATGTATCAGTTGGTAAGATGGCAGATAATGAGTTAAGAAAAGATGAGTCTTATATTAAATTCGCTAATAAAGAAAGTAAGTTATTTGTTGGAAAAACCAGTATAAATAATGAAATGATTTATGAAGAAAAGGAGATTCATAAAAAATCTATTGAAATAATTAATAGTAGTAATGAATTATATAAAAGAATACTGAAAAATCCCAAAGAGTATTTTAAATTGACTAATGAAATGATAGGGGTGAATAAATCCTATGAAAGATTAATTGGTGAAAGAACTATAGATCAAATTAATAGTTTTAAAAAATATTATAATGATGATAAAAGATTTGGTAACTTTACAAAGATAATATCAAATTCTTCAGAGCAAAAGTATTTAAAGTTGTTGGAACATGAGTTACCAAAAATTATCGATAAAAGTAGTAATAAATTTAAAAATAAAATGCAAGAGGTGATATTTAAATGTAGTGTTAATGATAGAAATATTCATTTACAATTTGATATTTCTAAAGAAATATTGTTTAAAGGAATTAGGAACTTGATACCTAATGGTGAATTTATAAGAGAAAAATTTAATCGGAATAGAGATTTAAGCAAGATAAAAGTAAGACTTAAATATCTAAAGCACGAGAAATTCATAACAGATCTTCTTAAGAATAATTTTAATAAAGGAAAGAAGATAGGAAAAGCTAAGGTGAGACTTAAGAAAGGTGAGAGAAAATTAAAGTTTAGATTTAGAAAAGAAAATACCTAATAATTAAGACAAATAATTCCTAAATAAGATGTGTATTTAATAATATATTATAACCTTATTTTTTTTTTTACAAAACAAATATAGGATTTTAAATGTTAGCAACCTACAAAGAAATCAATTTAGAAAATTTCTAGAATTATATGAAGGTCCGTACAAGATTTTTAGAAAAGTGGGAGAGAATGCTTTTGTATTAACTACACCAGATGGTGAAAAAGGGACATACAACGCTAGAAGTTTAATCCCATACCCATCAGAAGTGTAGAAAATTTTTTATAAGTATTAATAGTTCAAAGTCTGAGTTTAGTGTCCAGATATTATATAAATTTGTATAGCAAACAGTGTATTCTGTTGTATTGAGTAGTATAAGATGGAATTTGGTTGTAGCAGATAATAAAATGAGGAGTATTAATGAATAAAGTAGGTAATAAACTAGATGTTTAATTTAAAATTTTTTATTCGAAGGGGGGAGTTATGTGCCCTTATCTATAGGTCATAATAAGGTAGAATGGTCAATTGCTAAAAAATTTTAAATTTTAAAATACGTTTGTGTAATATATTGATAATTGTATGATTGATTAGATTTTATAGTACAATTTAAGGCTGAAAATACCTGGTATATAAAAGTGTAATGAATTATTTTAAAGAAACAGTTAAATAAAGCTTAATTATATTCTTGCTTATGGTTGTAAAAGCTGGCCATATAAAATATGACAGCTATAAATAGTTAAAAGTATATTAAACAATTCAATTGTAATGTTTTAAAACTAATAAATTAAATAAAAACGATATGTAATATTATAATTGTACTTAATAGTCAAAATTAATCTAATATATTTTAAGATAAACTTTAGGATGGTGAGAATTATATTTAGTTTTACATTTTTAAATTATTTTCCAAATTTTTTATAAAATATATCAGTTTTGGTAATATAGACCGAGATGTAAATTAAAAAAATCATCTGATAAAGTTAGTAATCATGTGACTGTATATTATATACCTTCACACACATGCTTGTTAGAATAATAATAAAGTTTGTGAATTATAAAACTAAATATAATTGCTATCGATCCTTAAAGTAAAAGTTGAAATATTAAATATTGTTTTAATAATTATTTTAAAGTTTAAATGATTTTGATAAAACTATAATTGAATTTAAAAATACTATTATAAGTAATATTTAAGACATGACATCATAAATTCTCTATTTTAAAGGGTTTAATATATTATAAAACTAAAATGTGTAAATTTGTTCGCACTAAAAGTCATTAACCAATCAACGGAGGTAATTTAGCAGACGGAAAATAGGAATTAGACGAAGCAGGAGAAAGTAATGTGTAAGTGAAGGAGGGAGTAACATATTTTTAGCTGGATAAGACCGTAAGCTAGAAAAGTGATATAATTTTAAAATTTTGTATTTATTTTAAAAGTTTTTTAACATATAATATTTTGACTGCCTTTACATGAAGGGCTAATTTTAAAAGTTTTCTTGCCAGTGATTTTATTCAAGTTTAGCCAAAACCTTACAGTGAAAATGGAAATACTACAGAAAACAGTATATAAAAATATTGTTAAAGGAAAAATATTTGGAAAGTGCCTTGATACAGCTTTATTTATGCTCAACCAGAAACTTATTATTGTAACTCAGAGAAATATAATTTGGACGCTATATGGAAAACTTAAAAAAGAAGTTATTTGCCATCAGGAAAAATTATGACACACAATTTTATAAGGCTACTCTGAAGTTATTTTATTCTTCTCTATGGAAAAATTAAGATGCGTATATCATATAGAAAAAATTATGTAAAAGTTATAAGGCAAAAAGAATGTTTATCTTTTTAAAGGAAACATTACAAAAATATAGTACCAGAATTTTAAAAGAAGGAAAAAAGTTACAGAATGATAATATGAAAGAGCTATTGTGTTTTATGAAAAAAGGAACAGAAAAACTTTATCTAAGAAGAATTAAAAAAAAAATATTATAAAGTGTTCATTGGAGAAATGCTTGATTTAGAAAATATAAATTTAAATTACTTAATGAAAATGGATCCATGGAAACAGAAAAATTTTATTGAATATTTAAATCAAAGTACCTAGAAGATGCATCGTAAAAGTCGCGCGGGAAAATCTTAGCAGAAAATATTAGAAGAGAATATGTAGACGTTTTTCTTTACGGGATTAACTAATATCATAATTAATAATTGTATTAAATATTATGAAAAACCAAGGATTGTCATCTATGAATATTTATTAAACAGAGCAATAATTGTTTTACCTTAAAATTGAACATTAAGTGACTGAAGAAGAAATAATAAACATTTTTTTTTAGCTTTAATATGAACGGTTTTCAAGAAAGTTTGATAAAGAAGTACAGTAAATATAGTTTAAATATTTTACTAATTTATTTAAAATATAAAATGTTATGTGAGATTAGGGAAAACATATAAACATAAATTTAGTAATATTAAAATTTAAATATAATAGCTTGATAGAATTATAGAAATATTGTTTAAAATAAAGTGTATGGATGTGAATATTATATCTACAAGGATCAATGGGATGGTGAAGCATACGGAACGCGATCGAGAAGATAAAGATCGTTTGGTAATTTTGATATTTATTTATAATGCATAATGTATTTTTTTTAGATCATCTATTGATTAAGAATGAAGTGTGAAAGTTTAAATTATATGTACACATTTTATACAACATTTTAACATATTATGAGATAGGAGTAATTCGGAATATGCATGCAATAATTTATTTAAAGTATATTAATAATATAATTTAACAGAACAATTGTGTGATTCTTTTGAACTTTCATGTGATAAAGTATACAGATATTTTAAAATAGTTTGTATATGATTAAATATACGAGGAAAGTAGTAAAAAGATTTTCTTATAGAACAGTGGAATAGTTTTAAAATAAATGAATTTTATTATTGTTAGAAATGTAGATATGTATTTGTCGATGTACAGTATAGAAAAATCTTGAGAAATAAGATCGGATAGTGACTTGGAAGTACTAGTGGAGAGGAAACCAAGATGATGTTTTTTTTAAGAAATAGGAAAATAAAGGATTTGGATCATATTTAGTTTTGTGTGATTTCAGTATAGTTAACTAAGCCCTATGACTGAACACATATAGTTTGGACAGTGTTTTTTGCATATTTTTTAAGCTTTTGATGTTAGAATAAAGCTGAAGAAATATCTTTAGCATCGTTCCTATAATAGAGGTTGGTAGACAGGTAAAGGTCACTCCTCTATAGTGTCTTTTAATTCACTGTGCCATGATTGTCAAGATATATGACGAGTAATATTCTAGTTGTATTTTGATCCTATGCATCTATCTTCGCTATCCTTATTTTGTGAATCTGCATCGGTCAGAAAGATATTTTCAAAGAAATAATGAATAAAATAGAACTGAAGATATGTTATCGTTTATGTAAGAATAGTTTATTTGCTGGAATGTATAGTATTGTGTAACTTTAAAATTGAAAGTCCAAAATATCATAAAGAGAGAAAGAATCATATAATACATTGTAAAAATTAATTCAGAAATGAATATAAGATTTTGAAAAGAAATCTAAACCAAGTATTTTAAAAGTGATAATAAAATTTGAATGAATTTTTTTTAATAATATTTGGAGAATAAGTATTGCATATTTATTAAGAAATAGTTAAATAATGTATAATAAACATATACTTGTGCATGGTATATTAATAGTTGTAATTATATCATCCGAAGTAAGGCTTGAATGAGAATATTAGGAATAATAAACATCGGATAATGAACAATAAAAAACCTAATACCTAATGTAGAACAATGTTTTGACTTTGTAAGATTCCATACAACCAATATAAAACTAAAATTTGTTATTTTGTAGAATTTTATTACAAATGTAAAATTTTGTAAAAAATATAATTTTAAAAATATTAGGGTTGCCAAGTGTTAGTGATAATCATATAAGAAATGCATTTTGTAATAAGCTAACCATAATAATAAATCAAGTAATAATACTGTATTTTCTTAAGTGTTTTTAAAAAATAAGATTTAACTAGGAAAAGTAAATATTATTTTGATTTCATTTTATAAACTAATAAACTAAGTTGAGATATGAGAGTAAGGGATATCCAATGTATATAGTGCAAAAATATTGTTAATTTATTTATGTTGTTAATAAACTTTGTTTTAAATTTGTTTTAAAGTTTTGTGTCTGCGTTGTTATTTCTCCACATGGATGCATGAAATCATGATACATTTATAATTGAAACAGACATATAGTTTTTGCACAAAAAGGTAAACATAAAAGTGTTATAATAATTTTGAGAATTTATTGGTGGGTTAAAATTAAAAGATTATAATTTTATATTATTTATTGGTTATAAGTCGGTTGCCACAATATTACATTAAATTATATGCTAATGTTGCCACACGTATTCTGTTGTCAGATTATTCAAAATACTACCATGTACGTATTTATTTAATTCATTTAGGAAGAAATAAGATTATATTATATTTATTATTGTTATTATTATTTTATTATTGTTAGTTGCTGTGTAGTAAATTATGACATAAAATTCCATTTTCATATTTTACTACCGTAATTTTAAATCAGTTAGAATACAATTTATGAACCTGAGATTTTATTTTGTTTTATTTTACTTCATTTTATTTAATTGAGCTGGATTCTTGTTATAAAGAAGATCAAGATATGATTATTATTTTAATCGTAGTAAAGAGAGTTCGGAAAGTCATAAGAATACTATGAGTTAGTTATTTGGTATAGTAAAAAGGGGGAATAGTGTTCTTATGCCATTGAGTTAGTATCGTGTGGATAATAGCTCAATGTAGTCTATCTCGTTCCCCGTATTGTCACCCCATGTCTCATGAAAATAGTAAATATTTGTTAATTCATTTTAAAAAAAATTGAACCGTATTTGTATTTTAAAAATTAGAGCTAGTAATCATTTTAATCAATGCTGAATATTTCATTTATTTATGTGTTAACTGAGCTAGAACCCGGAATATTCGTTATAAACAATATATTTTGGGGAGAGGATGCGCGGGGGGAGGTTAGAATATATATATATATATATATATATAAATTGGTTAGGTATCTAACCAATTTAGGTATATATATATATATATATATATATATAAATTGGTTAGAAAGGTACTGACATAACATTACAAAATTTTATAACTTTCAAATGTTAACTTTTATATGCACATATATGTGTGCAAGTTGAATGGGCAGATGAATTAATTGTTCATGTATCCATACATCTCTCTATGTATACTATTGCCTATTAAATTCATATATAATTAGGGTTTAAACCAGTTCTAGTGCTGATATAATTGGCATTAGGTTAAGCATAAATCTGCAGAGCAGATTTCCAGATTCAATATTTTCAGGGTAAAATCAATAAGTATTTATTTTATAACCATGCTAATATCCAATGTTTTTAATAAATATTTAATACAGAATTTGCCATACAAAATAGTATTTAAATACATATAAAAAATACATTGATTGTGAAAATGTCTTTGATGACTAATTAAATAGCTGTGGCATCTCTAATTATTTAATGAAATAAAATAAATCCACTTTCCTTCTAATTAAGTCAGTTTTATGGAGAGATATTTGCTCTAAATATTTCTACATAATAATTCACACTATAAATTTTATAATATTACACATATTTAAAGACATTGAACATTTGAAAGCTTATTCAAATAAATATTTAATGAATTTGCTTTGGAAATATTAAGTTGAGAAACTTCAAATCTTTATTTTTACTTATTATTATTTAAATTTGTTTTCCATAGAAGTTTGTAGGTTACAATCTAAAGGTAAGACATGTTTTTGCAAATTATTAATGTTTTATCATGGTTGAAGATATCTTCAATTTTAATATATACATATAAATTATAGAAAAATAATAATACTATATATTAATCTTTTACTATTTAATACTATTATTCTTTCTTTTATTTGTCTGGTACAGCTTTATAATTTACATATTCTATGCAAAATTCTTTTGTTTATTTTTTATGTTTCATTTACTACATTTAAAATAATATATTTTGCTGCTAAAGTCCAAGTATTATGCTAAGATAAGATCACATCATTATCTGGGATACTTCATTATTTTTTTCAATTATTCCATCATTCTCTAAAGGATTTCAATTTTTTATAACTTTTATATCTTATCACAGTACTTCTTTAAGAACATAAACATTTACATTCATATTGTTGCTATTTTATGTAGCTACTTTGTTTTTCAATTCTTTATTATTTTATAATACTTCTTAGATTTTTTTTTACATGTTATTGATATCATTCTTATTTAACCAGCTTTTCTTTTGATGCAGAAATACTAAAATAATATTTTAGATTTTTTAGACTTTTACATTTTTATAGGATTTTTTTGTTGTTGCTATATTGCATTTTATTTTTTGTAATGTAATTAGTTCCTTTCTGTGTTATAGTATCCCATAAATTCAGTTCTTTCTTAAATAGTTTTTTTTATTTAAATACAAGTTCAGTATAGTTTTATAGTAAAGTCTCTGTTATCTTTTTAACTGATCTCATTCATATTAATAATTAGAGATATCAGTCTGTTATTGTTTATTTTTAAGACTTTTATTTGTACTGCTTTAAGTTATATACTGAATTGGATTAACAAATGACTACTTCCAAGTTATTTAATGTGTAATCTAACTTTGTTTTACTTTAATTTGCTTTCATCTGTTATTTGT
This sequence comes from Epiperipatus broadwayi, assembly GCA_028023455.1. Classification (NCBI taxonomy): domain Eukaryota; kingdom Metazoa; phylum Onychophora; class Udeonychophora; order Euonychophora; family Peripatidae; genus Epiperipatus; species Epiperipatus broadwayi. The sequence goes on from JAQFVV010006336.1 coordinate 2,234,822, forward strand.
AAAATTTTTCACAAGAAAGAATTTATAATAAACAGTTTTTTTTTCCCCACAAAGTCCACAAGTTTATGTTTTTTCATATTTAACTTCACATCAAAATTTACTAACTGCAATTTTTTCTTTAAAATGATTTTTAATTTTTAATTAAAGTCCTCCATAAAATTTTTGGAAAATTTAGATTCTTCTAAACCTTTCTGTAAATATGTATAAAAGTCATCTTCTTCATCTGCACAAAAATAAAGCTTCCTATCTTCTGGCGATTTTTTAAAAACTAATTTGTGCCACTGCATTTAATCCCACTTAGCATGAGTCTTTAATATTTGAATATTTGTAATTCAATATAAATAATACCTACTGTACATATGCTTAGAATAGCTTGTTTAATACTTTAAAATAAAAATGTTAAATATGTCAACATAGTATGCTACTATGTTGATGTATTCATTTTTTTTATTTTAATGTATTAAATAAGTTTTTCTTAATATATGTGTTGTATGTATTACTTATATTGAATTACCTTTTTTCAAGAAAAGTTTAAAACTATTTGAATATTTATAATACAGTTCTACTTTTAACAACTGATTTTTTTTAAATTTCTTTCTAACTGTAAAAAATCAATGCAATAAATATCTTCTTGTCTTGTGATGTCAGTCTAAATCTTGCATAATCTTTTAGCCTTGTTTTATGTTTATATGATAGGCTTCAAAAATTAAAATAAAACCATTTTTATCTGAGTCTCAAAGCACAAAGACAATGATGTTAACAATTCTTTCAAATCTTCATAAAATATAAGTAATTGTGTTAGTTAACATAAAATGTCATACATTGAAATATATCAATGCGTTATAAATCACAATATAGTAAAAAAAAATTGTTCTAGGATCTTTTGTTCTCTTAACCCTGTAAAATTATATGCTTATGACATGATATTTATATAGTGAAGAGTGAAAAGTTATTAAATTTGTGAGTGAAGCATATAATAGAAATAAATATTTCAGTAGATTATAACATATTGCATTAGAAATCATTGATTTTATGTAAATACTTTAGAAATGGATCCATTTAAGAGTCACATCATATAATTTATTGTAAAGAAAGAATGGGTGGACTGATATAAAAATTTGTAGAAACATAATAACAAAGCCCTCATAATATTTATTAAGCTCAGAATTGTAAACATCATTACGTAAATTTAATTCTTTGCTATAACTACAAAATAAGACATTCATATGGTGTCTGCAAAACATGTTTATAATGCTGTTAAATTTGTAAAGAAAATTATTTAATCACTGTAAATTTTCCATTTTGTCATCATTATTTTATATCACAAGAAAGAAAAATACAATAATAGTATATATGTTTGTTTAAGAGAATAAAGAATAGAATAGATTCATTCACATATATGCTTACATAATTCAGTATGTGAATACATGTCTGATCTTATTCTCTGTGTCTTAAATTATTATAATAGCATGAACATTTTTGTTAATTATTTTTGACAATGCCTAATATGTAAAATTTTAAAATAGAATTGTATTATAGATATAAATATACATTATTTGTGTGTATGTGTGTTTAAATGTGTATTGTGTATAGTTTTTTGATATCTGCAAATTTTGTTAACCATGTAAAGACTTGAAACCAAATGACTTAAATTGAGAAGAGGAAATTCGCTGTATGAATGAATTACTAAATGAGAATTTTTAAAAAAAACTGGATTAATCAAAAAAGAAATAAAAAAAAACGCCTAACAGATTTTGCAATAAATGCACAAAAAAATTTATCAAATTATGAGAAAAAGAAAAACCTATTTGTATAAAACTCATTTTTAGAATCTAATTATATACGAAAAAAATATTCATTTATAATTCTGATCTTTTAAACATTTTGATTCTTTTTGGCAATCAAATTTTAATAAAAAAATTATTGAAGCAGACATTGTTAAATAATTTCTTTTGGTAAAAATATAATAATTTGAACAATTTACATTTAATTTAATGAACTGCCCTAAAGTCTCTTCTATTCACTTTTAAATTGACAATGTTTAAGCTTGTGGTCAAAGTTATTACTATTCAATAGATTCAATATTTTCCATTAAAGTTTTTTTTTTTTATTATTATATTATATCAAGTTGTAAATCTATTATAGATAGATAGATAGATAGATAGATAGATAGATAGATAGATAGATAGATAGATAGATAGATAGATAGATAGATAGATAGATAGATAGATAGATAGATAGATAGATAGATAGATAGATAGATAGATAGATAGATAGATAGACAGACAGACAGACAGACAGATAGATCTATAGATAGATAGATAGATAGACAGACAGACAGATAGATCTATAGATAGATAGATAGATAGACAGACAGACAGATAGATCTATAGATAGATAGATAGATAGATAGATAGATAGATAGATAAATAGACAGACAGACAGACATATAGATAGATAGATAGATAGATAGATAGATAGATAGATAGATAGATAGATAGATAGATAGATAGATAGATAGATAGATAGATAGATAGATAGATAGATAGATAGATAGATAGATAGATAGATAGATAGATAGATAGATAGATAGATAGATAGATAGATAGATAAGTAGATAGATAGAGGGATAAAAATAAAAGAAACTAAAACAAATGTACTGATGGATAGATTGCTAAATAGAATAGAATGCTTTTATGTGGACAAAAAAAATACATTGAAATAAGCTATATTTCTAGTTACCATTTTTATGTTTTCTTCTCAAAGTTTCTTTTTTTTTTATATATTAAATATGTATTATTATCATTTCTTTACATTATTAAAATAGTAGTGTTTGCTACCTTTGGGTGCTCTCATTATTTTACAAGTGGGTACTCCACTGCTTTTAAATTTTTAAATAAAAATTATAATATCCTATAAAAAATAACAGGGATGCTTTAATCTATGAAGACATGTAGTCAAAAAATATTCAATTTGTTCTATGCAGAACAAGTATATTAATTAGTGATATATTCTAGCTTTTTTCATTTCTAGTTTTTTTATAATTCTTTCATCAGTTCAATCTCTTTGTGCATTACAAATTTCTTGGGTTATTAATTGTCAGTAATTGTCGTAATTGTTTTTTGATAATTATAAATAAAAATCCGTTTAACATATGCATCAACTTGTTTTTTAAGAATAGTTCTTCAACATTGTAGCACATGTTCATTATTTGATAAGAGTAATAAATGCTTTTGTCAGCTCTATATTTAAATTGATAATAATTAGTTTGTAAATGTTACTCATTTTTATTGTAAATGTACAATTATTTTTGAACCATTAAATTCTTTAATTAAAAAAAATATGAGTCTATATTGCAGTCTTTTATAAACAGCTACAAGTTGAAAACAAGTCATTATAATAATGTATAGGCTGAAGTAGAGAGTGAGTACAGTGAATTTCAATGATAGAGATAGAATGTATCAAAATCCTCTTTTTTTTAGATATTTTCTATGTCTTCGCTAGAAGAAAAGGAAAAAAAAAATAAAATAATACTTTATAATTGTAGTAAAGAGTAAATAAAATGGTCTAATATTTTGTTTATTGTAAAGAAAACAAGAGTTTTTACAATTAGAAAAATAAATGTCATTAAATTATTAAAATTAATATTAAATATTGTTTGTTTCAAAGCAAATTCAAATTTGCAAAAAAAAAAAAAAAAAAACTATTATATTTTCTGCCGTTTTCTTTTTTTTTTTCTCTTTGTTGGTTTTACATTTAAAAAAAATGTTGTTGATAAAGAAATATATAATTAAAGATTGGTTGATTAAAATGAATAAAATAATTTTGGAGATAAAGATCTGTAGGTGTTGAGCAACATTTTTGAAACTTATGTTATAAAAATATGGTGGTGGTTAGCTATAAATTGGATGAGACAATCCATTTATTCAGAAAGTATTTTCTTACCAGAGTGAACCAGAGACTAAAAATTGATTTCTATAAATAAAGAGAAATGATCATTAAATAGTGCATAGTTGGCCACATTTTTCAGTAGTGAATTCTAATACAAAAATATTTTTATTGATGAGAGAAAAACATTATCAGTATTACTAAAGTTTTTACAAAATGGCCAAATATTATAATGTTTGGATGCTTCATCAGCACAACTGACCAAGCTTCTTTCAAAAGGTTCATCTCTATCCTAGTATATAACTCCATGTAATAAGAGAGTTATAATACCTAGCCTTAGTCTAAAAAACAGTGAAGGCCATTGTCATGTGAAAAAAAATGTTTTTCTTGAACAAACTGATTGATAATGTTAACATGTAAATAGATCATAATAAAAAAGAAACATACTAATGTTCACTATTCTAACTGGAATAATACAATAATAAATTTTAATACAGGAATTGGTAAAGATTAAAACATAAAAATGCTGTAAGTTTGTTATAGTGACAGAAATAAGAGAAGATTTGACACAGACTTGTAGAGTTCATAAAAAAAGAAATACTCTATATTATGACTTAGTTCATTGAGAAAAATGTTAATTAAAATGGAAAGGAAACATCCAAACATAAATATAGCAAAATTGTACTATATTTTGATCAACAGAAAATATATTCTTGCAATATTGTAATGTTCTTAATAAATTCAACATAGGAAGCACTGATTGATGAATAATATATATGATATATGTTAATGCAAAATAAAAAAGATAAAAGATATTAAAAAGACAGCCTTAAAGTTGATATTGCTAACTATCAGAATCACTTCAATGAATTTAAATTAACATTTACAAATCATTGTAAATATTAGCAAACTTGAAAATGTTTTAATCTTACCTAAAACTAATAAGATTTCTGATAATCTGATAATAACCACCAAAAAGATAGCTGCTACTAAAAATTAGCAATTTACCAGAAATTATTTTATTAGGACATACAATGTGTAAAGAAAAGAAGGAATACAATTTTTTTTAAATGACCATTAAGAACAATTGAATATCTTTAGTTTTTTATAAAATGTTACAAAAATACATTAATAATGATATAAGAAAATGTAATCATGACTTGGCAAGGGAAGTTATAGAAAAAAATAAAAATTTCAAAAATTGTAAAACAACACCTTAGTATTGGTAGCAAAGATGTTTCATCTATATAAGAAGAGATGGACCTATTTATTAAATGAGAGATAATATTATGAAATGTATAAAAAAGTTTTATAAAGAATTATATAGTAATAAAAACACACACAAAAAACAAAAATATTTTCTGTAATTACTACTTTTGAATTGTCAAGTAATGTAAATGAATAGTGAGACATATGATTAAATCTATGAAGAAGGGAAAAGTTTGATGAAGTGTTTAAATTATTTGTATTATTTTAAAAGAATCAGGTGAAATCATAGATAAATTTCTGGAAACATTGTATAACAAATATCTAAATGATAAATATATACCTGATGATTGAAAGAATGTGCTATCAAAATTGATATTTAAAAACATGATGAAGAATATTCTGGAAATTATAGGTCTATAGTCTTTTATCCATTTTATAGAAAATATCTACCAAGGTTAATAAACAGGATTTAAAAATGATTTTAGCATAATACTGAGAAAAGTTATAGAAAAAAAAGTATTCAATATCAGTAGCTATTAAGTTTTAGGTTTATAGATAATGAAAATACATTTTTAATTCTTGAAACATTTCACAATGAATAATGTTTTGACTCATAAAGAAATTGATCCAGGATATTGTCATACAGGGAAGAATGCTTATTAAAATTAAAAAGCAATGGCCAGAATATATAAAGTTATTAATAAAATTAATATTGGTAAAGATATATTTCAGGTTGATTTTATATCTCCAAAACTTTTTTATAACAGTTTTACAAAATGTATTTAGAGATTAAAATAGGAAGCTAAAGAGTGTAAACAATATGGTAATTTTTCAAATAATACTTCAGAGTTTTATAAAAAGTTGCAAGCATTGAGATAAAAGTAAAAAGGTAAGACTTAAGATAATAGTTTTTATAATGACTAAAATATTCACTAGATTTTTTTTCAGAAGAAAAAATAGGGATTAATAATCATGAATGATCAGCAGTTAACAATTAAAAATACATTGATCAGATTATTAATACACATGAAAATACAATAAATAAAATTAATCATAGAATTAAGCTTGGTTGGAGCACTTTTGGTAGAAATAACTTGATACTAAAAGGAAATATGCCTATGTGTTCAAAAAGAAAGGTCTTTAATAAATGTATTTTACCAGTTCTTGCATATAGATCTGAAACTTTGACACTTAATAAAAGAGCAATACATAGTCTTCAGCCCACTCAAAGAAGTATCAAGAGATGCATGTTAAGAGTAACAATAAGAGATTGAAAATGCAATATTTGGATAAGAGAACAAACAGATATTACTGACCTCATTAAAAAAATAAAAGACTGAAGTGGAGTTGGGCTGTACATATTGCTATTTAAGAGATGAGATAAGATGTACATTTGAAATCTTAAATTGAATTCCAAAAGATTGTAAAAGAGCCAGAAAAAGACTACATGTGACATTGATGGAAGAAATAAGAAAGTGTGCAGGGGTGATGTGGAGAAGAGAAGCCAAAGATCAGAGATGGATTGAACATAGAGATTCTATTTTGCAGTGGATTGAGAATAGTTGGATATATATATATATATTATAACGATCCGGAGAATATGGGACTTAAGTTTAATCTACACTACAGGGCGCCACTAGGCATTTGAACCTAGAAAATTTATAAAGTAGGCAGATACATAAGTCAAAAAAAAATTTTTTTTTTTTTATTTTAGATATTTTGTTTCCGGTCATTAGCCCATTGTCACTAGCTCAGTGAAACAGCAGAGATTTATATTTTATAAGAAATTCTTATCTAAAAATATATAAAAAAAGAATAAAATAAGCCACTGCCAGTAATTATACACACAAACATTTATTTACGCAAATATATAATATTTAAAATTCATTTTAAAATTTAATTTACATTTTTAACTTTGATTTTTGATTTTAATTTACATTTAATCTTTATAAATTTACATTATAATTTTTATAAGTTCACACAGATGGATTTATAAAAGTTTGTTTATAATGTTGAGCATAGATCGGTTACATAGATTACATGATTAAGAACATTTCAAAATAAACATAAACGATCAAAATACAAAGTCATTGATACCGTCAATTGCAGAGGGAATACAAGAAATCCAATGGCATTCATCATAAGATACCGCATTGACACCAATAACTTAAAAGACATCTGAATAAATACAATTTATATACTCACTGTAAGGTATCATTATTTACCGAATGTCTATATATTTTGATCAAATATGAAAACCAAAAACATAATTAACCGATAACAAATCCATGCAACATCCATACCCAACTTAAATTTAATGCATTTTTATTTAGAGTATTGAGTATGAATAGACTACATAGATTTGCATTTGAAAGAAAATATTCTATCCTTATTTAACCTTAGGTCAAAAGTTTGCAGTCAAACCAACGTCTATCCATCTGATATATTGATGCATTCAATGTAACACGAATACGGCAGCACAAAAGGTTAAGAGAAGAAATTGCATCTCATCAGAAAGGAATACTACATCTATCTGACAAGAAGAGCAATAAAAAAAACTCCATAAAAAAGGACTGCGATAATTTTGCCGACTTATGATCACATTCCATAGGCCAAAAAAAGGAAGTGTGCGGCATATAAAGTGATTCTGCCCATAGTGAATTTCGTACTACATTTACTAATTACACAAATATATCCAATCCATTGACCTAATTCAACTATGAAATGAATAACCTAAGATTACCCTCTCCTAATAAAACTTTACAAATCTATATAACCATTCATGCCCGACTTAAGTTTAACATTTATATAATATTAAATTAGCGAAAAACAAAAATCATAAATAAAACTTAAAAGAACAAATAAATAAATAAATGGAAATGATTAAAAAAAGAAATACATCAATAAAAAGAATTAATAAGGAATTTAGTTTGGTCAGATAGGATTATATTTCTATTTTTTTTTTAAATACTGGGAAAGTTTATATTTTAAAGTTCTCAGTGTTTTCAAATTAATATTCATTTAAGTTCATAACATGCTTATGGTTTTAGAAATGTTCATTAGTTATCCGTTGCTTGCCATTTGGAATCCAGCATTAAAATCCCTCGATGATCCTGTGGTCCTCAAGATAGGAAAAGTGATGTGTCATTTTCTTTTTTTTATAACAACTGAAGGAATTGAAAGTGCGTCTTTCAATCCCTTCACCTCCGACTTAACACATCTCAGTCTTCTCTTAAATTTTCTTCACTCACTAAAAAAATTATTATCAAACTTTTTCTTTTATATGTAACTTTCGGATCCAATGGACATTACGTTATCGATAATGATGATCCTTCCATTGAGGTCCGATTTCCCGATGGATTTCTCTCATTTGCTATTAGTTTCTATTGTTTTCCTATCTGACCATTGCTTATACATTTAAATGCCCAAAGGCTAGATCACTTTGACTAATTAAAATAATCATTTCCATTTTTCAATAACATTAATTAATTTGTTTTCAAACTTAAAGATATATTTTTATCTCTAAATCTTTTTTAAGTTTTTGCTTTTAAAACACTTTTTCTATTTTTAATAAAGTTTTATTTTAATAATTTTTTTTTATCTGTGCGATTTTATATATATATGAGTTTAGTATAGAATTTTAATTTTCAATTTTTAATTCTTAAAAAGAAAGTTTTATTTGCGAACTTTTATTCTTTTCATGTTTACTAATAAAAAACAATGTAATGTCATCTGTGCCCATTACAATATATATATATTATAACGGTCGAGGTGTATTTGAAGTCTTACCATATTTGCCATACAAGGGCGCCACCAGGCCATTTGAACCTGGAAAATTTATATAGTAGGCAGATACTACTGTTAAGATCCAATTTTATTTTTATACACTTTTAGCCCATGTCACTAGTTCAAAGAGTAGCTGAGATTTATAGTCTAAATTCTTAATGTACATATTTAAGAATGAAAAGATAAAAAAATAAAAAATTAATAAACTACTGCCAGTGATATTATGCATAAAACATTTATTATTACACATATATAAAATTGATTTGAAGGAATAAACATTATTACTTTAGTTTAGTTTGTATATTTATCATATTTAAATGTAAGTTTAGTTTACACAGATGGAGATTCTTGTTTATACATTTTAATCTTTTGATAGACTTTAATACACTACATAGATTATGCACATAAAACTTATGAATCTATGCAGCTATTTATATTTAAGTTTAAATTTTAAGCTTTAACATTTTAAAACCCAAATGAGCATGCACATGTATACATATATACAGCACAACCATCCACCATGAATTATTCTAGTTCAATTATTATTAATTGGATTGTATAAAAAAAGATTATACTCTTCTTGAGTTCCTTAAGACACTCATCATGAGGTATCACATCCACAAGTAATGAACTTATAAAGGAGACTTAGACAAATACATTAAGACACTCAACATAAGGTGTCATATTTACTGATAGATGCCAAGTGTGGAGGTGTACATAATACACAACATCATTTAATTTAACTAACAATTATACCTGGGTCTCTTTTTACACGGATTTATTTAATGCAATTTTGAAGTTCCACGATTCACGTTTCTCCAGAAGTCAAACTCTGATAATGCACAATTACTTTAAATAATAAATTTTGCACACTTACATCATATTAAACGTAAAAGCACATTATTGGAATTTGACCTTCATCTTAGTAATTTCAATATTTTCGGTGCTTTATAATAGTAAGATTTATGCAATAATGAAATTAAAATCATGATTTCCACATTTTATGTATACACTAATTAAATTTTACAAGGTTATAATGTAAATTTGTTCAAACATTGTCCGTGTTAATTTTGCATTTTAAATCACATTCTGTTTTTGCTTTTTAAAAAAGAATGTAATCAATTATTAATCATATAGTGTCCGCAAGTTTATTTTTAAAAGGTGAGTAATAGCAGTGGGCACAATTAAAATTGAAAATTAAAAACAAAAATAAGAATTTAATTTTTAGGATTTAGATTAATTACTAATTACATTGTCACCAGAAAACCATTAACACAACATGAGAGTGATGTTGGTGCTAGTTGTATTTCCTCTTGTGAAGAATCTGATTTTTTACCAGTTTGCAAACGAACCTGTTTAATAGCAAATAGTGATAATAATTAAAATGTGTATAAAAAAATGTAAATTACTGTAAGTTATGCATAAAAATATATTGTTTTGAATAAAATTAAATATTATAGTTAAAAAAAGTTTGTCTTGTATCAATTTTTTTCAAATTTGAAATTTTTTATTAATCATATTTTATTTCCTTATTTTTTTTTTTGCACGAATTTTAAAGTAATTTTATATTGGTGCTTTACTTTTATGCGATCTTTGAAAAATCACAGTCCATATCCCCCATTTTTTATGGTAGGTTACATCTATTTTTGTGCAATTTCATTTGCATGTGTTTTCTGAGGAACCTATCTATCATGTAAAACAAGACCCAGGTGTATACTTACTAATTAAAAGAAATAAATGAATAGAAATGACTGTTTACGATTACATTTAAAATATTAATAATTAATTTAACCTCGCCTACTGGTCAAATGATTTAAACTTGGTTAGACCTTAATTGTTTAAAATATGATTTAAAGTTCATTTAGTAAAAGTTCTATTATAATTACAGTTCATAATTTATAGTTTATACATTACATTTGAAGTGCCTCCAGTTTCTTGTGCCAATTCCAGAAAAGTCTTTTAATATTCATACTTTCTGATCATGCTGTAGTTATCAATCCAGAGGTGGCTTTGGCTCATTTGATCCTGGAACTCTCTTATTTCAGTACCCATATGATTTGGGATCTGCAATAGTGCCATTCACATTTCAACATTCTCTTCATTTGGAGAGGATGAAAAGTGCATCTTTTTCTCTTCTCCTCAAAAATCAAGATGGAACTGTCCTCAATTTGAATTTTTTTTATACTAATCCTTCGGATTCACTGTCCATTGTTTTTCCTGTTCTGGCATTTTTCATTAGGGTCTGAGTGTTAGTTGACTTTCCACAAGCAGGTAACACAATTTTTTTAATGTTTCTTATGTGACCTTTAATCATAAATTTTCTCAAGGGCTCATTAACTTTGGATTAATTAAAACCAACAGTCATTTCCATTTTGAGTTTTAACACAATAGACAGTAATTTAATTATTGTACATTCTTTATCTTTAAATCTTTAAGTTTTTGCTTAAAATTGAGTTTTAAAATACTCTTTTTTTTAGTAAAGTTTTCTTTTAATAATTTTTCATCTGTGCTATATATATATATATATATATATATATATATATATATATATATATATATATATATATATATATATATATATATATATATATATATATATATTGTAACAAAACATTTTGTTACACTCTTAAATTTTACGAGATTGCAATGTATAGTGGCCGTTCGAGGGTGTCACTAAAACATTTCTGCCTAGACCATATTATAAATTTTCTATAATAATGGTTAATTTATTTATGAACGGTAATCACTAATTGCAAACCTTAAAATAATTTTCTTTAACAAACCAAAGGACTACAAAATGAAATATAAGAATTAATTATAATAAATAATAAAAAAAAAACAGATCGATGCTTAAATATTGTTGAAAGATTTATTACACCTTTATTCTATTTGTTGACTATTTCCTTCCCTCACATTTGTCGAACCAAACCCTTTCGATCCTTTTTCTTTTCTAATCAAAAATTAACATGTTTCATTCTCGAAAAAACATGCACCATCACTTTACCAATTATACAATATTTCATCAAATATCATGGTATATAACTATGAGTGTACTCAAGGGTGACTTACTATAAGAGTGTGTTTGTTAAAAACAAACACACTCAAACCTCCTCTTTCTAATGTTAAATCTTTTTATCTTAAATTTTTACTTGTCCTTAGATCGAGTATACAGTTTCTTATTCCTGTCTATACATTATAAGAACAACAATCATAGAAACTAAAGGTAAGTTTAATTAATAGAACGTCCCAAAAAAAATTAAATAATAAAAAAACAATATAATGTGGATTAATTTGAATGAGTAAATACATCTACTTAAAGATTACATATCCCTCCCTTACTATTGCTGAACCTTTGAAATATTTAAAGTGAAGGCTTTTCTTACTTTTTTAAAATCTATTACACAAATGTCTCTTGAGATTATAACAAAAAAAAGTCTATTTACTCTGATTGATCAGTGTAGATCCTGTGTGTGTTGAATATTTAACTCTATATTCTTCATAGTTTGTACGTGTCTTCTTCCAGTCCATTCTCCTTGGCTAGCTCTCTATGTCTCGCATTTACAAAGCAGTTCCAGGTGGTAATAGAAAGAGGTTCCCAGCAGGGTAAGTTTTGTTAGATCTAGCCACTCAACATTTTCTCCTTGTGCTTTGCAGATTTTTTTATATATTGAAAAGTCTGAGTCAAATTAAAACTTATAGATTAGATATTGACCTCGGCAGAAATCCAATTAATTAGAACAAAAGGAAAGTCCATAATTTATAATTTTTTTTAAAGTTTCAGTTCACACCTTTAATATTCTCTTCTTTTATTTCATATTTTAAAATCCCAAAGAAACATTCCAATTGATCAGCATAATAGATAGCATAGAAATACCATCACTGTCAAAGCCCCAACAATAGAATTAATTGCTTTCTTTTCCCTTCTATCTTTAATAATTTTTTTTTAAAAAAAAAAACTAAACAAAAGACAAAATTTTATCAAAAATGTAAGATCTTGATCTAATTTATTTTAACTTCTTAAAAATCCATTTTAAAATTAGGTGTTAATTTATATTTTTAAAATTATGTATTATAAAATGATATTTATATTTTAACAAATATATATATATATATGAGATGATAGAAAAGTATGTGTTTATTTATTTATAATAAAATAAGTTTATTACAATGTCTATATTTTATTTTTACAAAATATGTGTGTATATATATGTATGATTATGAGCTGGCAGAAAAATACCAGGTCAATATATATGTGTGTGTGTGTTTTTGTAAGCTTTTAGTTTTCAATTTTTAATTCTAACTTTTATTTAATAACTTTTATTTGCGAACATTTATATTTTAACACTTTAAAAAAAATGTAAAGTCATGTGTGCCCATTACAATATATATATGTATTTACTGTACCGGTTGAAAATGTATGTCCATCCAACAAGATTTAGAATCTAGGCAAAAGTACCCCGAATCCAATCATGCGTGAGATACACAGGTCAGGAGCAATCATGAACTCTAACCTATGGTGATACCACAAAGATTCATTACATCCCAGCCCGGTGCTACAACATTTTACATGAGACTCAACTGGTGATGATGATGAGAGATTGAGTGAACCCAAAATATCAAATTACAAGGATACATAAATATAAATATTAATAATGAAATTCGAACTACTGGATTAAGTTTAAAATATAAATATTTATTTTAACATAATTAATGATGAGTTTAGATATATATAATTGACTCTACGCTTATAAAACTGTTTTGATTACACACATTAAAGAATATTATTAAGATTATATTGACAAATATTAAGTTAGTGTGGCGGTTACAAGAGATGGATTTGTCAGAGTGGTTTGGTGGCCATTTTATACATAAACATACATTTATAAAGATGTAATTGAGTTTCTCTAATTAAAAGAATTTAATACATAAGTTTGTTTTTATTTAGATATTTCATTTATAATAATTACAATGTGGATACATTTTTGATCGGCAGTATAAAACATTACTTTATATTTTCAGCATTTAACGATGGGATATAGTGAAAACTCGATGTTTGCAGGAAAAGTTTATTTCAGTACAGAGGGAGGGCAGCTTCATGATAAGTTGGGTTTAAACACCAACAAATAAAAAAAGAAAAACAGAATGTTTTATTATCGCATATTATTATGATTTTACTTTGCTAAACAGGCTGAAACTAACTGTAAGAAATGGCAGTGCTAGCATAATCTCATTGAGAGGAAAGGGCACATTTGTCCATGATAAGGTCATTCTCCAATTTTATATAATGACGGTACATGCCAGATTTCTGCTGAGACGGTATAGGAAGAAGAGGGTTGGTTAAAAGATACTATAAGCCGGACCACGGCAAACTATACATTGCTTCATCTACTCTAACCTGGACAATCTAGAAGTAAATGTGGACTTCTTTGTGATGAGGATATGAATGATGAAGCTTTGAATCCCTGGACTAAGGTACAGGTGATTCAAAGCAGTATATCATAAATATACTTGGAGGAGAAGAATGACTAGTGAAATGATCATGATTCCCTGGAGTGAGGTACAGGCAAATCAGATCGAAGCCATCTGTGGCTTATAAATAATTGGATATATGCTAGCAACGCTATCATAATAATATAAAATTAATAAATTTAACTATTAAAGAAAAGCCTTAAATGGTTTAACAAATACGTAATAACATGCGAGTATAATGGCCTATGTAATATAAAGTCATTGATTATAAATTAACTAGTATTAATAAAGCTTGCCTTGCTCCCCACTTTCTTAATCAATATTTTAATATAGTAATTGAAAAGCTCAAGGATGCAAATTACAAAATAAAGTTAAGTCACCAGTATTTGTGGTGATAATGATCAATAAAAAAATTATAACATTAACGGACACCAATAGCCACCCCGGATTGCAAAATATTTATACATTTCGTACAAATTTATGACAAAACATTTAGATAAAAATATTCATTTAAAATATAACCCAAACTTATGAAGTATTTAAAATAATTAATAATAACTCATTTTAATTCCCCACCCCTTCCCTGTTTATAGAAGTTCGTAAGATTATTTTTTTTTTTTTAGTGGCATTTATAAATAAAAGGAAGAAAATATAAAATATTCATAAACGTAAATCATAACTGCACTAACTAATAAAAATAATAATAAGCGTGAGTTGGATGAAATAATATTCAGGGAGCAAAGAATTGATATAAACGGTTAACAAAGCTTTAAGAAAACATTAAATATAACAAAATTATTAGCTTACAATTAATTTACAGAGTTAAAGGTGGATAAGATGGTTATACATTATTTTGGCTGGTTACCTCAGGATTCTTTGAAAGCACTGGCGAATCTGCCTCAGCAGGCGGCATTCTTTGGGGCTACATTGCAGCAAGGCTTGGCTGAAGATGGCGGATGGCAATTTGGTTCTCCCAAATTTCAAATGGACATAAAGTCACCTAGAAATGACTGACCCATCTGTAACATAATAGATTTTTAGCTTTATTTATATCAGTTTTTGGCCCCTTAGAGAAAACTTATTCTAAAATAGATTCCCTGCCTTTAATGGATTTCTATTTTAGGAGAATCTTTACTCTATTGTTAGTAAAGATTCAGTTTTAAGATAACTGTCTAAAATCCATTCAAATCAATTTCCTGCTTGGAAATTGATTTGAATAAAACAATATTAATAGCTAACTAAAATGCATTAGTTTTGTTTTAGCTTTTACTTTTTTAATTTTAATTTACAATTTCCTGGTTTATAATCATAAGACAAACTCCCCACCCCTTTAATTATTTCAGACAGTTATCTTAAATTTACATTTTATTTTATGAAAAAGAAAATTATAACGTATTAAAATATAAAAGTACAATTTTTTTAAAAAAATACAAAATTACCTAATTTTTTAATTATGTATATACGCTACTATAATATACGTTTTACAAAAAAAAATGATGACACATGGACAGTGGTAAAAGTGTGAAACTCGACTGTTTCAATATATATATATATAATTGTAATAAAATTAATGAATTATAGTGAAGATAATATATTTTATAAATAACTCTAATAAAGCACATACATATTTTCAGTTAATTTCTTAATCATCTTTAACTGAGAACCATTTAAATTCAAATTTAATGGAAATAAACATCATAATCATCATGTTATATTCCAAGATTCATAAATTTTATCTTTGAAACATTGTCTATTTATTAAAGGTATTTTATTTCTATTTATCCAAATTGCCTCCTTAATTTTTCTTTTATTATGGTTTCTCTCTCTTCATAAAGCAACTTAATATTTCCAGATCAAAATTGAATGTAAACTCACATGTTTTGTGATCAAAGAAAATATATGTTGTTATTAAGTCATTATTACTCTCAATTTTTATATATTTACATAATATTTGATGCTCTTACATATTGATTGAATTGTGTATGAAACCTTGCACATATATAAATATTATGCACCATATTACTTTTTTTGTTTAAATGATAACATTTTTAAAATTATTTATCAATCTATTAGTATTAACTAAAACATAAAATGGAATGTTTAAATTTTATATATTTTTAACAATCTAGCTTGAGCAGTTGAAACATAAGATATAGATAACTATTTTTTATCATTAACTTTTTGTTCTTTTAAACTAATATATTTATTTTTAAATTGATATAAGGAATAGTAAATTTGTTTAATATTATATCCAATTTCAATTAATTCTTTTGTAAATGTTTCAATATTTTGTGAATTATCATCTCCATAATGACATAAATTTTCAATATGAAATAAAAGCAATCTACAATGTATATAACTTTTTTTTTGCAATGTCTCAATTATCAATTTATAACTTAATAAACCATCATCTCTTGTAACAGACAATTAAAGACATTTAATAGCTTTATTCTGTTGTCTTTCAATAGTTTATTTCAAACTATTTAACTTGCTCAACTCATCTACAAAGCAATTTATACTATATTTATTATCTTCCAACAAAAAACATCATCAATACATCTTTTGTAAATTTTAATTCTTAAAAAAATATTGAAATTTTTTTTATGGATTTAAACAAGTTAAATTATTTGAAATGGACTAGTAAAAAAAGATTACAATAAAATTATTAAATGTCTTTATCTGTATGTTACAAAAGATGATGGTTTATTAAATTATAAATTGGTAATCAAGCCCTTGCAAGAAAGAGCATAATGTCTTAACGTTCAGACATTTTTTATAATAGATAAATTACTATGCCAATTCTAAAGATTACATTTAAATTATTTTTACACACAATGATTTCCAATTATTAAACTATAAATGTGTTTTTATAGTCCACACAAATTGACATCATAATATTTATTTGAACAGGTGCTAATGAAAAATTTAGGTTGTAGAATTTTTGTTCTGTTTTTTTTTTTTTTTTTACCTTACAAGTTTTTTTATAGTAAGACAAAATACATATAAATTTTGCATAAAATGCAAAATTTAATATGGTATAAGTTTGTTGAGAAAAAGATTTTGAGATTTTTGAAATTAAAAAATATATAAGGTATAGGACATGGTGTAATGTTTATGCTAAAATAGCAGTGTTAAATGAATAAATGCTAGTCCAATATGCCTTTCATAGGTCACTTTTAATAAATAATAGTAAAAAATAAAAATTATGCAGGACTGCTTTATATTAGTCTAATTTAATTGTGATAATTAATTTTGCTTAGTATTTATAGTTTGATTTGAAATTAGAAAGAGTGAAAGAAATGTTAATATAAATTAAAAATGGCAAGGCAGAATTGCTTTCATGGATAGGAAAAAAACAATGCAATTATTAAGGACATCACTAAAAGTAAAATTAAAAACCGGATTTTTATATTCTTTTATCATTTATCTATTCCAGCCAATTTTTTTCTTCTTTTTATGGAAATATTTTCAGTTGTATTAATTTATATTAAGACACATAATTTCAAATGTCTTGTCATATTTTCTATTAATGACCTCTACTGAAATGCTAATATTAATCACCCAAGAGTATATTATACTTTAAAGAGAAAAACATCAATAATATAAAAAGTAGATATTTATTATACCATAAATATGACTTACTCTTTAATAATATATTTTAACATAAAATAATTTATATTGTATTATATGGATAAACTTCTGCTTTGTCACAAATTTGTAATCTTGCATCGTAACTGGTATAAATTTATAGAGACTTCTATGTTTTCATTAAGTATTAATACATTCTTGGTAAACATTGGTTTGATAATAATTCAATTATGAGATATTACCTTCTTCACAACATAAGTGAAGCATTATTAATTGTCTAAAAAGATTTAAACTTATATTGTATGCATTCATAATATAATTCAATATAAAAATACTTTTATATTATATTACTTTATTAGTTTACTATTGTGTTTAAAATGACTCTATATCAATTTTGAATAGAAAATATAAAGAATCTGGTGGTAATTACAGAGGTAGTAAATATAATAATTAAAATGTATTTTCTATACAAGAAACATTTAATTAAAAAAAATTTTAATAAGAAAGTAGACAGGTATAAAAAAAGGCAAAAAATGGGTTAAAAAATTATAATTTATATGACAAAGTATTTTTTATAGGAACAATCTTGACAAGAACCATAAAATGTGTTTAAAACATTGAAAAATTAGTAATAATAAAAAGATACTTGATTAGAAAAAAAAAAAATTCAAAAGTAGAAAAGTGTGCTAAATAATTTTTTAAAAATGTATTGAAATTAATGGAACGTATTTGTAAAAAAAATGATGAAATATTATTGACTTTTATTAAATGATAAGTCTTATGGTTGCCACTTTTATTTTTATTAACATTTCTATTTATTATCTGTAGGTCTCTTTTTCATTTTCATGATTAATTTTCAGATATTTATAATAATTCAACAAAACATTTATCACTTTAATTAATAAATTATAACTTTATTAAATGATTAAACTAAGTAGAAATAAATAGATCAACAAATTAATAAAATGTTTATCATTTAATTACAATTATTATTAAAATTTATATCTCAGATGAAGGCCATATATAGTTTAAATTCTAGAAATGAAATTATAAATTTTATTTACTTTAATAAGAATTATGAATTTTATAGAATATAATAAAAATGAAATTAATTAAACATGAACATTATTAAAAATTTTCTGTGAATTATCCATAAAGTAACTATTCCTATAAACATTATTGAAAATAAAACAAGTTACAAGACTTTGATCTAATGTATTCTTTTCATAGGATTCTAAAATAACATTAAGCATTTTTGGATGTTAAACAATTTTAAGTATGGACAATTCTTTAAAAAAAGGATTATTTTCCAAGCTTTAGATAATACAAAAAGCAGTGTAGCCACATAAGTAAGTACTATAAATTCATTGATGATCTTTCTAAATACAGTACTTAATGAAATTTTGAATATAAGTACATTAAGATATGATACATTTTTATCTTAACTACTATTTATGTTTTATATAGTTTAAGACTCAACATACTAACTTTCAAAAACTTATTTCAGAAATAGTTCATTAATATTACATTAAAAAAAGCAAATGTAAAATATACATTTTTTTAAATATGTAAAGGCTATAGTAATATTTTAAAATAAAATGGAGAGTGTCTCAGATTTTTATTTGCATTATTAAACATAGAAGACATTATAATAATAAACTTCAACACATGTTCTAATCTTTAAATCTACTGGTACCATAAGATAACAGATGAAAAGCATCCTATTTCTTTTTAAATCCTATCCTAAACATTCATTATATACTCAAATAAAAAATATTTAAAATATATGCATTTTCATATTGTTTTTTTAGATTTAACTTATAAATGGCATATAACAGCATGATTTAATATTCAATTTTCTAACCAAGTTTCAACAAAATTATCACAATATGAATTTCTTATCAAATGAATTGTAATACTTATTCAATTAAATAAATATACATTTTTCCTAATTTTTATAAAAGGTTGTTATTATATAATAAAATTTCTAATGCATTATATAAACTTAAACAAATACACTTTAAAAAATTATTTAATTTATCACTATCTAAAATTCAATAAATAATATATGGTAAGTGAAATATTAAGATTATAATTGTTAGAGGTTTGTAAATATATAATGTATATTTGTGTGTTTGTATAATTACACATTTTCTTAGCATATATTTGTTTAAACAGAATATTTCTTTTACATGTTTATTTTAAATATCAGATTTAATTTTTAAAAAGTAACATAATTATATATATATATTGAAACATGCCTCAACTTTTAATACCCTTTAAAATATTTACACTACTATATAAGAATATAATAGAATTTAAACACTGGTGTCAATGGATGTTACCAATAACCACACTGATTGCCTTTGAACTCAGTATTCTAACTAATAATGGTCAGATTGGATAACCAGGCCTATTTTTTGACCATTATTCCCATTAATCAAGTCCATGTACACAGAAAATATATCCTTTACTGCTATACATGTTATTTTATTTATTTAACACATATCTGCCATGGAGCACATTAAGTACCATCTCTAATATGAAAAACATCTATAGAACAAGTTCAAATCTTTCTCTAGCTCTTTAAATGTTAGCCTCTCTGTTAACCTACTATCAGGTCAAAAGAAAAACATGGCAATGTTTATCATAGGGTGTGTGTGATAGCTACATTTAACTAGATTTTGAATGAGAGTGAAATAGATAACTAGACATAAAATAATATGAAAATAATAAAACAAAATTGATATATAATATTTACATTTTTTGTATGATACTTAGGGATGAAACCAATGCATAAAAAATAAAATACACATATACACATTGGTGAATAATTTATTAATATCGAATAAAATTCATTTAATTACATTATATCCAATATAAAAAATCATATATTTATTATCATTTAGCTGTAGCTTTAAGAATGCTAATAAAAATTGCCAAAATATAATCCATTGATAAACAAATACATAGAAGTTACAATAAATATTAAATATTAATAATTGAATAAAAAATTAATTGTAAATTATATTTGCTTTATATGTTTGAAACAAAAATTATGTTAAGAAGAGAAAAAAAATTAAATACATATATAATGGGGGTGGATGTTAAAATTATTCAGAGAAAATTAATATTAATGTTAATGGTTGTTATACATGTTTTTTTTTTTTTTTTAAATAAAGACATTTTATTCGAAATAAAATTTTATCTTATTACAGCATCGGAATTTTGATTTTACTCTTTAATCTACAAAATATAGATTCAAACATTTTTTTACAAATTGATTGGTAAGTCATTTTTATTTGGAAGATTTAAGACTTTATTTGATGTAGTTTTCACGAGTTATTCTCTGGATAAAATGATGGTATGATGGAATTATGTGTTCATCATGGATAGGCTGACAAAAATCATGTGAAATATAGCAGGTACTGATTTCTCTAGTTCATTGATAGTTAGTGCATGTATGAATGATACACTTTTTAAACTGACATCTATAGGAAGCTCAGGTTTAGGTGACTAGAATGCTAATAAAATTTTCACCCCAGCATAGTCAAATTTTCAACTACTGTACGGTTTTTCATATTAGCTGTTTTAATTATTCACAAGTTAACTCATGCTTAAATAACTGAAAATTTTCTTATCAGCTTTATTTTCTGGAATATTGCTAAACAGTTTTCTTGGTTGAGAAGATTCGAAAGCCTTTGACTAGACAATGTTATAGTGTTTTTTTACACAAGAAAGCTTTGTCTTTGAACACAAAATCTAAACAAATTGGTATTCTCACTTTCAGATAACTTTATCTAGTGTATAATTTGTTTATTTTTTTTAAAAAAAAATACATTCTTTGTTTTTTTTTTTATAATGTCTTTTTCTGGTGATGAATAAGAATGAAATAAATAAATAAATAGCTTATTACTTTAAAAAGATATTCTGACTTAAGTATTTTTGTTTATAAATTGAGCCCTTAAACGGTTTTATTTTTTCTTTACTGTTATACACCTATTTTAGTAAGTAATTGAAAAATGTGTAAAATCAGATTAGCTTAATTTTAAATGAAGTGTAGCCTACAACTGTGTGATATATATAATTAAAGTTCACAAATTTGTATTAGTGCTAAATTGATTTACTTAATATCTTCTATAGAAATTTTTTGATAATTTAAATTCAATGTTTGATGAAAAAATCAATAAATTTCTTGTCAGACACACATTTTTGTCAATCAAACTTGACATCATCAATAGTTGAGAAAATCAATTTAGACTTTACCAAACATAAAAATCAAAACTCATATAAATATGCTTGTATTGTAAAACATGATCTCAAAACTTAAACACAACTGTAGGAGTAATTTAACAAAGCTTTGGAATCAGCTTAATATCTTTAAATCAGATAAAATATTTAGGGAATTCACTTATAATTAATCTTGTTTACAAGAAAATATTTAAATATGTAATTAATTAAGCACCATAAATATGTAATAAGTTTAAATTTGCATTCATGTGTAAAGATAATGTTGAATATTGAAAGTGTGTTTATGATTGGATTACTATATTTGATGGATAATATGTTAGAATGACAGAAACATATATCTACAGAGAGGTTGGTTGATTTTTTCATCAAAATTACTGTTTGAAATATCAGAAAATTTTTATAGAAATCTTATGTACACATATATATTAAATTATTCTAAAATCTCCATTCCATCACACATTTTTGAAATATATAAATAAAGCCATCTAAAAAAAATGAATGACTTCCAAGACTCACAGTTTATGCAGAACCATAACTCATCAATTTAATCGGGAAACAATTCCTCACACTGTATTATTTATTCAGTTACTAAATTATTATAATTCGATTAAAAAGTATCAAATTTTGTTCACTTATAATTTTTACACTAAGCACGTCAGATAAAAATATACTGAGCAAATGAAAAGCACATATATAAAGAGTTTGTTGCCTGTACCAAGTGATAAAAAGTGATTTATGATAAAATATGAGACTCAAATATTATTTGTTTGTTTTTTTCCAAATGGCTTCAGTTCTATGTTTTAAGATTGTATAACAGAAAAGAGCAGTCATAAGGGGAGCTGTAAGTGCAGTGAATCTGAGCCCTGCATGTTTGGAGGCTCCCAAAAGACTAAAAATAAAAAAAATTCAAGGAAAATATTCAAAAGACAAAAAATAGTACAAAACTACTAATATACAATAGGAAAGTAGCTTTTTTTATTTAAAATGTTCACTGAGATTGAAAGATGTTATATATCATCTAAGACCCAATAAACAATAATAAAGCTTAATATTGTTATATGCTTGAAATTTCAATCTCAATAATTCCCCTGCAAATTTATTCTGTGTATTAGCAGTAGGTATTACAGATGGATAAAACTGTTTGTAAAATTTGATTTGACAGTATTATTGATTTTGGCATGTATATAATGATTAATGAATTGTAAGGTGTGACACATGAGATAAAAGACAGCTGTAGAAATGATTAATTAATCATTTTATGTTAATTTAATATTTATAGAAATTAGCAGTTATTGATAGTTTAAATATCACTTTGTAACACTACTTCATTTGTTTGAATCTAGTGAAACCAAACTACAAGCCTATTTGAATTGACTTCATAACAACAATCCATGTCAATCACAAAGATTCTCAACAGTCTGTTGCTAGCATTATATAATACTGAAATGTATTTTACTTGTTTATTAATTTACCTAAGATAAACATTTTTAATATTATTAGAGTTCATAATATCAATGACAAGAAAACATTTTTCTGGATATCAAAAAAAATTAACAAAGAAAGAAAAAGAAAAGGATAAACTCAAAAAGTCACAAGTAGGATCTCCTTGCTACAAAATAAATCTGATAATCAAATTGCATTGACTTCTGCAGTTCTGATTCAAATTTCAACTAGAAAAGAAAAATGCAAACAAACTATACAATTTACAACAAAATGTACAATCTGTGGAAAAACATGTTGAATCACTCAAAGAAGAAGCATGTGTTTAAACCAAAGTATTGGAAACAGCAAGTAGTGATGTACTGTGTGAAAACCAAAATCTAGTAACATGAATGTAAGTAATAATGATAATGATCAAGTGAATATAATTGATTGATATTTGTGCCAAATAATGTGTGATAAATTTAGATTATTCTGTGTTAAAACCATACTTTACCAAATAATCTAGTCTTTTTCTACAAGAATTCTGATGGTAGATCATTTTCTATATTTTATTATGTTAAAAAAATGCCAACTGATAAATCCAGTCTCACAGCAGATTAATTTACTCAAAATCTCAAGACTCAGCATATTGATTTAAAGAAAGAAGAAAGACTAATCTACATGACTTATAGATGCTTTTAATAAATAAAGAAAATTGCCATCTGTAATTCAAGATCATGAGCTTTCTGTTTAACTCTTTAATTGTTTTTTTTTTTTGCTTGACAACAATTAGTAAAAAAGCTTAATTTATGTTCCATTATTGGTAAAACAAATTAAATTCTTATATAAATAAGAAAAGAATGTCTTAAATTATTATTCTAAAAAATTGTAGGTATGAATTTGTTTTTATCAAATAATAATCTGTTACTTCAAGGGTCTCATAAAACAGGAGTGCTGAATAACAGTATTTTTTTTAAGTTTAATTAAATTATTAAGTAATTATGAATACTGGATCATGTAAATAAAATTAAAAATTCCAAAGAAATAATCATGCTTCATTTGGTACATAGATCACAAAAGAATTTTATTGCTGATTTAGGTAATGAGTGGTTAATAAAATTAATGTTTATATAAAAACAAGATTCATACTCCTGATGTTTCTCATATGGAACAGACATAAATAATTATTAGATGTTTAATTTTGTAAACAAAAAATAATCATTAATGAATCATTTATAGGATTTATTGAAACAACTGATATGACTAGCGAAGGACTAGCAAATACGCTTTTTAAAATAATAGAGATAAAAAGAAAAAAATAATTGTTTTTTCAACCACAATTGGATTTTAAATTTAACTTGAAATAAAAACATAGTGGGTCCAGAAATTAATTAAGTCAAACTCTCTCATATATAACAAAAGATTTACTTAATTAATTTCTGCACCACCTGCCCAAACTTTTATTTCAAGTTAAATCTAAAAACCCAATTGTGGTTGAAGAAACAAGTATTTTTTTTACTGCACCATATAATAAAATAATTTTATATAAAGTATTTTTATGCCTATTGTTTTTTAAATTTTTAGTAGTGACATGTGTTAAAACATGTTACTAAATTGGAAGAGAAGTCTTTATTCCACTCTCTAGAAAGTTATTAAATAAACAAACAAACTAACATATTTTTCAATTTCAATGAAAACATTTAAATATAGATGAACTTGATTTAGATATTATGAAATGTAGGAGACAAGCATACAGTAATGCTGGCAGTAAAAACTCTCATGCAATTTATGTGTTTTTTTTATTACATTCATTATTTTGCTAATTTGTAGTGCTGTTTTCAGTTCCAACAATGTATATTGTAGAAAAGTTTGTGGAATGTTGTATCATTTATATTGCTCATTTCTGCATCAACAAAAAGATG
This sequence comes from Epiperipatus broadwayi, assembly GCA_028023455.1. Classification (NCBI taxonomy): domain Eukaryota; kingdom Metazoa; phylum Onychophora; class Udeonychophora; order Euonychophora; family Peripatidae; genus Epiperipatus; species Epiperipatus broadwayi. The sequence goes on from JAQFVV010006336.1 coordinate 2,260,357, forward strand.
GGAAATTCTACAAAAAATTTAAATATTGTACTTAACCCATAATATGATATTTATTGGAAAGCCAAAATAGAGTATGCCAAAGCAGTTTATATACAATTTGAACCAACTTGTAATGCTCGAGAAAACTTACTGATATTCTTAATGATGACACAACAGTCTCTAAATATTAGATTCATTGCAAAACTGGTTTATTTTAAGTTTATCAGTATAGTTTATAATATTATCAAAAATTAATAGTATTCAAAAGCTATTGCAAAGAAAAGCAATTATTCTTGATTTTGCTTTTAATTTATTAAATAAAATTGAAAATAAAATCCAAAATGTAAGATCAAAATTTAGCAAATTTTTAAATGATGCAAAAATGTTAGCATAATATATGAAAATTTCAAAACATTTTCTGAGAAATGAATTAGAAAAAAATATATTCTTTTCTGAACTAGCAAAAGAATGAATATTATAAGACTAGTAGAGGAATTTAGATGTAATTTCTTCAACATTGATATCATTATTGGGCAGATAGAAAAGCGATTCCAATGTATACCTAATACTATTTCTAGTTTCAAATTAATTACTCTGTACAATCATTAAAAATTGAATTAAAAAATCACTCAAGAATTTTTTTAAAACTTTATATCAAGAATATAAATAAAAACTTAATTCATAAAATAAAATCAGGATGGCATACAGAGGTTATATGGCTCATTGCTTATGATGGGTGACTTTTTGGGATACAACATCTAAAATTTTGATAATATGTTGGACTATTTCCATCATCTATCAGTAAATATTAAATGTATAAAAAATAATAAGCTTTATTTAAACATTTCAAATATAAACAACTTTTTAGTAATAACATACAAATAGACAACACAGTTTAGTATTTGTCTGTTATTACTAAAAAGTTCTTTGTATTTGAAAAAATTTAATAAAGTTTAAAATTTTCTATACTTTTAACATTTACAGATAGATGGTGAAAAAAGTCCAACATATTATCACCTCTAATATACCATTATCACATACCTTATGGCAAAAAAAATATATCCAAAGTTGTTTTCTGTTGATTCTCTTTGTTTATTTGTTTTCTCTCTGAAGATTGGACCATCTTGAAATTAGATCCCCCATTGTAAAAGGAAAAGACAATATGTAGTTTTCTTTATTTCTTATACATTGTTATCTTTTCTGGAATGCCATACTTATAATAGAAATGATATAACTCTCAATTCCATCAGCATTAATTAGGTCAACTTTAAGTGGCATGTTAATTAGTTTGGTAATTTTCAAAACATATTAGCTACATTTAATTTACTTCAGAATCTCTTATTCATTTACATTAAGTTAACTTTTCTGATAATCAATCAATAATAATCTATTTACATTACTTTACTATTAATATTTTATATGCTTGCTATTTTACTATTAATAACTTAGTCATATTGAACATAGAATTTGTTATTATGTATCTACATTATTATTAACAATAAATAATAATTCTAAAATAATATTTTAATTAAATACCAAAAGTTACATTTCTTTAAATTTATGCTCTAAAAAAATTTTTTTAAGGAAATTTAAGATTGCATAATTGAACCTTCTTATTTGATTTTTTAATTTAAAACATTTTAAAATTTGTCTAGTAGTGCCCCTTAATAAATAATTGTTTTTATTTGCTTTTATCACACAATGGAGAAATAAATAAATTAGCAAATTAATATTCAAACTTATCTCTCTAATATTTACAATAAATCATCAACTCTTTACTATTAACACACAAATGTTTATATGTATTAATATTAGAAAAAACAGCTACTCTATTCTAATTTAGGCTAATAAAAAATGCATATGAATCTTATTAAAACAGTTTAAAACAAATATATCCCATATGTTTATTTTCGTTAAGAAAACACAAGATTCCATTCCATTATGTTTCAAGCATAAAATATTTATTTTTGTTTAGTATTATTTATTTCATATTTTTGTACATTAATATAATTATTTTTATTATCTGAATACTTGGAATTTAAATTGTATGACATATGAATACAGATTTTTAAGCTCCCTTCATCTATACACTATCTCAAATAATCATTTAATATTTTCATGTATGTATTTGTATCTGTTGTATAAGTTAAGAGTGAATAGTTGAATGGAGCTTGAAAGTCTTTATTTGAATCCTCTATTATTATTATTATTATTATTATTATTATTATTATTATTATTATTATTATTATTATTATTATTATTATTATTATTATTATTATTATTATTATTATTATTATTATTATTATTTTTTTTTTTTATATTAATATTTTATATTTTTTTATATATTATATATATTTATATATATATATTTATTATATATATATAATATATATATATATATATATATATATATATATATAATTAAATTTTAAAAAAATTACATAAAAAACAATTTTTATATATTATTATTATTATTATTATTATTATTATTATTATTATTATTATTATTATTATTATTATTATTATTATTATTATTATTATTATTATTATTATTATTATTATTTATTGCATGTTAAGACTAATATAAATGTCCATTACACATTCTTTATTTTATTGCTAGATATTTGTTCAGTGAGCTGAAAGCAGAGATTAAAATAAATTATATTGAAGTTCATATCACTGATTTATATATTTTGTGATCCAGATATTTACTGAAATATCTCACAAGCAATATGGTGTACTTATTTATTCTCTATTTCTTATGAATGCTTTTGCCTATATCATATCTAAAATTCCATCTGGATTTATTGCACCCATTACATCCTAGTACAGAATAAGTTGAGTTTATAAGCAAGTAAATTCAGGAATTTTAGCCATTGCTGTGGTGCATGTAACATATTTGGGGCAACACAACAAATGGCAGATTAATAAATTGATATTGCAAAAATGTAAATGTTTAACTTAATAAAAAATATTTCACTCACTAACTTATGCATAATATTATTTTATTCTTAACATAAAATAATAAGTATATGATAAATAATTAATACATAAATGTAACAAACTTGTAAGAAAAAATATAAATAATTATAACATACTTGTTAGTATACTATACAATAAATTTATGTTTAAAATTCTTTCAAAATTGTACATTAAAGAACTAGTTATGTGGTAATAAAAATATTATTTAGAAGATAATATATATTAAAGATGAGTTTATGTAAACTCATTTTATTCTTGGAGAAAATTTAAATTGTAGTACATTTTCTTTTAATCTTCATTTTTTTTTACATTATTTTGGGATAGTTTACGGAATAATATAAACTCCACATTTCTGGGATGATATACATAATACAATTTTAGTAAAGAAATAAAATAATGTACAGAATTGAATTTCTTTATTTTATTATAAAATTTAGTAAATATTTTTTTCTTGCATTTAGAAATTAATACAGATGACACAATACTGGGATTTTAGGAATGTTAGTAAATATAAAACAACAAAATAATATATTATCCATTATTTTTCCCATTGAGACTAATCGATTAGTCAATACAATTTATTTGCATATAAAGAAATAAATTTAAAATATTAACATAAAATCACTGTTCTGCTTGTTGACTAAACACTAGAAATTACTATTGACCTTGTTTGAATTATGCCAAGTAAAGCAAAGAATCAAGTTCAGTAACAAATAAAATATAATTGGCACCCCTCCACCATTTAATGGTATTATCTACTGAAACCTATCATGTAATTAATAATTCTATTAAAATTAATGTACTTATAAGAATGAAATATGATATTTAATTTTTCCACTTCATTTAGAACTTTTTTTTAAATGTGAAATTTAAGTAAAAAAATGTACTTGAAAATATTTAACTCTAATTAAATTTATTAATATGTTAAGAGTCCAAACAAATACATATGTATATATAATTATATTCCTGCTATAAATATGTATAAACATATTTCTGCTTTAGTTAACACACATGTATTTGCATGAAGCATACCCCCCCCAATATATATATATATATATATATATATTTTTTCACATATTTTAATATATATATATATATATATATATTAAAATTGTGAAAAAATATTTGTGCATTTATTATTTATAAAACCGTGATCAAATTGGTATTAAATGTTTTAACCAAAATTTATATAAATATCGAATATAATTTAAAAAATGGAAATATAAATATTGATTAATTTTTAAAAATCTTTTTAGAAAAATTCAAAAAATAATATATATATATAAGTAAAAATTCTTTAAGCTTCTACTTAGAAATCATTTAAATAAACTGTTTTTAAATTTTAAATCAATATTATATGTATTAAAAATATTTAAATTATTGTAAAATAATCCTGATCATGTATATAGAAACAAAAAGCATAATTCTAGCTGAAATGTATATAAAATATTTGGAATACCCCATAGTTATATTATTTCAGTCACACTCCCTATTTAAATAAAGAATAGCCAACTTTTTGTAGCCCATTGAAAATGAAATTCTCCACAGTGGATACTATATATATAAGACATATTTTGTGGGTTCATCCTTGTTAAAAAAATTAAATATTGATATACTGACGTTTCGACTTAATCACACAAGTCATCTACTGGGTGATAAAAGATAGAAAGGCGTTGTAGATGTGCTACAATCACTGATTTGAAAAAAAAATGTTAGAAAGTTCCACTAATAGCAAAAATGTTATATTAAGAATGTTTTTTTAAAAAATCTTTCCAAATAGCATGAGGTTTGCATGTATCATCTTACCTATTGATACAATCTGGTTTTTTAAGTAACTCAATGGCCTCTCTAATTTTGCACTGGTAGAAATTATCATATCTGGATATGATCCTGGTAATATATATATTCTTGAACCCATAGTATATAACTACTGAGATATGATCCTGGTAATATATATATTCTTGAACCCATAGTATATAACTACTGAGTCGTTTTGCTAAAAAAAATTCCATAATAGTTTTTTTCTTCTATTTTGATTATTGTCAAAGTTTCAAGTTCCATAGGATACTCATCAAAGAGAATTTTAAATCAATAACTTTCTGAAGATTATATTTATGTATAATATGAATGGAAAAAAATTGATTTTTCTCTCTTCTTTTTATACATTGCCAGTATTTAAAATCTGTTCATGGTTTTTCACAAGATATCCAGGGAAATCAAACTCTTGCTCTACTTTTTCATGTGAAATGGGTTGTTAGATTTGGAAAAACAATAAACTGATATATTTATTTCACAAACTAGAATTTTACTGACCAGTGCTTATATTAGAACCTTATTTACATTTTTGTTCTCTCTTTAACTAGAATGTTATTATCTTTGAGATTTAACTTATGTTTTTGGGATTAATACTAATAAAATAAATGAGTATTTCTTTTTAATTAATCAAATCAAAATCATAAAATAATCGTTTTAGTTAATCTATTATAGGATTTAACTTTAATTGAAACCATCCCTTTTCTTTAATAAAATATTTTTCCAAAATTTTTTTCTTAGCAATTTATTTTAGTTAATCTCTTTTAATGATAAACTATTACCAAATTATTATTTTTTATTTAAATACTTTATGCATAAAATAATCCTACATTAAACACCTAAAGCTAAACAATTCAATAAAATAATCAAAATTACCCCAAATTCACAACTCAACCAGACTAGTCAAAGAAAATAAACTCTAAAACACAACAAATGTTTTCATTGCTACAAGTAGGCTTTTCAAGTGTAAAAGGCTACATGATAACAATAAATTTATACTAAATATTAATAATTGCAAAGTGAAAAGTAATTGGATATTTGGAAGTTTGGATATTGAGAACATGTATCAATCTGCTATTACATTAAGCAGTATTGATGTTCCTATGTCTGTGTTGATTAAACATTGATCTTTGTTAAAGAGTAAAATTAGAGTTATTAAATATTTGCATTTATTATTTGGGGATTCTATGTATTTTAATTATAATGGTTATTTTATAAGATTAACTGATTTGGGTTATTAAGTGGGTGTTCTGCCTGTCTTATTTGATTGGTTGAAATGTTTTTTTTTTTTTTAATGATGTAAAAACTATAAGCATGACATCAACAGAAATACAGGCATTTGATGCATGTCTAACATAGCTTTTTAAAGCTGTCTTTAACTAAAAAATCCAATGAAATTTGGATTTTTTTATTAATTTTTTTATAACTGGCACATTAAAATTATTTTTATCAATTTTATAATTTCCATGAAGTGATAAAAACATAAAACTTTTATCAGCCTAAAAATATGCTTTTATTGGATTAAAAATATGCTGATTCACAAACAAGATCTTCAATGGAGTGTAAACAAAATTGCAGAATATAGGTCTTGTAAGTATACAATTTCAATTTTTTTAATTTTTTAAATAATGTTTTAATTTTTTTAATTATTTCAAAAAATGATTTATTTTTTATTAATTTCTGTTTGTATTGGTGTGTGTGTAAATTCTATATTTATTTATGTTCATATGAATTCATATGTACAATAATTTTGTGTGTTCTAATTCATTTATTTAAAAAAATAAACTTAAATATATTAAATTTATTAAGAGTTAAAATTTATTAAGCTCAAAAGCTGTAATAATCTATTGTTTATTATTATGTTTATATGGTGTGTTTGTGTTTATTCTTGCATGTTGTATAACAAATAATTATTTACAAAACTAAAAATCAATTGTACAGAAAGATTGCATATGCAGGCAAAGAATCAAATTCTGATTCTTGCCTATGCCTTGATACTCATCAGTGGAGTCACTAGTTTTGCCATATTTTTCATCACATAATTTTCAAATCTATAGCTAACAAATAAACTATATGGAAATAAATTATATCTATGTGATACAATAAATATAACAAGATAGCATCATTAGTGTGCATAAACAATATAAACATCACTGATGTGCATAAAGAATATAAACATAACTGACGGACACAAAAAATATAAAATGAAGAGATGAAGCTAATTATATCAGTGATACAAACAGTAGCCTACAATTTCTAGTTTTAGATAGACAAGAAGCCAATTTCTATGATGACAAATGCATAACTATCTTCTGGAAATGATTTGTTTTGTATCTTTTATCAGGATGAATCTTTTTCTTATAGATGCCTTTGAGTTTTGATAACTTTTAGAGTACAAAATAAAAATAAAGAATTCTTATATGAATACTTTTGGATATTTTGAAGCTATGGATTATGTCAAGTAAGACATTTATATATGGTTTGAAAGATAATTTTGTGAGGAATACAAAGATATTATCACTGAAGATGTAATTTAAACTTATTTAATGATGAATTATAAATTATGAACAAACAATAAAGTAATAATTATTTTAGATGATATTTTTTTTCTTCTTTATTTTTAAATGATGATCACTATTTGTCTTAGCCTTATTGTTTTCCTTACTTCTTCTCGTTTCTATCAATGTAAAGTTTTTTGCTCTAACAATATTAAACCTGAAGTTATTGTGAAAATTGTGTCTCAAGTCAGTTTTTAAAAAAATCAATATGGTGCCTGGAGAACATAGCAGTTAGGGTAAACTGGATAATTAATTATATTATTTCTTTTTTAATTTGTTCAGTTTATATTAATTATTTTGAAGAGGAAATTATTATTAAGAAAGATTGTTTATATTTCAAGTTATATGTTAGATGTATTGATAATTGTGTACTTGAGAATGATAAATTGAAAGAGTTGATAAATAAGTTTAAGTGTTTTGCTCCTTCTATTAAATATGTTGTGGAAGAAAAGAGTTTCAATTTTGTTAAATTAAAATTTTTAGATCTATTGGTGATTAGAAATGTAAATAATAATTGTTTGGTATGTAGCCATTAAATTAAGAGTATAGAATTAAGGTCTATAATTAAATCTAATAGTTATCAATCTGTATCTCATAATGTAGCTGCTTTAAGAAATTATTGTTATACAAATTAGAGATTAAATATTTCTAATGGAATAGCTTTGCTTAAAAAGGTAAATTTTATAAAGATTATTTAAGTATTGGCTATTCTGATAAATTTGTTAAAAGTATTTTATTTAATAGTAATAATATTTGTAATAATGTTAAGGATAAAAAATGATTTATTTGCCATTTAAATTGTCTTCTTAAAAAATTGCCTATAAAAAATAGTAATTTGTTTGGAAATAAGAGAATAGCTTGGAAAAGAGATACTACTTCAAATAATTTATTAAATAATGCAAAGAAAAAAAATTTTGATAGAAAGTCTATCACTGGGATAGTGTATATTATCACTTGATTTTGTAAGAAGGTATATATAGGTCAGAATAGTTTGAACTTAAATGAAAGAATATGGATGCATACATAAAAGTAGGGATATAAATAAATATCTTAGCTCTGCTTTTTATTTATCAATGAAAAAGTTACAGGCCACACTATTAATTTTGATGAAGCTAAGGTTGTTTTTTTTGAGAGAAATAAAATAAAAAGAATAAAGAATCTTTATTATTAAAAATATTTGATTTTAAAACAATTAATTTATTTAAAAGTTATTTTAATATTAAGAGTTTATGGGAGGTAAAAGGGATTTTGGGTAAGGTTTAATTTAAATATGTTCTTATTTTGTAATTCTTTACACTTGATAAGTCTGCTTCTAGGAGTGGAACCATTAGTTGTGTTTTAGAGTTTATTTCTGGCTAGTCATGGGTGAATTGTGAATTTGGATCAATGTTGATTAATGCAGCATATATATATATATATATATATATGCTGCATTAATTACAAGGTCAGATATATATATATATATATATATATATTGTACCCTTACTTCTTGATATATAAAATAGTTTAAAATACAACTAGCTCAGTTACATTATTATGCTTAATTAAAATTTGCATATCTATCTTTAATATACTTTTATATTATCACATCTTAATCAAATTTATTATCAATTATCCAAATCAATATAGTTCCAGATTATATTAATTAAATAAGTATTTAATTAAAATTATGAGACTGTGAAGTAAAGTTACAAAGTAATAAGCAGATTTACACTGAGTTAATATCTTCCAAGATACTGTCTCAATGGCATAAGAATACTACCACTACCTTATCATCCTACCACTACATCTATAGCATTCTTATGACTTTAAAATGAAATAAATTATCTTCAATAATACTAAAATAGTTCCTAAATTTTAAATTAAAATATAATTAAATAATCTCAGGTTCTTCTAAGTTGTTTTAAAATAATAATAAATTATGTAAATAAGTATGATGTGGGATTTTATATCAAACTTAAATACACCTAACTTATTTTAATAATAATAATAAATAATACTAATCTTAGAGTGTAATTTAATCTCATCTATTTTTATTATATAATCAATCATTAAATGAATAAACAATCATATGTATATCTTTTATTTCATATGGTATCTTCATTTTAAAATAGATCAAAATCTTATACTTAATAATCTGTGACAATAAACAATATTGTATTCTTATAATGTGCATTATAATCATCTTATGACCATTGTAATATTTATGTTCATATCAATCAATTCCTATAAAATAATGTTAAGCAAATATTGTATTCATTTCTAAATAATAATAACAAATTCATTTTTGTGCAAATATTATGTTTATTTCAAATCATCTGATGTCAAATGCTGTGGTGAAAAATAATGAAACTCGACACACTTTTAAAACAAATTAACAAATTTATTTACAATAACTTCAAATAAAATTTATTTACACTATTTACAGTTTAGAATTTAGGAAAATAAATAAAATAAAATAGGAAAATACAAATATAAGAGGCTTACACTGTTATTAACTCATGTACTTAATAAGCAATTCTATATTCCTTCAAATGTTATACCAATAATATTATAGTATGTTTTCAAAACTTAGATTTTTAAAATAAATAGTAGTGTACTTTAATTACTACAAAATAACAATATATGTCAAGACTATTTATGTAGCATGTGTAAACAATGAAACTCTACCAATTAAATAGCTACATTAATTAAGTATTACCATTTATACTGTATTATCATGTATTCACTTTATTATTAGCATTGCTTAATAGCTTTATATAAATTAATATATCTTTATAGTGTATAACAAATAATTGACTATAATTATATTCTACTTAATATAATTCCTGTTATATGTTTTATCAAATATGCATTCCACATCTGTACTGTTCAAATACTATTATTTAAATCATTTATCAATTTTAAATTCATAAAGCATTACCTTAGATAAATTCTATGATTCTTTCTCTGTAAAAAATCATTACTTTACTTATGTGTTATTTTAATCCTTTCTAATAAATTTCTATCTATAAAACATATTCTAAACTTATCTAAAATTTCCGGAAAACAAACATCAATTTAAATAAAATATTCATTATCTAAACTACCTATACTACATTGTCTATACTTAATAAACTTCAATCCAAATATAAGCTTCTACCCATAACGTAACTTAACTTATTTAATAAACAAAATACAAAAAAAATATAGACTTTTCAAATCTATTCTTATCTTGCAAATAATAAAAATAATTACTTCAATAAATAATAAATATCATTCTAATACTATAACATAATAAAATATCAAAATTATTACGAAAGAATCATATAATTATTTCTAAGCTTCTTACGTAATGTTGTATCATGTTTATATTATAAATCAAAATTATGCATATTTTAATAAAGTTCGTTTGCCAATATAATGTATGTGTTTTCATAAAATATCTATCCATTCATTCTACAACAACATAATATTCAGTTGATCTAAAGAAAAACATATCAAATTCATTAAAAATCATTATACAATATTTTTACCATAATAATAATAATGTCCAGTCTGCTATCCAGCATTCTTCGGAACTTGCAGCTTCATAAAATAAAAATCATTCACCTTTACATTCATAAACATTCATTAGAATATTCCGTGTTATATTAATTATAAAATAAATTTATATAATTAATTATTATATTATTTTTAAGTTAGTATTTAATAAATGTACCTAACCTATTTTTAATAGTTTAATAATATTTTAGATTTTATGTTAAATAAATAAAATAAAAGTTCATATTACGTATTTCCAGCGACGTCTTTTGTTCTACCATAAAAGTTCTAACAAATATCCTATGTATAAAGTCAATAGAACACTATTTCCTGTTCCGTTGTATCACGTGTTTCTTGAAAGTTTATAATAAAATGATAACGTTCTTTTTTTTAAAAAAAAATAAGTTCCAACAAGAAAATAAAATAAAATTAAAATTAAAATAATTTACAAGTTCTTTCTGGATCCAGTTCTTCATAAATACTATCTTTAAAGTTATTATTTCTAAACTAATTTATAGTTTATAAATTATTTTCATTGAATTACTTTAATCAACTTGGCTTGCTTGGTTTGGACATCCATGTATTACTTATGCATTTATAAATAACATATTCAGGTAAGAATTAATTTCTCCATCTATAACGACCAGCGTTTTAGACTACTTCAATAATAATAATTTTATTATATTACGATTTTAAAAATCATATTTATAATCTATTTGCCTTTTCAAATCGTCAATATTTAGTCTTTTAAGCACAAAGACCTAACAAGGCAAGTATTTTATTAAAATTACTACTTCTTATATCTTTACTTAAGATATACATTTTAATCTTTTAAAATCTGCAAAAATACTTTCTTTCTATAGAAGTATTCATATTTCTTTTAAATATCTATTTATAATAGACAATAGTAATTTAAACTTTTAAAACTATTTATAGTCCAAAATACTACTTTTCTCCATCTTGTAGTTTTATGTACTAATCCAGCGTCTATTATTTCTCTAGCATAAAGTTTTTGATATATTTCTCCGATACGTGATGTTTCCATGATTATTCGTACGTAAATTGAGTTTCGATATTGAGAAGACCAATAGGGAATTATTAAGTTTCTACTGCATACTTATCATTTAAAAATTATAAAATTATATACAATAACACTCTTATGATTTTAAAACTGATTTAAAGAGCGTTTATAAATTTACTTAGCTATTTTCTCAATAGCATGATTAACTTAGAAATTTAATTACAGAGAGAGCCCTCAACAATTGAATCCAGCTTTTATACTGGACAAGCTCCTTATCTGATTGGTACGTTTAAACAATCAAACTTTCTCTTATTTACATATTTACCAACTCACTATTAAAAATAAAATAATGACTTATTTAATATTTAATATTTTATTACATTTTTAAAAATAATCTTTATCATTTATTTAAACCTATTAAACATTCTTTTAAAATATTCTTTCTCACTTAGTTTAAATCTTAACTTTTATAAGATCATTTAAAATAAATTAAATCTTTTTAAATACGTTACATTTCTAAGTCAATATTTTTAAAAATCAGATTTAATACTTTACATTAATATCTTTATTTTTATCTCGTGATAACTCACGTATTATTTATAAATTTCACAACATAATTTTTTAAAATAGTTTTGCAACTTTATTAGACAGCTTCCACGCATGTGTGTGTGTATCTCTAACTAACATCTGTTTTTTTACAATACAAGAAACGCTTCCCATAATCTAAAAATAACTTAACAATTGCTTTTTTAAAATAAATATTTATTTTTAAAAATAAATAAGATATTACATCAGATTTTAAAATAATTATTTGATATGATTAAAATCAAATATTAATCTCAATTTAAGTACTTATAATTTAAAATATTTCTATTCACTTTTAACATATATTTTAAACTAAATAAATATCTTTGTCTAATTTTAACTTGTCTTTTAATCACTTTAGCTTCAAACATTTGTTATTAAATTTATTAATGCAGTATTACATCATAATCATCATCACTTTACATATCTTCTCAATATCAACACAATCCACATACCAAACACTCATAGATTGCTTTTATTAAACTTATGGTAACATTACCACAAGCAAAGTCAACATCACATATTTAAAATACTTCTTAAATTTAAAATTTTCTACTAGATTAGCACAAAACTTAAATGGTGACCCATACAAAAGGGCACAATATATATATATATATATATATATATATATATATATATATATATGCGTCGTTTTATATTCCTAAATAAAAAGTCACAATATATATATATATATATATATATATTGTGACTTTTTATTTAGGTCCCTGAATTAAATAATCCAAAATTTTAAATCATAATAATATATTTGGCATAAAAATCTTAACAAGTGGCTTTCAATAAAGATTGTTTTGAATGCACTGGGAAATTTGCTTTAGTGGAGATGAGATTTCAAACCCAATCTAGGCTCTGACTAGGCTAAAATAACAATTTAAAAATATTGTTATTAATTGGGAGATAAATATATTGCTATTTTATTGTTGTTTAATAGCAATAATGAAATAAACTAATAATTAAATCAAATTTGTAAATCTTGTAAAATGAATTATTATAGTAAATTACTTAAGCATATTTTTTTTAGTTAAGAACACAAAACTGTCTTGAATAAGTATGAGTAATTATTAAAAATGAAGACAGAGGGGGTAATATTAATTATGCAAACCAAGATTATTGGCTTAAATTGCTCCCAGAATGCATTATAATAAAAGCTATATATGTTCTAACCCAGCTGTTGAGGGGGGGTGGACTAACTAAGAAAAACAAGAACTAAGCAATTACAGACCTCAATTCTGATTTAAAATAAGGAGGAAAAAAATTAAAAATCATAAAATTCTGAAATCTAATTGAATGGAATTATAACATCTTGCTATCTACAAGTGTTGGAATAGAAAATCTCAAAACCTTGCAGTCATTTAAACACCATTCTTCTATTGATTGATAATTCTAAAAAGTTATACAGAAGGAGAAATGGAAACCTTATGCATCCTAACTGTCTCTCCTAAATCTTATTTTAAACCCAGGAAAATTCAAGAGAAAGTAAGCATTTGCTTTCTATTTATACATGTAAACTTTTATCTTTAAAAATAATGCAAAAATTATTTAGTCATAAACTAAGAAGTTGATACTGTTTGAATTTCGTGCCCTTCTTATTACCTAGCAGAATGATGTTATGTGCTTGCAACTTAAAATAAATAATAATAATAATAATAATTTGAAATAATTTTGAATTCAAGTGTTATGATATATATAGCAAATAAATTACAAAGTCTTTTTTTTTGTCTGAATCATCTAACTTTTAATAAAGTAAAAATGAAAATAATTACATGATTTTATTCTCTATATTGTCTGTATATTTTTATAGCGAGAACCTATGTAATGATAAAAATAATCAATTATCAATTAATTAAAATGCTAAAAATGTCATAGTGATAATTGAATAAATTCTTTCTAATATATAAAATCACATCATACTTTGCCAATAAGAATGGAATGAAATAAATATTTATTTTAAAGTTATATTGAGAAATATACCTTGTTATAATAATGTTTTACAATATTAGAATATATTCCAACTGTTTAAACATTACTGCACATATATGTATTACTGTGCAGGGAAGAATAAAATTAACATAGAGTTTTAAAAGAAAAGGAAAGATAAATATGCTAAGTGTAATAAAATTCCACTAATTTTTCAAGGAAATATCTTGATTTTTAAATGTAATAAATGATTCTTGTTATACTTCATTTGAAATGCTTACAGAATAAATCAATAAAGATTTTAAAAAGTTTGTTTTGAAGAATACAATAGCTCAAAGAATTATTCAGGAAATTTTTTATAGAAAAGTAGATAAACTTATCTTTTAAATCTGCTACAATTGGAAATATGAATTTTCATCATTTTGTTAATTATCGATACTGAAACTGTCAAATAATTTTTGCTTTTGAATAAGTATTGAATATTGCTCATTATACACCCAACAGGAGAATAAAAAAAATATATGCGGTATCTGGAATGTTTGCTAATCACAATATTAATTCTTATTTAACTTACCACAATGGAATAACTTGGATAAAGAGGATAAAATTTAATGGATAAAAAATGTACTCTTATTTTTTTTATTTTATTACTGCTGTGTCATATATATTACTTACGTAATGTGTTGTTTGGAAATTTTGTTTATAAAACATATATGTTTTGTTTTTGGCATGAAATATATATATATATATATATTGGGTTAAAGAAAAAAAATGTGTAAAATATACACATCTATTTTATGTATATTTTTTTTAGTTAAGGGAAAACCGGAAAATAGATCTACATTGTTTATCTAGAGAGTGATAAAATATTTACTTCTTTCATATTTTGAAACCAATTATAATGTATATTATTAAAGAGATGAATATGCAAACATTTTTATCAAATATATACTGTATACTAGAATGACTGAATTATTTTCTTATATAAAAAAAATTATTATAAACCTTTTTTTTTATTTAGTAATTTTCTATAGAAATGAACTTGTCCACTATGAATACAAATACAGGTTTGATCTTTATGCTTACATATATTGTGCTCTCTCTAACAAAAGGATAGTTGTCATTTTAAATGATTAATGGTCATTTGACATATATATTTTGGTTTGGCTGTTGATACATTAATGGTTTTACATTGTAAAATGGAATATGTAGATTTTCACTGTTATTGTTGGTATTGTTTTATCTTGCTCTGATATTGAGAATGACTAGTGACAGTTTTTAGTTAATAGGATGTTCCAATTGAATGGCATCCAATATATTAATATTTATATAGAGCATAGGCTGATGGAGTCACCTATTGCTGATTTCATGAAAGGAAAATTGGGAAAGGCTAAGTACTAATTAATGCTTATAAGCATAAGTAGTCCTAAAGAAAGGATATCCATGGTTTGAATTCTACTTTTTCATGATAAGGCAAAGCCCACACATGTACGTATACCCATAGAGAGGTATAGAATCAGCCATATATTATTATACAACTGTCATGTTGTTTTTATAAAGCCTCTCTTTTTAGTGTTAAATTCCTCATGATGATATAAAGTTAGTTTTTGCACTATGTATGGTGAAGTATAATAGGTCCAAATCATATAGCAAGTATAAAAATAATGTTAAAGTTAAGAACCCTGATCTAGCATAGTGTTATCTTAATTGAAATAATGTTTATAATGTTGTGGGATCATCATCATTTATAGACAGACCAAACCAACTCTATTAATGATTGTAAAAAATGTTAGATGTAAAAGTAAGAGATGCACATTGGCAGTGTGAATTCACCTTCATAAATAATGATGTGACAATAGAATGGTAAGATCAGTTAAGTATTCAATAATTGAGTTGTGGACATAGGTAATGTTTTAGTGAGATCTAGGCGTATTTGACTTTTGAATGTCTAATCTTATTTTAATGCACTAAACTTATTCCTTTCAAATTTAAATAAGTTAGTAATTGCACATAATATGATAATTGCCCTTATCATATTCTGATAAAAGATAGGGCTTTGGGATAATGCAATACTTTATAATGTTGGAATTCTAAATTTAAACTTTAGGCATATCCTAAAGTTCTAAATATACTGTTATTATGTAATTTAAATGCTAGTTTAGTTAAAATAAAGTTTTATTATCTTATTATTTAAAATAGGATAAAGAGTGATAAATATTTTGAATCTCATTTTTATAAGCAAATTGTATAAGTTAGTCTTGTTGACTAAAAGTATGGTTAATGGGATACTGAGTATGTTCCCATCCATAAGTTATTTTCATATATTAGTTTTATTTCGTGCCATGTCTGTGAATTAAAGTTTTGTAAATAGTGTAAATAAAATTTGTTGTATTTAAAATTTTAGTTAGTTGATTGTAATCTTATTGCTAATTACCACATCTATACACTATTATTGTTATTGCTATCAACCTATTAGAAGATTATAAATTGAAATCATTATCGACCAATATAGCACTGTTCACTATATTGTGCTATATCATAATAATGTTGGTAAGCCTTATAATTTATTGGTACATCTAATGCATCATCACACAATAATCAAATTGTTAATAACTTAGAGTACAGATTATTTCAAGTAATAGATTAAAAGATAAGTATAATATTTATTTGATTGATTTAGTTAAATCCGCAGAGCTATCATTCACTGATCTTGATCACATAATTAGTTGACAAAGAGAATTTGGTAAATTATTGTATTTATTTATTAAAAAGTCATTCCCAATTGTAAATTTTAAAGTTTATGTTAGTTATAAAGTTTATGTGTAACTGCTAAATATAGTTCTTAATTTGAGTTTATATTGAGAGCTGTTTTGGGCATTATGTTTGGGTAGTGGTAAAATCCCTCTTACTGCCCCAAATATATGTTGTATAACAATTTATAGTGTTCAAACCCTGAGAAGAATTAGTTGTTAAATTTCAAGATAGAATTTAAATTTGTAATGAAATTTATATTTAGTCAATTGTTATAGTTAGACTTGAAATAAATTACTTTCACTGTTTTATGAAAGTCAACTAAGCTTTAAGATGATATTTTTTTTTTTTTGGTATAAAATGGATAGTTTGTTTTAACTTCAGGATAAATATTCTGGTTGTGTCAAGCTTGAAATCCCCAGTTTTATTTAGCTTACCTTTTTACTATTAATACCATATTAGTTCATAGTTTAAAATTTCAGTCTCCATCATTAACATTGTTCTTCAATTTCATCTTAATCTATTCTTTTATTTATTCATTCTCATTTGACATTAATTCATTATTATAAATGATTGATCATACACTAACTTTTATTCTTTTATCATCTCAACTATTCATTAACTCTTATTGTATCATCATTTTAATCATTCATTATTCTCATACATCTTTGTTCTTTTCTCTTAGTTCTTAGACTCATTTCATTTCACTATTTAATGATTACTTCTTTCCATCATCCATTTAGTCATTTACATCTTAATTTACTGATTATTTCATTTATAGGTTTAATTTTGTAATCATTCCAGAGATATAATTATCAGTTATTTATTAGTTTGCTGAATATCAAATTTAACTCATCATCTTTTGTTTGTGTGGATTTCAAAGCTGGTTTGACCAGCAGTTATTATCTTGATTAATCACCTCGTGATCTCCTTCAGATCTAGAGTTTCATGCTAGTTTTATTCAAGACCAGAATCATTTCGTTAGTTTTACATTTTGTTTCTTTATGCTTATATTCTTGATAATGAGAGTATAATAGGTTGCATAGGAAAATTTAGTCACTAAAACATGCGGCATGATTCGTTTGTGACCAGTTAAACCAGTGAGAAGGTTACAGTTGAGATTATGGCACAAAGTAGTGGCTTGATTGATTGATTAAAGATGTAGCTAGGTTATATGAGATTATGGCACCCAGAAATGGGTGGGCCTAAGCTGTCCAATGATCAGAAGAAAGGATACAATATATATATATATATATATATATATATATATATATATATATATATATATATATATATATATATATATATATATATATATATATATATATATGTGGGTGTGGGTCTAATTATTAAAAAAGAAGTCAAACTCGGATCTGATGAAGCATTATTTTTTGAAAATTATAAATCTTCCTGCTTTCACTTACCACTGAGAGTTTAAAAACTTAAGTGAATCACGTAAGCTGAGAGCATATCTATATATACACTGACTCTTATTAACTATTCTTATATCAGGACTTGAGTCTATTGTGTGCTTAATGTTATAATCAACTACTAAATTGTTTAAATTTAATTAACCTATCCCAGGAGAAAAAATCTCAATTTTAACCACCTATAATAAAACTTATATGACTAAATTTATACAATTCAGTACTTAATTATTATATCAGGTACACAATAAACTCAAGCCCTGATATAATCATGGTTAGTAAATTGATATATATATACGCTCTAAATTTAAATGATTTACTTAAGTTTTTAAAACTCTTATTAGGGGGCGACTACGTGGAGATTTATAATATTCAAGAAATAACGCAACATCAGAGTCCTCTTTCAGCATTTTATACTAACAGTTTTATATGTATGTGTGTATAAAATGAAAATCAGTAAAATATTTGACATCATTAATTACAGATAAATATATAATTGAAGTTCTAATATTTTCAAATGTTTGTACTTATGAAATAAATATTTTTATATAGAACAGAAAATATGGTAATATATATATATATATATATATATATTACCATATTTTCTATATAAAATATATTTATATATATATATATATATATATATATATATCATTATCAACCATTATCAATCCACTGCAGGATGAAGGTCTCTCCAAGTTTAATCCATCTTCTCCGATCTTTAGCTTCTCTTCTCCACATCACCCCTGCACACTTTCTTATTTCATCCATCCATTTCACATGTGGTCTCTTTCTGGGTCTTTTACAATCTCTTGGAATCCAGTTTAAAATTTCAATTGTCCATCTATTATCATCTCTTCTAACAATATGTCCAGCCCAATTCCACTTCAATCTTTTAATTTTTTCAATGAGGTCAGTAACACCTGTTTGTTCTCTTACCCATACATTGTGTTTACGATCTCTTCTTGTTACTCCCAACATACATCTCTCCATACTTCTTTGAGAGGTATGAAGTCTCTGAATTGCTCTTCTATTAAGTGTCCAACTCTCAGATCCATAAATAAGAACTGGTAAAACACATTTGTTAAAAACCTTCCTTTTCAAACACATAGGCATATTTCCTTTTAGTATCAAGTTATTTCTACCAAAAGCACTCCAACCAAGTTTAATTCTATGATTAATTTCCTCCATTATGTTTCCATCTGTATTAATAATCTGACCAAGATATTTGTAACTGTTAACTTCTTCTAATTCATCATAATCAATCTTTATTTTCATATTTTGAGCAAATCGATTAAACATTACTTTAGTCTTTTTAACATTTATCTTTAGTCCTACTTTCCTACTTTCATCTGATAATTCCTGCAACATTTCCTGCAGATCTGAAGCATTATTTGCAAAAACAACTACATCATCTGCGAAATCTAGATGACTTAAATAATCACCATTTACTTTCACTCCTTTAGTTTCCCATTTTAATCCACAAAATACTTCTTGCAGCACTGCTGTAAAAAGTTTTGGAGATATGGAGTCACCTTGTCTTACACCTTTCTCAATGTTGACTTTCCCAGTGTCATTATGTAATCTAATTGTTGCTGTGGCATTTTTATAAATATTCTTTAAAATATGACAATATCCTGAATCTAATGCTTTAATCACTGAAGACATGTTTATAGAATCAAATGCCTTTTCATAATCTATAAATACAAAACATAATGACAACTCATATTCATTTGTCCTTTCTATAACTTCTCTCAATACCTGGGTATGATCTACTGTACTAAAACCACTTTTAAATCCAACTTGTTCTCTTGGTTGGTGGAAATCTAATGTTCTCTGTAGACGAGTTGTAATCATCTTGGTAAAAATTTTATATAAAACTGATAAAAGGCTGATAGGTCTGTAATTTCTAATATCTTTTTTATCACCTTTTTTAAATATTAATATTATTACTGCATTCTTCCAATCATCCGGTACATCTTTATCATTTAGACATTTGGTATATAACTTTGCAAAAAAATTTCTATTTCTTCACCTGCTTCTTTTAATATATCAATTATAATTCCATCATTACCTGGAGCCTTTCCTTTCTTCATACATTTAATTGCATGTCTCACTTCTTCATTTAAAATTCCAGGCAATTTGGAAGATGTAATAGATATAGGAGGTACTTGTTTTTTATTACTATATAATTCTTGATAAAAATCTTCTACCAATTTCATGATGTCATCTCCCTTTTTAGTAATAATTCCATCTTTTTTTCTTATTGCAGATATAAATTTCATACCAATACCAAAATGTTGTTTTACATTCTTAATACTTTTATTTTCTTCTACAGATTTCCTTGCTAGTTCACAGTTATACTTTCTTATATCATTTTCAACTTTTTTCCACATCATTTTTCGAAATTCAAGATATTCAATTCTTTTTAATGCATAATTTATGTATATCTTCATATTCCTTCTTTTCTTCATAAATTCTCTAGTCTCAGTAGAAATTTTATTGGTCAATTGCTGTTTTTTTACTACCAGCTATCTTTGTTGCAGTTTTCAAAAGTGTATCAGTTATTTTCATATTAATTTCCTTCAAATCTGAATCATGTTCAAAATCTACTAATACTTGAAACCGATTTCTAAGTTCTAATTTAAATTCATTAGAATGTTTCTGAAGATTAGGAATATCAACTGTAAATATTGTTTTTCTTAATAATTATTGTCTCTCTAGTTTTACATTAACATGTATCTTACATCTTATTAATCAATGATCACTTCCTGTGTTCAATTTATTAACAACATTACAATCTTGAAATATATATTTCCTGTTAGTCAAAATATAATCCAATTCTGCTGTACCTTCATTTGGATGCTTCCATGTCCATTTCCTTTTAACATTTTTTTTCAAAAAAAGAATTCATAATATAAAGTTTTTCTTTTTCTGCAAACTCCACAAGTCTATGTCCTCTCTCATTTCTATTACCATAACCAAAATTACCTACAGCACTTTCATCTTTCATTTTTTTTACCAATTCTAGCATTAAAGTCTCCCATAACAATTTTAAAATTGTGTTTACTCTGATCAAAAGCCTTTAGTACATCCATATAAAAATCTTCTACTACTTCATCACTATGAGAACTTGTTGGGGCATAAACCTGAATTATCTGCATTTGGTATCTGCTATTAAGTTGTATAACTAATCTTGCCACTCTGTCCGATACACCATCAATCTCCACAATATTGTTCTTCCACTTTTTATTTATAATGAATCCTACTCCACTTGTATTTCCAATATTTGTGACTTTATAATAGAGTATATGTCCACTTTTTAAATCAATTGTCTCTTCACCTTTTCTTCTAACTTCACAAAGTCCAATAATGTCCCATTTAATATAAGAGAGTTCTTCTAATTCTTGCAATATTCCTTCACTTGAAAGTGATCTGAAGTTGTAAGTACCTAAATAAAAAGTCATCATCAAATGGCAGCCTGGGTCCACAATCAGGGGATTCTTAGCACTCTCCACCTTTGGCCACCAACTGCTGCCTTGGTTGGTGACTTTACAGCCTCCTGGGAATAAGGGCCATGCTTTATTTTTGTCTGTCATAATTGTATATATGTATTGGGAAAATATTTATCATTTACACAAACATTCATTCTGACTTATCAGGCACTGAGAAAAAATACCATGGTGTTTTTTGATCTTAAACTCAGAGGTAAAATGCCAATAAACTCACCATGCTGGCTAATGCATGTTGGTGAGCATTCCATCCATGTTCGTATACTATATGAATAATCACATAGTAATAACAGCTGCAATGACAAGAACGTATGGAGTGGACATTAGGAATTTGCCCTGGTCAGTTCCTTTAAGGCCTCCAAGACGAATCAAAGGGTCTCCTTTCAGTTAATAGCAAAACTCCTTTCTGCAGCCATATATATATATATGTGTGTGTAAAAGATGAAGATTGGAGAAATATTCGACTCATTACATTATATATATAGATATTTTTATTTAAAACTGTAAAATATTTGACTTACTAAATTATATATAGATTTTTTGATTTTAGTAAAATATTTGATACACCAAATTGTAGATATGTAATTGGAATTCTAATACATTGAAATAAATAAATATAACAAGATAATGTAATGTTTCAAGATAAAAAAAAGTTTAGGAAAAATATTTGCCAAAAAATATTTCTACAACTTCAGATTCTTTATGTGAAATATTTATAAATCAAATAAAAGTATAATAAAAAGATTTTATTACTTATTTATGAAATTGTATGGTGTTTAAGTAAAAGTGAAAAATATATTTATTTATTTTACAAAAAAGAACATTTGTAAGACAAAACATTTTTTTTTTTTCAAAAGCTAGAAACAAAATGAAGGATTTTGTTCTTGCCGTCACAGATGCTATTCTGCTCTAATTGATATCGTCTCCTGAAAAAATTATTTAAAAAAAAGTACTATAGATATATTAATGAATACATCTCAAAAACTATGATATTCATTTGAAATATTACCAGCTAAAATATCATTTTTTTTTTATAAACGCAAACCATAAAATCCAGATAGTGTTCAACTTTACCATATTGTAACAAAAATGAAATATATTTTATAATTTTGAATGAATATATTTTGAATATGTTTTACCTTTTTATTACTCTTAAAATTAATTTATACCAAATATTTTTTTGCACATACACACAAATATATTTATATTAAACTTGTTTATTTAAGGTTTTTAAGCTACTAATATTTTTCATCCAATTTAAGAATGTTTTGATTCTATTCTGACAATAATAGCTCTTCTAACTCTCAACTGTTCTTTGTGCCTATGTCATGTGCCTTGGCAATGGACTGCTGTGTTAATATGTATATATGAAATAAATTAATTGTGTAATGTTAGCTGAAATGTATATTAAGTCACTTCTTAATGAACAGATCAAATTCATTAGACCCATCTGTGAAACAAACACACATACAAAGTTTGAATAAAACAACATGGATAAAAATAACATTATATCTATTCATTGCAAAAATTAAATAAATTGTTTATTAGATATTAGTTTTATCATTCTCATATTTATATATAATCAGTGAGTGTTTTTCCCAGAATAAGTGTGATTGTTCTATGCCTGTAGAATGTTGTTTTATTATTATTGTAACTTGTATTAACATAGGAAATTTTTAATATCATAGATTCTCTGTACTGCTTTTATTGAATTTTTAATTGAAAAAAAGTCTGAAGAAATTAGTATTTTATGGACAGTCAGCAAATATCAATCAGATTTGCTGTTTTGTTCTTAAAGGAAAGATGTTGTTCTGAGGAATTCTTTCCTTCTTGGTGATGCATCATATAAAACTAACCACTAAAATTATCACTTACCAATTAAGACTTACAATTTATTCAAATATTTTAATAATTATAAAATAAACAAAAGATTTTAAGACAGAATTTGATAGATTTATCTGGAATTCATCTTCGTAAAAATTTGTTCATTTTTTGAAAGAGTGTTATATTAAGTTGAAGATATTTATGTTATATTGTTCCTATTACCAAGTCAGTAATATTTTAAATGAATAAATATGATTTTTTAAAAATATGACTTATTTATAAAATTAAATTAAAAAGAAATCAAGTTCAATTTATTGAGTTTTAGTATAAAAGATAGGTTTTATATAGAAATAAAAGGTGATCATTTTTTAAAAACTAACCATATGAAATAATAGAAAACATCAAAATTTCCAAAAATTAGCACCAGTCCTAATTTAGGTTTTCACTTCCTGTGTATACTAACCTATACTTTAACATATATATCATCTTTTCCATATATAGATAAGAGATCACATTTTACTTATGGACTTTTATTCAGACTTAGTGTTTGTTTCACAATTAGTGCAGCTAAATGTTAACTATTTATTAGAAAATAGTGATTTTAATGTAAGTATATGTTGTGACAATCAAACTAGATATGCAAACTCTAACCACAGAACATTCTAAATAATAATAAGAAAATAAAGAATAATTATTTTTTTAAAGTCAGCAAAGCTAATGTGTATGAATAAGTTAAGCAAAGAAGCATAATAGGTTATCTAGTGATAAAATCATCTTTTGTTAATTTTAGTTAATTTTTATAAGCAACAAAGTCATAAGATAAGTAAGATTATTTCATAGTTTGTAGTCAATAATGTACAATAATTGAAAAAGAATTATGTATTTAATATTATTCAAGTTAGTGCTATGAACAACATCTTTAATTAATTTCACATCAATTTGCAGTGGTTATATTGGTTTTATATATATATATATATATATATATATATATATATATATATATATATATATGCATGTGTGTGGATTTGCATAGACATTACATAAAAAAATTTCTTTTAATAAATAATTTTCTGTTTTATTAAAAATTAAACGTCAGCCAGTTTTATTTAAAATTATCGATTATGAAAAGTAATTTTTCTGTTAGATGTGATTTCCAGGTATTTCATCCTAATTAATCAATCAGCTGTTAGAAAAAAGATTTAAAACTATAAATGGTACTTTTGTATTAGAGCTGTGACATTGACAATGACTCTTGGAATGACGATCGATGCCCAATGTTCACAAAGACTCATTGGAATGACAATCAATGCTGAAAGATAAGTCTCCTATCTTCCCAGCATTGATCATTATTGTAAGAATCGTGAACATCGAGCATCGATCATAGTTCCAAGAGCCATTTTCACTGTCGATCATCATTCTAAGTCATTGTCCATGTCATCATCATTCCATGAGTTGTTGTGAACATTGATTATCATTCCAAGAGTCATTGTCAACATCAATCATCATTCCAAGAGTCATTGTTAATGTCACAGCTCTAATACCATAGTACCCTATAAATAATGTAGGGCATCTTCAGTATGCACTTGATTCTTTGTATTTTCATATAAATTTTCTATTCCATTTTTGTGTGATTATTTCAACTTACCCAATTCTTTTTTTGTCACATTTGCAAGCTCCCTTTTTTAAAAGTATTGTCAAAATATTAAAAAAAACCCATTGTTTTAAACTTGAAATAAAATTCAATAAATAAGACAACTTAGCAATAAACATCATGTTAAGTTGAACAGATTCCAAAACTTTAATCTCAGATTAAATGAAGCCCTCCCCCCGCAGTATTCCCTGAAATTATCCATTTGCCAGAAAAATGGAGTTAAAGAATTTTAGTATTATTTTAGCTTTGCATATATTTTATTTGCTGTAATTACATTTCAGTTAATGAAAATAAAATATTGAAGTTATTTTCACTAACTCATGAACTATCTTTCAAATTTATAGACTGCATTTTAATATCTTAACCATTCAATGCTGTATAATTATTTTATTAGAAATTATTAAAATGAAATAAAAATATAAATGGTAAATAAAAACATGTTTTTAACGCCTTTAGCAATTTTAAAGACTAATTCTGTATTATTATCTGTAAGCAGAAAAAAATCTTACATTACACAAAATATTTTTATAAATGAACTACATTTTAAAAGTTTTGTTTAATGAAGCCTTATACTTTATTCTTATACATTTAAAACTACATTATATTGAAAAAATACACAAAAACATTTTTAAAAAGCTAATTTATAATAAAACGCATATTTAAAACTTCATTTGAAAAGATAAAATAATGTTATTGCCATTAGAATCCTGAATATTTTAAGTAATATAATGTTGCCATTATATATCTTCCAAATTTCAAAAGATAAATTGCTTTATAGAAAATATATAAAAAGTTGTTAGTCAGATTTTATTTGCCAGTAAATATATATATATATATATTCACTAACCTAAAATTCGTTTTAAAATACTCTTTTTGAATGTTCGACTAAGAATCTATTATATAATGTAAAATTCTTATAATGTTCCAAACAAATTAGTTTGTTTTCAAACCCAACAAGAAATCCTGTTAAATTTGATATTTCTGGATATAACTAGACTTTCACCAACAGATACAAGACAACAAATCATTATTATGCACATCTGCTTCAAAACTGGCATTTATCATATATCATGTTTAATTTATGTTTAAAGAGGTTTATTTAAACTTCATTATATCAATATTTCATACTCTGTAGTCAAGTTTCAAGCTTTAAGTGTCCATATATATTCAATGGACTTCCATTCTTGCTATTAAAAAGTATGAAGGTTGCCTTGATAGCAGTGAGAAATATTGATTACTATATTTTGCTGTGGATGTTTAGGTAGTTACTGGTTGGAATTTAATTACATCATTATCCCATATTAGCTTTAGGCACTATTTCTCTTATTATTTCTAAATAATACATGGGCAATTTAAAAGTATTGCAGTTTGTAATGTTAATTGACTATTTATTAGTCTGCATTACAGTGACATGTTTATTTCATGTTTAAAGAGATTTATTTAAACTTCATTGTATCAATATTTCATACTCTGTAGTCAAGTTGCAAGCTTTAATTGTCCATATATATAAAATGTACCATTAGTTAGAATGGATTTCCATTCTTGCTATTAAAAGGTATGAAGGTTGCCTTGACAGCAGTGAGAAATATTGATTACTATATTTTACTGTGAATATTTAGGTGATTACTGGTTGGAATATATATATATATATATATATCCATACCATATATCCAACATTATGAACTATATAATTAATGACTGTCAAATATATTCCTACATTGGAATAGTCGAAAGACTTACTATTGCTATTGATGAATCCACTAGTTGGAATCTCTGCACAATTCTTAATATTTTGTTAATAGTTAAACTGTCAAAAATTTAAATGTTAAATTATATATGTATATTGTATGTATCATTACATAAATAGCTATAAGTTAAAAAAGACGGGCATTACAATAACATAAGCCTGGTAAAAATGTGGGTTAATTTAATTCATGTGTTTTTTGGCAGATGTCTATACACACTTACTTTTTAATGATTTATGTCTTTTTATTAATAAAGAAAAATAATAAATTTATAATCATAACTTGTAATAAAAAAATAAAAGGGGCTAAAATATTGCTCATATTAAAAAAAACAAAAACAAATCAGAGTTGTTGGAATTAAAAAATAACAAAAAGTTTTAAAATTATTAAAATTAATAATTAACTATTGTTTGTTTTCAAGCACATTCAAATTTATAAATAATAATTATTTTATAAAGCAAAGACCGTTTGAAATTAAATTGAAAGGCTGCAAACCTCACATGCTTATTATAATTATAATACTTATCTGACAGCCATCATAACATCTGATTGGTTGTCAAATAAGTATTATAATTATAATAAGCACTACAGGTTTGCAGTCTTTCAATTTAATTTCAAATTTGTAAAAAAATAATATTTTTCCATTTTTCTTTTTTCAGTTTCTTGATTTTAATTGTTGATCAATGAAGATTATTATATATAGAGCTCACAAATAAGTTCTTAATAAGATTTTCATAATATTCCCAACCCCAGATCAGTTTCTGCTACTGGTTTCCTCAGTGAGATGCTATGATATACAAGTATTAGATTAATAATATCAAGACAAGTCCAGCACTTTATCTAAATGATAACTATTAAGTAGAAAATCTATCTAACTTAAATAGTCATATGAGACAGAAGCAAGTTCAGATACACCATATATTAATAATTTTAGCAATATAAAATTGCCAAAGCATTAATAGCAAAAAATAAAATTACAAAGAAATAAAGTCATATGTCACATGACCTAATTTAACAAGCTTGTATTACAAATGTTATATAATCTAATGCTTGAATATCCCGGCACCTCACTGAGGAAGCCAGTAGCAGAAAACGGTATGGAGTTGGAGATATTCTGCAAAGTTTGTTAAGAGCTTATTTATGAGTTCTATATATATAACATTTGTAACACAATTTTGTTAAATTAGGTCATGTGACATATGACTTGATTTCTTTGTAACCAATGAACTTGTAATTAGACAATAATTGAAAGAAATAAGGTAAGCTTTGGAGGTGGACAACTAGAAGATATAAAACAATATATATATATATATATATATATATATATGGATAAACATTGACAGTTAATTATCAAATGTTGTAATAATGGTTTGAAGCCAATGTATTTTGCTAACAGAGAAAAAAATCTAAAACTATCTACTATATTATAAATGGAAAATCATCATTGAACAGCTTATAGTTTGCCACAGCCTTCTATATTATAGTTCATATAGTAAGATACACTTTCTGGTAAGATTAATATTTTATTATTTTAAAAATATCTACAAAATGGTCAAATATACTTATGTGTTTCTAAAATTCCCCCATCAGGTATTTATCACTGCCCTAAAATGCAATTCCAAAAATAAAAATCTTGGGAAGATACAGCCCTAATCTGAGAAAATAATGGCACTCGTAGTTTGAAGAAATGTGCCTATAAATAGACCATTGATTACTTTCTTCAAAATTATATCTGTCAATTAAGTATGAAAGGATAAAACATACCATGCTGACCAGCCAAAATAAAGAAAAACAAGCATTACTTAGCAGTCTTTTTATTTATTAGCCAGCCAAAAATAATAAATTACTAATTCATTTTTTTTTTATTTACCAGCCAACAATAAAAAAATCAAGGATAAATAAATAAAACTTTTATTCATTTGCCAGTTGAATAAGAAAACTAAGAATAAACAGACTTTATCAATTATTAACATCCTAGATGGTAAGTATGACTGTTTATATGTACACATAACAAAATTTTGTTAATGTAACACATGTTCATAAAATATTTAATACTAATCTAGCTTATTCTGAAATGCATTATATGTTTATTTGTTCAGGGTAATATTTACATATTCTGAAACTGTAATGGATTATAAAAATATTTGTGGATATCATTAAAGTATCAATCAAGCATGGAAGATAAAAGAAACAATTTAGTTTATGGCAATCATAGATGATAATGGAAGTTACTAAAAACCATTACATTATAGAAATGAGCTCAAATGCCATATTGATGGTGATGCTCTTCATTTTGGCAGAGCCCATCATTTGAAAGAGGGTACTGATGCATTATATTATTGTTAATGCAAGGAATAAAATGTTGTTGAATTTTAAAATTTATCATGTGTGTAATTTTCATTGGTGATTTTGTCATTCAACCAGGTAGTTAAACTAAATAGCTAAGCAGTACAATAGTTTTTGTATCCCAAGCTACTACTAAGTAATGATGGGATGACAGTCTAAGGAATAAAGATTGAACCTGAGTTCCTGTTGGTCTGTGATAGATATTGGTTAATTATACCATCTCAAACAATTAAAATGCCCAGTGAACTCAGGTTGTTTTGCCTATAGAATAGGAATATCTTCATCAATGAATTATAATAACCAGAAAATATTACTGTTGCATGGTGAACATTACCAGCAATAGACTTATAAACTGATAATGGTGTTTAACATCCTCATCACCAATGATTATTCCAAGTTCAAAAATAACAGTACAATTCCAACATTATTAGATTTTTTTACTTTTTTCCATTCTGAAAATATATTAAATGAGATTTTTAGGAAAAATACTTACAGCTCTTTAATCTTAGCATTATTTTTTCTAGATTAAATTTTTTATTTATCGTTAATTTTATTTGTACAAATACAATAAAATCACTTTTAGGAAGTTTATACTTTTTTTGTGAACCTTGGTGGTAATTTTTTAAAGTTCTAATTTGATTTAATATTAAACTTTTATTCTATATTAAAATTTAATAAATTGAGTTTGGCTTGATAATAATTTAAGTTTGCAAGTAAAATACATTCTAAAAAATTATAGTTGTTTAAAATTTTTTAAAAAATAATAAATTCAGCAGACAATGAAAACAAAGAACTTTTTTCTCATTAAATGTTGGTTAGGAGTGTAATCAAATAACAACTGAAAAAAATTATCAAAATGTTTGTTGAATAAAAAGTATGTTTAAAATAGAAATGAATAAATAAAAAAATAAATGTGAAACTATCAAAATTCTATTAAATTATCTTTTAAATTTTAAATTTCTAGTTTTAAAAATATTTCAAAAATTTAGATTGCTGGTTTAGCATGAAATACTTATATTGGTGATTATTTATCTTTTCAACGTATATGTGTTCAAGTGTATCAGTGTAATGAAATAGTGTGGAGAGTGGTGGGTCATGTAAAAGTCTGTGCGCATATACCCTATATATTACATATATAGATACAGGTATATAATAAGCCTGAGTGTTTCAGTTAGTATCACCTTTGTAAATACATTTAATAATCTTTTTCAAAAAGAGTGACAGCATTATGACCAATGGAATTTATTAACTTCTATTATTAAAAATAAAATATATGCAAATGAAAAGAAAATATATACATGTATTTATTTGAATTTTAATAATAATCACTATATTTTTAATAAATTCTGCAAAAAATAAAACTTTTTTTGCTATTCCAAAAATTTCTTGAAGTAGCTTCATGAAATAGAACATTAATGATCAAATTTCATCAAACAATGTGAGATAAAACTAACTTATCTTTCTTATTGCATTACCAAATGTATATAATATAATATTAAATCATTTATGCACTTTATTATTGTTTTACAAAGCTTTAATTACCATCCTCTTTTATAGTTTTGATTGTTCCAGCAATCTTCTTCAGAATTTTATTTTAAGATATAAAAAAGCTCTGAAGAAGATAAACTGTAAAAGAGGGTGGTAATTAAAACATTGTAAAACAGTGATAAAGTGTGTAAATGATTTAATATTATATAAAAAAACAACTTTTTTTTATTATTTGTTGACTATAGGAAATAGTAATCTCTTTATGTTTTTTTAAGTTACTTGTATTTTCTAATGTATTATTAATAGCAGAAACTGGAAGTGCAACATTAAAGCTTGTGCAGAAAAGTGATTTAAAGTAGAGTTAACTACAAGCACCATCTCTAAACACATAATCATGGTTGAAATATTGCTACCATTGATAAAATAGTATACAAATAACACATGTGCAAAAAATAAAATTAATCTATCCATGATTTATTTATTTTGTAAATGTAAAACAATATATTGTTTTTTTTAAAAAAAAAAAAAAAAAAAAATAGTAATCATAACAGCTTTTCTGTTTTTTTGTTTTTAAAAAAGTTCTGGTTAAAAAGAATTGAATTCTTTTCTGAAAAACTTTCTTTAAATAAAAATAATAAAAAAAAATCATACATAGTTTAATAAACCAATTCATTTCTATTGAGTTATTTTAAAATAATAAAATCGATAAAATTTAGAACAAAATGAAAATTAGCACATTGCTTTTCTGTTAAACACAAATTTAATAACATGGTTTTTTAAAAAAAAAATGTAAGAAATCTTTAAAAAATGTTTTTTTTTTATTGAAAATGTTAATATTTGATTTAAAATACATATTTTTTCGATCTTGAAAAACATTTTATTAATTTATATATATATATATAAACTACTGAAAATTGAAATAATGACTTTGATCATGATAAATTAAAATGGTAAACTTTCTAACGGCATTTGAATGAAAATATTATTACATTATAGAAGAAAAAGTTAAAAGTAAAAACATATATAAAAATGAAAATTATTCTGCAAATCAAAATGATTCAATTAGAATTCTGTTGATGTCTTTTAAAAGATTTCTTTTTCAGCTGTCAATTTTTAGTTATTTTAAAAGAAGATTTTAAAAAAAAAATGTTACTACAAAAGTTACAGATGAGAAAGTTATTGCTTTCCAATTTACTTTTAACTTAATTAATACAACATAATTAAAAACTTATTTCTAAAACTAATTATCTAAAAGCTATATTTTATTTACTGCCATTTCTAATATACAATAATTATAATTGTGGAATTAAAAATTATAACTAAATCTCAGTTTGTATATATAATAAGTAAAACAAATACATTTGTTTATAAAACGTTTCACCAATTGTCTCTTCTTTGTTCTGTTTGATAGATTTCTTTATGAAAGCAACAAAATTAGATTTCTTTAGTGTTTTTAAGATAATATTGTCACATTTATAGGATCTGCCTCTCGCATATTAATCATGATTAATTTTGCAGCAAATATTTTTTTAACAAAGTCTATTTTTATTTATTTACTTCGTACGATTAAATTAAAGAGATATGCAATGATATCTCATTCAGTGTCCATAATAGTGTACCAATAGGTCTTATGATCTTTTCATGGTATTTTTAGAATCTCAGAAAACATGCTATGGATTTTTTTAGAGATTTTGTGTTATATCAATAGAGGGTAAATTTCTCACATATATACACTAAACTGATTGACATTAAATTTTTATGAACAATAAAATCAATTGTAACAGTAATATAACTATGATGAAATATAGCATAAGAGCAATGTAGTATGTGTTGCATCTAATCAATCATGTCCACTGTTTGATCTACCAAGATGCTTAAATTAATTCATATTTTCAAATTAACAGTATAAACTAATCATATCTGTTTTTATAATAATTATTAAATCAAAGTCTTTTAAATTGATAAGAATAACAAATTCATCATTATAGTATAAATGCAGAAACCAAGTAAATGAATAACTTGCTTTTGCTTTTAAGCAATTTAAGTTTAAAACTTAAACCATCTAAGCCAGTGA
This sequence comes from Epiperipatus broadwayi, assembly GCA_028023455.1. Classification (NCBI taxonomy): domain Eukaryota; kingdom Metazoa; phylum Onychophora; class Udeonychophora; order Euonychophora; family Peripatidae; genus Epiperipatus; species Epiperipatus broadwayi. The sequence continues at coordinate 2,293,569 of JAQFVV010006336.1, forward strand.
TGCACAATCTGTGAATCATGACTCCTCAAGAGGTCACAGAAAAATTGTGGGGGGGGGGTATGTAAATGTTGAAAAGTTCTGATGATGAATAATAAATTTTTAATTGAAAAAACAAAAACCTACACATTTAAAAAATATATGAAAACTGCTCAGCTCGTTTTATGTCTGACCAGTTTTGTGTTTAAACAGTATTTTTTATATTCCAATGCACTTATTATAAACAGTACACCATAACAGCACATCACCTTTATTGCTCTCATTTCTTTTGTTCATTCTCAGAGTATTGTTCTTTTTGCTAGTGATCCTTTTAACATTAATAAATGGCACTACATTCTTGAATGTATATAATTTTTAATAGGCTAAAATGTTGTAATTGCTAAATTCAACAGATCTACTAAGAACCAAGTATTTTTATATATTTATTTTTTGCCCAAGATTTATAAATAAATATTTTTAAACTCTGTTTCTCATTTTTATGTACATGATAAAAATTCAAATTTTTAATGGATAAATGGGTAATAAAAACCAAATGTTCAGAAAAAATTATATATATATATAACAAAATAAAATGTCCGCTAATATTAATAATACAATAATGAAACTTAAATATATTCCAAAGAATGGTAAACAACTTATAATATAATATAAACAAAAACTTATAGAGAAATATTTTCAATTATATTCATAATCATTATCAACTCAACTTTCAATAGGAATTGTAGGAATAATAGGAATTGTGATTTTAAATTTGATTTTGATATAAAAAAGATAAAAATTTTAAGTCAAGAAAGAGATAATGAAAAAAGAAAAATTAAAGAGGCAGTTTTTATTAGTAGATATAAAAATAAAATTATAAATAGACAGCCAGCAAATGTTAGGATTAATGAATTGTGGAATATTTAAATTGACATGTGTTTCCAGTTGGTAATAGATGACTCAATTTTGAAAGTTAAGTTGATAATGATTATGACTATAATTGAAAATATTTTTCTATAAGTTTTTATTTACATTATATTATAAGTTGTTTACCATTATTTGAAATATATTTAAGTTTCATCATATATATATATATATATATATATATATGTGTGTGTGTGTGTGTGTGTAACAATGAAGAAGATATGTATTTATAGCAATTAAGAAAATACATATTTGTATGTGATAAAATGACTTCTTCTTCTTCTTCTTCTTCTTCTTCTTCTTCTTCTTCTTCTTCTTATTATTATTATTATTATTATTATTATTATTATTATTATTATTATTATTATTATTATTATTATTATTATTATTATTATTATTATTATTATTATTATTATTATTATTATTATTATTATTATTATTATTATTATTATTATTATTATTATTATTATTATTATTATTATCTTTATATGCTTATAATAGGAATATATCAGCATGTAATGTATCACATAAAATTTCAGTCTGACCATGGGAGGGCACAAATGTAAAAAGGTTGCACACCAATGATCTAAGCTATATTAGCAATTGATCCTTGATTCATGAACCACCTATTAATTGTTACAATAACTTCTGTCATAAAATAGAAAACAAAACTAGATTTAGAACACATCTAATTTTTTTTTATTAGTTTTTTTTTTTCATTTGTTTCAAAATTTTCACCACCAGTTATCACTTTTTTTCTTACTTCATTATGTAAAAGTTATATAATATATATAAACAAAAAGTATTAGCTAATTTCAAAAATTCTCACAAATCCTTCAAATTAACTGAATCAATTATCCTGTTAAAATACATACAATATATAAATCAATACATTTGCTTCTGACATTTACTTTTGCATTTTTTTTTAACAACAAAAACAATGTTTATATTGTTTTTGGAAATGACATTATTTTTCTACTAATTAAACTTAATTTAACTAATAAATTCATTTAAAATAAATTGTTTAATTTTTAAATCAAAATCACATGCAATTATTTTATAAGTTCAAATAGGGATGAGTTATTGGTTATATTATTTATCCCTTTGTCTACTGATTCTTTAGAAAGTATCATTATTAATCATTTTCTGTTTTTAAAATTATTTGTTAAATATACTGTTGATTATTTATTCTTCTGAAAGAAAAAAATGAAAATTTTTTTAAAATAAAATTGTTTTTGATTTTAATATTAATTGCACTATTGAGGAGAATATAATAATTTGTAATTATTTTATTAAACATAAAAATTTAAGAAGTATAATAAAGTCTAACAATTATCGCCTTTTATTCATAAGAATTTTTTTTATTGAATTTTTGTTATAGATATAAAAAAACTTAATAATTATAAAAGTAATGCTTATATTCACAGAAGTCAATTTGATTCTGATTATATTTGAGTTATAATCATGAATTTAGTAGAAATATTATATTTATTAAGAATCTTTATAGGGTTGATATTAATAAAACTTTAAATGTTAGTGAAAATAAACAGCTTATTTCTTTATCATCTAAGTCCTCAATTTATAGATTCGTTTATAGGAATCATCATTTATTGGGTAATTTGAAAGTTGTTTAGAAGAAAGACCTTGTCTTAAATTTATTATTTAATAATTTAAAATAATCAATTCATGGTAAATGTATTTCTGATAGAGTTTATAAGATTTCTTGTAGTTATCATAAAAAGTATATAGTTACATTAACAAAAATCTTTATAAAAGAATTGTTAAACATAAATATCATAACTCAGCTTTGTGGAAAACATCCATTATGCACTGGTAACCAGAAATAACAAATAAAAAACTACTTCTAATCATAGGTTGTTCTGACTCTTATATATATATATATATATATATATATATATATATATAAGATATATATATATATATATATATATATATATATATATATATATATATATAAAGCAGTGGTGGCGAACCTTTTTGCATCTGCAGTCAAAAAATTTCCAAAAAATATTTATTGAATGATTGGCATTCCCTACAGTTACTAAATCAAAATATAAAGAACTTAATTATTGCAGTTTTTTAAAAGTTTATAAAACAAAATAATAATAACAATAACAATAATAATTAAACAAAATTTCTAAATAAGCTAAATACAAATGAACGATATCTAAAAACAAATAATCTAGCAATTGAAACTTAAATGAAGAGCAGGAAATACCCATTTAATTATTTAAAAGCCTGAAATTATAATTATACTTGTTTCATGCATAAGAGTCCTCTTCAGTGCAATAATCCACAATACTCACTTGATGATAAATTTGATTAACCACTGTTTAACTAAAATCTACCTCAAAGATTATATTCATACATACTAATACTCATTGTAATTCTGCACAGATATAATCCTATACAATGTAGCTCAAGAAGTATCTAAAAGTTATATAATAATTAACCATACAAATAAAGTGTGGATATTAACTATAATGTTTACCTTGCATCGTGTATATTTTAAGTTGCACACACACACATATATATATATATATTGAACCGGGTTCGAATATGTGGATTCGAATCACCAGTCTTTTAGGCAGAGAAGAACATACTCGGAGAGTGTGTATGCCCAAACGATAGCTATAACGTATATAATTAGTGTTACATTTCCAGGACATAGCTTCTTCTCAGCTGTTGAGCTCAACACCAAGTTCAAAGCACTTTTTTTTGTGTATAAACACGGGCGCCAGCTGCTTATTCTAAAAGAATACTAAAAGAATAGACAATGCACTTTGAATAGTGGCCACTAACTCAACGCCTAAATCCACGACTAGCTCAGTTGTTTGTAATCACTAATAGATTATACTTAATTAGTGATTAAAATAATTAATAAAAGAATTTGTTAAAAGAATTGATAAAAAGAATTGACTGACAAATAAAGTTTAATTTTAAAGATAATTTATTAAATAACATTTATTTACTAAATTTAAACATTTTATAATTCTAATAAAAACACACGCATATTTTAAATTAACATTTCTAAATAGTTTAAATATTCCTATAGATTTAATAACAAAACACTCTAATTTAACTAATAAATATTGATATAATGATCACACACATTAACTCCTGCACACACATAATAATGATAATAAAAGACTACATAGCATTTGAAATTTAATCACACACATATCAATAGTTCATTTATGTATGATATTGAGTTCATATAATTAGAGTCTTCGAGGATTCACACAAATTAATGAAATGCAATGGCTATTGCAATATAAATGAAAATAAGCAAATGTTTTACCTAGGATTTTGAATGTAGATTTAACACTTTGTTTTCTTCTTGTTTGTTGTTTCTTCCAGTATGAATGGTTCCAGTATGAATGCTTCCTGCTGGCTGGGATGTTTCCTTGCTGAGTTTCCTGATTTTCACGATTATTACTATCGGAGACAAATAGATACTGACGACGATTTTCTAAGATGTTAAGCTGACATTATTTCATGGGCAGATCTGCTGTTTTCTCGGACATCTGGGCTGGAGATAAACGTGCGTTCCCAAGATCTTCTCAACACTGCATTTTGTTTGTTAACTGCTCAATTAATTTCTGAACTGCACTACTCAATTACATTGTGAACTGATTGTCTCAACTGATTGTCCGATAAAATATTCAGTATTTATATCAATGACGTGTTTTCTTTTCAATATCCTCCGGCAAATATCTGTTGTCGAAATTCCTTATCAATTAATCCTTTGATAAACGTGTTTTGGAAGATTGCTTAATTAGTAATAGCCATGCAGAGATGTTGTTTTATATTTTAATTAATAACCATTGCCGTGTTTTTTAATAATAATCTTCTTTAACTTTATAATAACATTTATTCTATTGTTGACAATCGCACATATATACGCACATATATTTTTAATACAATTTACTATTAAGTTTTAACATCATTTTTTCTTTAATTAAACTTGAATGAAAAGAGATTTGTATGTTTTAACTTTTTAAATTATATTTTTATGAATACTAATAAAACTATTTATTTCCTTTTTGTAAACCTTTAGTTTCATTTCTCAAACCAAGACTCCCTCTCCCCCCTTTTGATTAATTAATTGTAGCTTTTTATTTCAAAACTAATGCTAGAAAACTATTTGATTTTTATCCTTTTCTAAAACAAACTGCAATAAACTCTTCAATGTTTAATTTTATGTTTTTCTTTTACGAACGATTATTTTAATAATATAATTTTAGATAAAATTATATGTGCCTATATCAATATATATATATATAAAATAAATTCAGATGTCACATGACTTATATATAGCTTGCACTTACATATATGTAAAATTAAGAGCATGCTAATGAGCTCTAAACAAGCTTTTTTTATGATAAATGCTACTACAAGAGAAGGCATTCAAATCATTTTTATCTTGGATTGTCCCCATCCCCAGACCAGTTTTGACCTATAGGTCTCTTCAGTGAGGAGTTGGTACATTAGATTAAAAAAAAACCCAGACTGGTTTTGACCTATGGGTCTCTTCAGTTAGGAGTTGGGACATTAGATAAATGCTTTGCTTGAGTTGGTTTTTTGAATCTAATGTACCAACTCCTCACTGAAGAGACCCATAGGTGTAAACCAGTCTGGGGATAGAGACAATTCAAGATAAAATGATGTAAATGCCTTCTCTTGTAGTAGCATTTATCATAAATAAATAAAAAAATAAAAAAAGCTTCTATTATATAATATATATATATATATATATATATATATATATATATATATATATATATATATATATATATATATATATATATATATATATATATATATATATATATATATATATATATATATATATTCTTAAAAAATAGAAATTGTTTTAAGGACTTTGCTTTAATATCTGTTTAAACTAATTTAACTTAACTCTTAATGATTTCATTAACAAAGCAAAAATTGTAAGCCAACTATTTAAATGAAAATAAGTTATTCTCAATAAAATAAAATAAAATATTTGAGTAGGGTGAGGAATTGTGGAGAGTTAATAAAACTTATTTTAACATAATAGTTCATCTGTCACCTGATTGCTCAATAACAAATATGGCACAAATGTATTAATTCTCTAAGATGAATGATAATAAAACATTCCCAGACATTATTTTAAATATAAATGTTAGGTTATACTAGAGATGTGCATAATGATAATGTTAAAATATAATAATAATAAAAATATAAAAAACAGAAATATATAAATGAATAGGGACTGTTTAAATTTATTGGCATTTTCTTGATTACAAAGATCTTATATTAAGAGTTTATTGGTTTTTGCAATTTCTAAAAAGCAGCATGTAGCTTCAATAATACAAAGTGCTCCATGTTTAATAATTCATGTACTCTACTTTCATCATTTCTGACCCTGTCTAATATCTTATTAATGAGATATTATCCTGGAACTATTAGACTGGTTGTTTGGAATAATGGGCAATTCAGAACAGAGGAAGGATATGGTAGTGTAATTTAAATAATTAATTCTTTCTCTTGAAATGATTAATAGACTTGTTACATGGCTGGTCAGCACATTCACTATATTTATTATCTCAGGAACATCAGCATACAAGCACGATCAGCAATAGATTTCAGCTGCATAGCAACAAATTCAATATAATATAGTATTGAATTTAAATTAGTGATCTCCTGAACTGGGGAAGGAAAGTGGATGTTATCTTCTCTACTCACAGATTTCTATTCTTGGCCGTAGCTTCCCATGGCAGGACAATTGAAATTCTTGTCTTCTGGGTTTTTATATTTGTAAATAAAAGATATCTCGATTTAGTTTTGAAAAATGATTTTCTTCTAATAACTCATTTTAATCAACCCACATTAAATTTACTGCCATTTTCTTTTATTAATGGATAAAGTCATTCTAAATTCTGAACATATGTTCTTTATTTCTCATTTCTTTTTACCATATGACCAACTGTTTCCAAATACATTAACAATTCTACAAAAAAATATTTTATTTTACTAACTAAAATAAATTTTGGAAAATGATTAATTCCATATGTGTACCTTGCAATCTCTAAAGCGTTTATATATATATATATATATATATGTATATATATATATATATATACATATATATATATATATATATATATATATATATATATATTATATAGTGCCATTACAATTTAGTCATTAGCTAAATTTGTAGTAATGTGCAGGAAAGAAAATGGACAAATATCATCATCACATTTTATATAGTAAAGGAAGCTGTAGGGCACCCAAGTTTAAACCCTACAAGATCCAGTTCTAAAAGCTTAAGATTGTAAGAGAGTGGAACAACAGTTATATTCTTTATTTGTTTGTGTGTTGATAGAAAAATTAAAAGGAGTAGTACACACAGTTAATTATTCAGTATTTAATTTTTGTTTGTTAAAAAGTAAAGTTATAATGCATATGTATAAGCAGTGTGTGTGTAAGTTATTTAATTGTTGTTGTATATTTCAAATATTAAACTCTCTTCAAAGCTAACCTACATTTGCTAAATTCTGATATTTTATTCTGTCTCTATTTTATTTTTCTATAATTGTAAGTTGGAATAAAAAGCTAAGGATTTAATTTTAAATATTAAGGTTAGAATTACTAAGCTAGCATTTAGATTATTTTAATATGTCAGTTTACATATGATTTGAATGAGAAAGTGTGTGTGTGTATATCACATAAATATATCCACATTTATTAAATATTGAAAGAAAAAAAAGAAAATCTGTTAAATTATTTTTTTACTCAACAATTTTGTATTATAAGGGTTGTTTTTCTGTTAAAACTTAGAGACAATGTGAGAAGTCTAATTTTAAAAGTGTCTCGTCCTAAGATCAAGAGAAAGAAGCTCAAATTTGAGATGTTACATAGGTGTAAAAAAGGATTAAGACTATTTTTTCCTGCAAAACAAAAGTTTGTCTAAAAATCAGGTTAGTGACATCTTTCATACTATCTAGCTAAAAACGAGTTAGCTGAAAATAAGCTATAAATATAATTAAAAGAGGTGGTCAAAAATTAAAAAAAATTGGATATAAAAGCAGTCTGGAAAATCAGTTGATATTATAGAGATTTTTAAAAATATTGAAACTAAGGGACAAGCATTTGGTTCAGCAGATATCAATTCTAAAAATCATTTTTAATATAAAGTTTTTTTTTGTGAAGATGAAAAACAGCATGGCAGGTTAAAATAAAGATATATTTCATCTGGTGAAATTCCCTGAGTCATCATCAACTAGCACATCATATAGGAAAGAAAAGATGTCTTGTCTGAAAAATAATATTCTACACCTTTCAACTGACCGAGAGAAATAAGATGTTTTTAAATAGAAAGAAGAAAACATTCACCTGCATTTGAAGGTGATCAGGAAAAAAGAGTAATCTACTGATAAATATTAAATCATCAAGTCCAATTAATTGTTCCAGTAACTGAGTTTAAACCCAAGAAAAATTATAAAATGTGAAAACAACTGCTGTACTTCATCCACTAAAAGAATCATGCTTGACAGGAAGAGAAAAAAAGTTAATATAATGATTTCCAAATTGTCCACTAAAGTAAATAACCTCAATGGAATCAAAATCATCAAATAATTATACACCTTGAGAAAGATATTGTTCCAAAGAAAAACGGAAATGGTAGCTGCAAAAATATAGACATTAAACAAGATAAATTTGATTCATTGGAAGTCGCTACAAAGAATAGAACTGGTAGTATAATTTTTTTTATATATATTTTCTTTATAATATCAGAGACTTAGTAAAATTTTAGCAACATAGTGGTATATTTTTGTTTAAAGAACTTTTAAAACAACCAAGATCAATTGAAACCCAGAATTTCTTAATAATGATAAACATAAGCTTCATTAATGATTTCATATGTACTAAAATTATGATTGTCTATTAACTTAAAGTTATGAAATGTTATTAATATGTAACATATTTTTTTTGTATATTTTGTTTTAAATAATATTTTTGAAATTATGGGGATAAAACATGCACATACATAATAATATAATACTTGTTGCATATATGTAATTGTGTGTGAATGTAAAACAATAGGCAAAATTAAAAATATTAGAGTATTGTGTTTTAAGTTAAAGTATAGCATTTCAGAGGGTAGAAGGGAGAAGGAGAAAAATAATTTAAAACTTGTTCTGGAAATCTTGCTCTTTCACTTCTACTAACATTTTTTTGTCATTCTGCTTTACATGTTAGATTATAAAGTATGTGTGCCAAAGAATGAATTTTTTTTAATGAAATATTTTCTTGTGAATTGAAAACTTGGCAAACTTAGTATCCAATTTGAAATACATTTACGGGAAAGGGGAAAGAATTTAAAATTAATGTTATGATTTTAAAACAGTCGATTATGATTATTGTTGTTATTGTTAATATCAATTTTCATGTAGATATAGAAATTTTTATGTATACATTAGAAATGCAGTAATAAATGTTAATTTGTTTTATTAAACAGAGGCATATATATTTCATTAAGAGTATTTTTTTTATTAGTTGTGATCATTCATCATCAAGGTGAATATTAGCTATTTAAGTTCCAATTAGATATACTAAGATTAGCCACTAATTATTAATTTCTGAAACTAAATTTTACGATTAGGCTTAGTCCTAAAGCTGTGGTTGAAACCATTATCATTATCATTGTCATCATCATCACCATCACATTTTAATTAATGAGATAGATAAATGTTTAAAGGCCATAAATAAATATTGATTTCAGAGTATTTAGTGATTTCTTAGTAATATTATAACCACCATCCCATCATCTATATCATGCAAGGATGAGTGAATTGCCATCCTAAAATAATAATATAATCTGAGCTAAGTAAAACATATAAAAATATTGAAACACATTTATTATCTGGGAAATGATTTCTGTATGATGAATTTATATACTCCACTTTAGTTTAAAGAGTACTAAAAGCAAAATCCTCCATTTTTATTAGAAATAAAGTACCAAAAGGGATTCACACATGATACATGTGAAAAGGTTATAAGATATAACTGTGTCTAGGTTCATATAATCTAGTGGTGCCCTGCTAGACCATATTCACTTATTATTTACTTAAATATGCACTTGACATCAAACCAAGAAATGAAAGTGGATAAAATCTACTGTCTGTATACCTGAGAAGATATTTTATTGAGTTACTAGTGTACTCACCCACTTGATATTATTTTCTGAGTTATAATAGTCTGTCCTTAATAATTGTTTATATTTTCTACTTGTTTATTGATGATACAATGCCTAACTAACTAGGGTTTGAAATAGGCCAGACATCTTAAATGACTAGTTTCCAGGCATTATTGTTTCTAATTACTGATATTATGATATCTTGAGAAATCTAACTATAGAAATATGTTTCATTTAATCCAATGACCCTTAATATGATTGATAACTCAGTCTTATCTTTTGTTTAATAGCTTATGCTCAGCCAATTGCATATTACAATTCTTTTCTCCTTGATATAAAATTTAAGTTACCATTATTTTTGTTTATTATGCTAAATGATATATCTTTGAATACTTTTATTTAGTTATAATATATATATATATATATATATATAATATTGAAGCAGTCGAATCTGAGTTCGATCCTAGCTTCATGTTATTTACCCTAATACTAACCTTAAATTTCCGATGCAATGGGGCTTTATACGTTCAATCCATGCTAATTTCCATAATGAATAACTTATTTCAAATGCGTAGCAAAATTAATTAGTTTAGTTTAAAATTGATCAATTCTCTAAATAAATTCATGATAAAATATTCATGAATTTATATATATTAAATTGCGTGGGTTGTGCATATATATATTTGTAAATATTAAATATATATAATTGTTCGAAAGTTTCATTGTGTCGGGAATACTTGTTTTTTTTTTCACCTTTAAATAATTTGTAAAGTTTCAGTGATTAAAAGCTACATTCCTTCGATAAGCTTTAAAATTCTTAAAAACAATAGTAAAGCTTTATGAATTGGAAAAAGATAAGGATTCATTTTTCTAATTAAATCATTTTCAGATTTTAAGAATTCATTTTCAATTAGAGAAGGAATTCAAGCTAATTAGTTTGAAAGCCTTATCGAGGGAATGTATTTGAAAACAACTAATTATAAAAAATACATTGATAATAAAATGAGCACTAGCCGGAGGCATCAGTGAACAGTATATATAGCCCTGAAAAGTCAAGAAAAAGGCTAGCTTTTGTTGTCGAGTAGTGCAGTGAACTTTGTGCGTAGAAATTGTATTCATCATGATAGAGGGCTAGAACATCAGGAATCTGGCTATGGTTCCATGAAGTCCCTAGAAATCTTCAATAGTGCTGCTGAATCTTTCCGGACTGATCAGACTGCTAACATCATGAAAAGCTACTAAAAATGCTGTTCCAATAATCAACCAAATGGTGCCTACGTTTCACCGACTTGGATGTGTAACTTAAGAACCTAGCACGGAAGGGTAATATATTTCTCATGAACTCTAAACTCTCTGGCCAGTTCAAACTTTATTTTACACTCCTTTTTAAGAGCTCTTTATTCTCTAATGTAAAAATCTTTCTAACACCTTTTATTTACGCTATTGTAAATCTATATCTTAATTCTTTAATCTCTAGTCTTTAAACTTTTCTCTTCTTACTTGGCAGTTCAGTTAATATATATATTTGTGTGCTTTATTAATGTACGTTTATTTAAAATTATATGCCAATAATCTCTCGACTCGATGAGCTCCTTTGTTCTATTTGCCTCACACAAATAATATATTAATTTTAAATAGTAATTCTCACCCATTAGAACTAAATTTATAAGTTCTATCAATCATCGAGTCGAAAGAAATATTACATGTTTACTATTTTTATAATTGGCTAATAATCAATTATTAGCTCCGTTTTTACCTATGTCCCCAGCTCCTATCTAATACACAAAGGTTTATATATTCACAAAATGTTAAAATATTATTTTCTCATTCCACTAATATTTATTAACTCAAATATAATGTTAAATGTTTTATTGCAAAAGGGCCGATAAAGGGGTAAATAGATTCTAATTCAACTTTTGTTATTTGTATTAAGATTCAGTAAGAGCATGATGATTAGGGCATAATTAATATAACTTACAAATACTTTCAAATAGTTTGTTAAAAGCCCATTTGACTTTAATTAATTGATCAAGTTATCACGTCAAGCATTCTATATGGGTTTTAGTTTTCAATGATAACTATCAAGTCATCATCATCAAACGTTGCTGACGTAGGGCAATGTTCCGCTCCGTTAGGCTGGTCGGTGATCATATTTCTCTTATTTAAAATTATCAAGAAGAAAGTACTTCCGCTCCCTTCATAGTAGTCAAAGGGCATAAGACTTGTTAAATGCAAGCCACCATAGGACTTCGATCATCGACTAGCAATCGTCTTTCAAGTGGATTTTCCGGAAAAGCCTGCTCGGATGCTCGTAATTCATGATGAATTGATTTAAATTAAAGTCGAACAAATTCTCAAATATATTATTAATTAAATCTGTTTTCACATCAAGATTAAAGTTATGCCCTAAAATACGTATCTTGCTCTTCGTGAATAGATTTTCGAATGTGAAAATAAATATCACATTCCATCGTAATCAAATTAGAGCAATCATTTCCTTCATTAATGAATACCTTTATCAGCCTTTATATTTCTTGTTGGGGGCATAGGCAGAGACTTTCAATTTACGTAATACTTGTTGGCATATGATAAGGACCGCCACTCTTATTATAATTGTAAGATATCTTAAAGACTAGAGGTAATTAATGCATTCTTTATTTTATGAAACAAAACAAATTATTTTTATTAAATATTTTCTAACATACTTGGTTTTCTTAGTTCATTATTCTTTTTATAATTATTTAAATGTTAATACCGCTGTCTGTGTTGGCAACCCGAACATACATATGATTCAATTTATAAAATTATTCAAAGTATATAAATTCTTAGATATTAGTGTTACTCAGGAGTCTTTAGTCCTCACCAACCGTTGAGCTAGTTCTTGGCACATAGCACTGTGCCATCGATTTCTGCTATCTGAGCTGTTGAGTTGGGTTTGAATTCAGTTTTGGTTCAGCTGAGTTTGAATCCGATTTGACTTGCGTTGGTGGTGGGTTTCGACCGGTACAATATATAATGTCTGCCTTTCATATCCATTAAGGGTTATATAATGTTAAGAAATTTTAATGGATTTGCAAATTTGAAACTAAACTATTTTTTTCTAACATGTTCTCTAATTATTTATGCACACAATGTGTTTGCTCTACATTCAGCGTCACTTAGATCATTTTAATAAAAAATATAAATTTTGTTATTTTTATGATAAAATTCTAAGATATTTAAGAAAAATTACTTCCAAGGATATATAATTGCATACATATATAGCATGAAGCATATATATATATATATATATATATATATATATATATATATGTGTGTGTGTGTGTGTGTGTGTGTGTGTTTAAAATAAGTTCATTGCACAAAGCTAAATGGTTTATGAAGGTAAATCACATGGTAACATCCAAAGCCTACCCAAACCAATCTGTTGTTAAGGCAATAACTGTTTTTTTTTACTTATAGAGCTTGCTCTGACAACAGAGTGTAATAGACTTATAGTGTGATAGGTTTTGGATGTTATCATGTGACATATATGTAATGATTAGGGTTCTTTGCAATATAAATCGATTTTTCTTTATTTTTAATACAGTTTTTTTAGTGCAGTTCTTATTTTTGTAGTATCATATTCTGCAGTGAATTAGTATAAAACAATCAATATTTAACAAACTTTTTTATATTGTATATATAAACAACTAATATTTATATATAAATCTTCTGTTTGCTATAACGACCTTTATTTTATTTCACCTTTATGTAAATTAATTATGTATCTAATATATATAATGTATAAATTTTATAAATTTTATCTTTAAAAAATAATTCACTTAAATTATAATTGTTGCTAAATCTAATTTAGCATTAATTATAATTTCTAATAATTATAAATTACTTGCTTTGTATAAAACTGTTTAATATTAATTTGTTGAATAAGATAAACTTACATGATTGCTTTTTAGTTAATTAAAACAGCTGTTCTAAAGAAATAATTCATTTATTATAATTCACAGATCAATAAATATGTCATATGTATTTAAAAAGAGCAATTTAAATAAATATTTATTTATAGTGTTGTGTAACGTATTTATATCAAATATTCTGACTGGAAAAGGTTAAAATGGGAGCAGTCTGAAAATTTATTTTCTCATTTTACTAGGGGGGGGGTCACAGCTTTTAAATCTTCTTTATTTTCCGTTATAGTAAGTCATTTGCATATTTAAACTTGTTAATATTTCTACTTTTTATTTTAAAGTCACCATTTTATCATTAACACAATGATAATAATTAATGCATGCTGATTTAAAATACACACACTGACATTTTGAATTCTAAGAACCACACAAAAACACCACTGACACTTCCAAATGATAAATGACATTGAATAATTTACACGGGATCTCTTGGATGCGACAGTAGTGGTTTTTGAGAAATTCTTAGATTCAGAATGGCAATGAGAACAATCTAAATACTAAACATTTATAACTTCTAAAATGTAAATATTATTAAATAATGATGGCACAAAGCATTGAAATATGCTGAGAGAGGGAAGATTGCATTTGATGATATGAAGTATTATCCAAAAGATACAGAAATCTGATCAAACCAAGTTTATAATTTTGAAATACTAAAAGATTATAAATTCTAAAATATGAATTATATTTCATAGGTTGGAATAACATAAAATTAATTATACCAAGCACTTTTACATTTTAAAATATGATTTTTATTACAATATATGCTTATAAACACATGTTGAAATAATGTAAAATTCATCATACCGAGCTTATAATTTTGAAAAATTGTAAAAGCTTATACATTCTAAAATATGAATTATATTACAATATATGACCATAACCATATTAAATAAAGCATATTAATTTTACTAGCTTATAATTTCTCAAATATGAATTTAAAATACTTGAACAGAAAAAGTAAAGCAAAAAAAAATAATGGATACATATATTAAAAAAAACATGTTCAATAAATATAAAATTGATCAAAACAAGCTTATAATTTTGAAATAGGAAAAGCTTCTAAAATATACATTTTATAACAATATAGTCCTATAACCACATGTTGAAATAACTTAAATGTTGAATAAACGCATATTAATTCCACAATTAATAATAAATCACATTTTGTCTTAACATTAGTTGAAAGAATAATTGTCTAAAATAAAAAAAATAATTTTACAATTAATTAAAGATTAATAAATGAGACTTTTTCTTACCAAAGTGAGTAATATTTACTGAGGCTATAACCTTCATAATATGCATGTAAAATGCGATAGTAGGGACCTCTACAGGCGTCCATAGCGTAAGCTTGTGGTTAAAACGCCTGTAGAGGTTCCTACTATCGCATTTTACACGCATATTATCGAGGTTATAGCCTCAGTAAATATTACTTACATAATCAATGTGCGTTTAATAAATTTATAATTACCAAAGTGAGTAATATTGTGTGGTTAATGTCTCACATGTTGTTATTAGTTGGTGAATGAATAACCCTTTTCACTGTCAGTAGGTAGCATTATCATATTTGAATTTTTTTATGGATAAATCATTCTCATTTAGATTCATTTTATCCATCCACTAGCAAATAAACATATGTGAGAAATTAAGTCACAATATTACTTGCTTTGGTAAGAAAAAAATCTAATTTATAATTTTTTAATTAATTGTAAAAGTAATAATCATTACTTTAGAAAATTAGTCTTTCAACTAATGTTAGAATAAAATGTAATTTATTATTATTGTAGAATATGTTTCTGCAGTTGTTTTTATGTTTATTAAATATTTATGGTATTTGAACATTTGGTCATAGAACTATGTTGTAACAAAATTCATATTTTATTAGCTTTTAGTATTTTGAAATTATAAGTTTGGTTTTATCAATCTTATGTTGATTGAACATGTTATTTTTTTAATTAATATATGTGTCCATTATTTTTTCCTTTATTTTTTCTGTTTGTATATTTTAAATTCATATTTTAGAAATTATAAGCTTTCAGTATTTTGAAATTTGTTCATTATTCCCATTTTTTTATATTTAGTATATTTTAGTCATGTACAAAATTTATGCTTTAATCTTTAATTATTGATGTTAATTACAATTTTGTCATAAATGAACATGTTGCGACCATGTGTGGATTATTCCATGTCATTGGATTGCTTAGATGTGTTAGTGGTGTTTTGGATGGTATTTAGATTTCAAAAGGGTCATGAGTGCATTCTAAATTGATACCATTGAATGACTATATATATATATATATATATATATATATATATATATATATATATATTGAGATGCTTTTCTAGATATCAAATTATAGATATACAAGGTTGTAATATCAGTTTTGTCAATAAAATATTAAATTGTAATTAAGGTGTCTACATTTTAATTTTGTCATTAAAATGTAATTTTAAATGTGTATTATTAGTGACTGTGTTTTAACATATATAATGCACACACATGCAAATAATCTTATATACTGAGTTTTAAGAAAAGAAAGATCATTGAAGAAAAATTTGCGTATCTTTGTATAAGATTATTTTTTCTGTATTTCAGACAGTGCCTAGTGTAAGGAATTTTTCTTTTAATTACTTTAATCTTAAGTATGTATTGACTTACACTGGTCAGTGTCAAAATAAAATTCCACAAAGCAATTAGTATAAAATTTAATTAGTGATTAGCAATTCTGTCTTAACTAGAGCTATTTTAATTAATGCCTGGTTTTAGAAGTTTCTCAGAAAAAAACTGATATTCAAACAATAGGACTACAGACATAAAAGCTCCAAAGTTTTGTTATTGAAAGTTTTCAGACCTTATCACTTGTTGTTATTGAACTACTTCTAAGAAAGAAAAATTTGAAGTGATTCCCAATAGTTACTAGGTAAGATGTGCCAATTAAATAAAACATCACTACATATGATGTTCAGTCGGTAAGGAATGATTAAGCTATGATTCAGAAATCTAAAACTCCCAAACATTTTTCAAAAATAACTACAATTTTGCTTCAGTTTTTATACCTGTCAGTATGGATGGCTAAGGCGTTTACTTCATGGTTCTATCTTCAGTTATAACTCTGTTCTATCGATATAAGTTAATAACAAAACCAACCTTCTAATATTGCTGATTGACAACCTTTACACTGAAGTTGTTCTCTCAACTAACCAGAAATGGAAAGCAAAAGTCTGCAGGATGAAAATGAGAACTTTGGTCATAAATTCAATAAGCCATGCATTTAGTGTTATATATAACAACTTTTATTCTTAGAATATGATAAATATTATTAGATTCAATATTAGATGATTTATTGATATTGATGTAATTTAATGTTCATGTATTATTTTGTATATGTCTAATTAATTTTTTTATATAGATGCATCGTTAAAAATTAATTTTCTTATATAGATGCATCGTTAAGTTCTTTATATATATCTCAAAAGTATAAAATGACCATCTTTTTTTAATTATTGATAATTGAATAATATTGATTGACAGTAAGTTTATTATTATCATTATAAGATTTTGTGATTATTAATAAGAGTGAGAAAGTAAATTTCTTTTATAAATAATTATTTATAAGTTTCTTAAAAATCTGAACAATCATTAATTACTATATCTGTTTTTAAATAATATTTTAATTTGTGAAGTGCAGATAGTTGAAAATTGAAATAAATTAAGATACTGCCAAATCTCTAGCGCTCGTTGCAATACCCATCTGACAGCCAATCAGATGGCATAGGTTTGGATGTTATTTGGACAGCTATCTATAATGGCTGATTGGCTGACAGATGGGTATTGTAATGTGTGCTAGAGATTTGGCAGTATCTCAATTTATATCTGTTTTTGCAATTGATTTTTTTCTTAAAGCATATAATGCCTCCTGTGTTTTAATTTGCTTAAGTATATAACTAAAAGCAAGTATTGTCTTTGTAATCCAAATGAAGATACAACAGAACTGGATTATATTTTGACTAACAGAAAATACATATTTCAGGATTATAATGTTCTTAATAAATTTAACATAGCAATAGATCATTGATTAATAAGATGTAAAATACATGTTAATACAGAACTAGAGACAAAAATTTATTAAGAAAAACAATATTTACAGTTGTTATTCATAACTTTATAACTGTATTATTAGTAGTGTTTATAATTATTTCTTTATAAATTCATTTGTGCATAATAAATCCATAGGTCATGATTAATAACTATATATTGTTTAACATAACAATTATGATGGATATATTTATCATTAAATGGTGATGATATAATAGTATTGAGATTTATTGTATATTCTATTATATCTTGAAATTTTTTGCAATGTAAGTGGCAGTATTGTATGCAAAGAGAATCTGAAATATGTCCACTTTTAATACTTTTGGATAATCTAAGAAATATGCACCAAGTTCTAGGCATGCATTTTTTCCTGTTCTCATAAAGTATCAGATAATAATGAATAATTTTTACACTGCTGAATGTACTGAGAATATAACAGCAAAGAAAGAAAAAATTTGCATATTATAAATAAACAATTATATGCCAAAATGTATACACAATTATCAAAATTGTGTTGAATGATGTTAGAATCTGTAATTATAAAATAAAATGTATAAATTTTATTAAATGCACCTTGAAATCTTTTCAGAAAAATATATAGAGAAGAAAATATATTTCTAATGTTATTGATATTCTTTTAATATTTCCAAAATCGTCCATAATATTTTGATGTACAAATCAGAACTATCTGTTAGATATATAGTCTATTTCAATGATACATTTTTGTAAATTTCTGACAATGAATGGCAAAACAATTTCAAAATATACCAAAATTTAGAAAATTTATATTATCACAGTTTTATTTCATTGTTATTTAAAGATTTCCATATTTTTCATGATAATATATACTATTTCTTTGATGTGACTAAATTCTATAGAGACAACAAATCTATACATATAAGTGATAGATCATTTATAGAAAAAAATGTCAATATAAATTTAAAAAAAACTTATAAATGCAGAATTAATTTATTAATGACTATCTAATTCCTTTGTTTATAGGTGAATACTTTATAGTATCTAAATTTTACTTATAAGTTTGTAGTTATATGTAGAATATTAAAAATAAACAATTATAAAATTATGTATTAGGCATCGAATAGTATACACACTATGTTAATAATGTTTGTACATATGAATGCTAAAACTATAGATTACTAGTTCAAAGATTTAGAATTAATGGATTCCTCAAGTCAAAAGGAAGTAATAGTAGCAAGCAACACATCTTTTTATTTTTTTAGCTTCTATTGTTTTCTATAAAGTAATGTTTCAAGTTAATACCTTTTCTATTTTTTTTGCATCTACAAGATACCTATGCAATTAACACATTGATAAAAGTAATAATCTACAATAACTTGAAAACGTTGAGTATATTTATAAAATGAAACAAATGTTGAAAAAGCCTTTAGTCAACTATATAAATAATAAATATGCCCCAGTTAATTAAAAAATGCAGTAGTAATATAAATATTTAAGAAATAATGTAAAAGGAAATATAAATTACAGATCCATCAATTTTCTATTACTTCTGTATATACTTATAAAGATTATCACACATTTGGCTAGAAAAAACTTTATATCTATATTATCTTGAAAAAATTGGACTTTATTGCACAATACAACTCATTCATTATCTTAAAAATGGTTATTGAAGGATTATAAAAAATATTTATTTATCTAGTGCTGTGTTTAATTTGTAACAATGACTAGGGAATAACTTCTATACATGCACTGCATAGATTTACATCACTTGAGAAAACCTCAATAAACACAAGATAAAGTCTTTTAAAAAATAAGATGAATCCACCCTATCTTTTTTACCTAAACACACACACACACAGAGTGCGAAGATCTTTAATTAATCACCTTTAATTCCATTCATTATAACTAATAAATGCCATTTGCAAAATTTTTACAATTTACTGCTCATCAGTATCAGATGTAATGTGTTATGTATATAACAAGTTATTATTTATCCAGTGTTGTGTTTAATTTGTAACTATCACTAGGGAATCATTTGTTATATATAATGAATGGAATTAAAGGTGATTAATTAAAGATGTTCACACTTTCATGTCTAAATGTGCAAGATTTGCATATACATAAATGTTTAGGTAAAAAAGATAAGATGGATTTATCTCATCTTTTAAAAGACTTTATCTTGTATTTAGTAAGTGAGTTTTCCTCAAGTGATATAAATCTATACAGCACATGTACAGAAGTGATTCCCTCATGAGTGTTACAAATTAAACACAGTGCTAGATAAATAAATAACTTGGTATATATATATTTAATATTACTCTTTATAAATTTAAAAATTTAAACATCATTTATATATATATATATATATATATATATATATATATATATATATATATATATATATATATATATATATATATATATATATATATATATATATATATATATATATATTGAACCAGTCAGAATTGTATGTTCATTTAAAAAGGCTTAGAATCTAAGCAAAAGTACCCTAAATCCACTCACGCATGAGATACACAGGTCAGGAGCAATCATGAATTCTGCCCTATTTGCTCTTCTCTAAAACTATAACATTATAAACAACACTTCTGATGATAACAGATGAAATTTTATTCATTCTGGTCCCGGAGACACGGCAGAGAAACACAAGATCTATAGGGTAATTAATGTGAATAAATAATATCAAATATTGGCTCAATCGAATACCTTATGTAAAGGGATAATTTATAAATTTTAAATGAATTGCACACAGCTAGCATTGCAAAAGAAACATTAATTATAAAATAGTATCCATTCAGAATGAGCAAGATCAGAACAATCCAGAGATAAATGTTCATTTAAAATAATCAGTTATAACTTCTAAATATTACTAACACTGTTATAAAGATTAAATGGTTTTCAATGAGTGAGATTCAGTAAGACACAAACGTATAAGTAATTATCAACATAATAAGTTAATGAACATAAACAATTTTAAATTACATCAGAAGCATAGCACAGATTTAATGTGGTTATTACTCTGCATATAGGCAACTGATTTAGTATGCTAATGAACTATAAATAATAATAAATTAATGTTATCAATGCTATGATCATTACTTTAAGTAATGATAAGGATGTTTATAATTTCATCTCCAAAGAGAGGTTTACTCTTGATATAACAGATAAGTAATTAATCGTTCATAAGCATATCTGGGCCAGTACAAATGAGGAATGGATTAGCCTAACAGTCTTACTGTGACAATCCTAAAATATTTGACTAATTATTAAATGAGTGGTTTACAAACATGACTATG
Organism: Epiperipatus broadwayi; assembly: GCA_028023455.1. Classification (NCBI taxonomy): domain Eukaryota; kingdom Metazoa; phylum Onychophora; class Udeonychophora; order Euonychophora; family Peripatidae; genus Epiperipatus; species Epiperipatus broadwayi. The sequence continues at coordinate 2,315,037 of JAQFVV010006336.1, forward strand.
CCATGTCTTATAGACAATATGAAAACTACACATAAAAGAACTCACAGTGTTAACTATAATGACAGCATTTAAAATGGAGAAGATGTCCGTCTTTGGATTGAAAGGCTTTATCATATATATGATTCTGCTTGGATTTATCACAAGGCAGTATTCAAAAATATGAGTGATAAGGATTCCATGTTACACTTGCCGATGTTTCACATGCAGTGCTTTAGTACTCTAATGTTTGTCCTCAGATCGGTTCTACCATACCTCATTCTTAGATGAGTTACGTGAAGAAAATCCTGAGTTCGGATGAATAAATATGATAAAACAAAATATAAATTATTTAAAATGCTATCATAAGTAAGCAACGCGAATATGGCTTAAGTCTTAAATGACTAATGAAATAATCTAAGCTTAAATAAAGCAATAATATCATGTGTAACGCCATGATAAAATAATAACCCACTCAGCATCATACGTATAACTCTAATAAATTTAGGATGTCAAATATAGAAGAGGGAAAAATATTATTTTTCCTATTTAACAAGCCCAAGTATTCTTAAACGACAATATATTATAATCAATTTAACTCTTAATGGCGTATAAGTAACAAATAGTTATTAAAATATATTAATAATCAAATTTATTAAAAGAACATAAGATGCATTTAAATAAATATTGTCAACAATAAAATGTTTATGTTATCCCATAATATGATTTTTAAACAATCCACCATTAAGCATATATTTCAAAATATTTAACCGAATGAACAGCGTTCAATAAGAAATTTTACATTTAACTATTTAAATATTCCAAAAATATTGGAACGATGGTTGAAATAATATAAGTTTGCTAGATTGAAACATTAGCATACTAAAACTAATTTAAAAAGATAATTTAAAATAAGTTTTGCCACATGAAAAGATAACTAAAGTGTGAAACTTTTAAAACCAGTGATAGATTTAAAATACATAATTCTGTGCTAGCATTTCAAAGAACAAGTTTTAAAACTTAAGAGAGAAAATCACAAATTTAACGATAATTAAGTTTATAGTCAGTTACCAAATACATAAAGATTATATTATGATTACAATTAAAATTTAGGAAAGAAGTGAGGAATATAAAGAGTTCATTTTTCGGCAAAACAGATTACCTTTAATAATTATGGCAGCCATTTACAATAACTACACAAAGTTTGAATGCAAAGGCACAACATTGACAAAATAATGGTAAACATCTTCCAATAGTTCTTTCACAGTTAAACATAACAGTTCTCAAGCAGCAATGGCATGGCAGGAAGGCAGGACAAAGGAGATCTAAGATCAGGGAAAGCAAATCTTTCCATTACTCACAAGTCATTCTGCTCATTCCCTAATTGAACACAAGAGAGAAGAGTGATTTGAACTCCTTTTGCACATTCCTAGAACTTCTGCTCCTCCTATACTTGAAATTTGGCAACATTGGAAGATGTAAACAAATATGTTCCAGAAAGCATTATTTAAATATATTTTTAAAATTGCAAATAACTTTAAAAATATGATTTTTGTTAGTTTGAGTTAAATGAGAATGACATTTTTAAATTGTAATAATACTTTCTAAAGCTTTCTGGCATTGCTTTAGCTTTACATTAATTGTATTTATTTTTATATCTGTAATACATATACGCACATACACAATTATCTAAGTGAAGGGAATTTACAAGCTTGGAAACAAAATATATTTAAGCTAAAATAATAATTCAACTGGTTATACATAACCATTTTGAAAAAGCAAGGTGGAAGTTATACATGTATGTGTGTGTGCTTAACATTCCTGGATGACCAAATAAACATATAAACAGTTTCAAACCCTACTTTAAAGGTATGTAATGTCATCAGGCAGTGAAGTTAAATATGTATCACAGATTTACCACTTCAATATATAGTGAATAAAATAAAAGTGATTAATTAAAGATCTTCGTGCTTTCATTTCTAAATGCTTGAGATTTGTTTATACATATACATTTACATAAAATAAATACAGTGGTTTCATTTTATCTTTTAAAAGAATTTGTTTTGTGTTTAGTAAGTGAGGGTTTTCCTCAAGTAATATAAATCTATATAGTGCATGTGTATGGGGTGAATTCCTAGTGACTGATAGAAAAATTATTTAGTAAAAGCTGCATTTTGTATTAAATAGGCAGGTGATAAAAATTCATTTAACTCAATTTTTTTATGTAATTGATGCTTTGAAACATTTCTTAGATATAGGATTGTTTTAAATTCTAAAAAATTGTAAATCATAGTTTATCACAGTGTTTTAATTATGTAATAAATCTTAAAAAATATTCATAAGCAAATATGATGGATAATAGCAAATTTTTAAAAAATTTTACAACAATTTTACATAAAAATAAATAGATTTTACTTATTTATATCTTTCACGATATGGTTATTTTGCAAATAATGCTTCAGAGTTAGTTATAAAAGTTATCAAGAAAAGTAAAAAAAAAATATGATTAAAATAAATGCTAAGGACTAAATTAATTGTTATTGTTTTTTAAATAAATAATAATAAATCAGAAAAAGTTAACTTCTATAAAAGTCTTGGCCACATACTAAATAATTAATCACTGCACTTAATTATTCTCGATTTAAAACAGTAATAAACTTGAAACTCAGAATTTTTTTTTATTTTTTTTTAGATTCTCATTTGAGTACAATGAGAAAAAAATTCAGTTTGATCAGCCAATGAAATTATTGGATCCTGCCACTTGATCATCATGTCTTATTGGGACACTATATATATTTGTTTAAATTATTGCTACATATTTAACCATTATGGGATAAATTAATGATGTAATTAAACTTGGATGAGATGCTTTTAATAGAAATGACTTAATATTAAAAATAAATGGGTCTATGAATTTTTAAAAAAATCCATTTAACAAATATGTTTTCATTAATTGATTGCTTATGATAATGAAACATAGACACATAATAAAACAGAATAAAATATTGACAGATCTTATAGTAAATTGTTATTAGATGTATATTTGATAAACAAAATGTAATCAAAAATAAAATTCATAAGTTAAATAACCTGGTATCACTGATAACATTAAAATAATTAATAATCTAACATAGAATTGAAAGTGATAACAATAAACTGGTGAGTAAAATTTCCAACTGTATCTCAAGAGATTATAAAAGATTGTATAAGAAATGTACAAATAAAACTGTTTATAGAATGATGTAGAGAAAAAGATGAAAATACTAAAAATAAACTCTCATGATTAGGTAAATTTTAATAATAATAATAATAATAATAATAATAAAACCATATATTTTTATTAATATATCTATATTTTTCATTTTATATTAGTCATGACTTTGAATTGGATATTAAATTAAATTTCAGAATACTACACTTAAATATTTCATAATATTAAATTATAAATATTTATCATTAGATAAAAATAATAAATATCTAAAAGAATTTTATGCAAAGACCTTGAATATGAATACTTTAAAACTATTCTATTTAATTATTTTATATTAATATTTTTACCATTTTAATATTACTTTTAAAATTAATTCTAACATTTTTGTTTTGTTTATAAAGAATTCTATTTGCATATAAACTTATCATCTTTTGTATTAGAAGCAAAATTTTAAAAATATGTAATTTTATTGTTTTAAGTGAAGCATTTTATTATTATTTTTATTATTATTATTCAACATTAAATATGCATTATTTGATGCTAAATTTTATCAACAAGAAAATATTTAGAATTTGTATTAATAAAAACCTTAAAATTTTGTAAGTAAAAATTAAATAAAAGTATGCTAGCATATTGAAATGTTCATAACTTTAATTATGTTAATTTCTAATATTTCTATAAAATTATTCCTCAGTATATTACATTCGTAAAGAATTTAAATTTATGATTGTGAAAGAAAATAACTTCTTTCACAAATATAAATGTTTTTAATAAATAAAAATAATTGAGTTGCTTTATTAATTGAAAATTCATAAGAAGTCCAATTCAGAAGTGAAGATCTGAAAGCAATCTGTGGACTTTCAGCTCCAATGTCTGTCACTCTATTATTACACTATTTTTAATTATAAATAGATTTAAATATTGTAACATTATCATAAGATATATTTAAAGATGAAAAGGAATTGCTAAAGTTTATAATGTATGTTAAACTGATTTCTAAAGTAACACATGTTAAAAAGATAGCAAGGAATGACAAACTATAACTGATAAATAGATAAATAATATCATTTATGCATGTAATACTATGTATATAAATAGCATGCATGCAATAACATTAAAATGATATGAATCTCTTTTGAACTTTCAATAAAAGACAATCTTGTTATATTACAGCTGGGGATATAGATACAGTAGAATGTAAAACTTAGTTTATCAAATTTTTCACTTCAAAAAACTTATTTCTACTATTCTAACATAACATTAATATATTGTATTTATTTTTATTAACAAATCTTATAACACAGTGGTATCAGAATTTACTCCCATACCTACAATCTGGGTTATAATCTTATGCAAACAGAGTTTTTTTCAGATAGCTATTTCATGACCATCCAGTTAACTAAATCAAGAATAAAAAATATACAATCTTTTACTAATCAGAAATTATCATACCTAGTGAGTAACATCTGTTTCTCACTGTTTTTCTATGCAGAGCTATAAGAGAATTACTTTCCCTGCAGTAGCTATTTATTGGCTGTTTTATTTTTCTTTATTTCTTTATATGTTATTTTAGCATAAGTATTATATTTATTATATTTTAAAATTATTCTTACAAAATAAAAAAAAAACAATCATTTACATTGATTAAGTCCATAGCTACATTCAGTATTAAACTATTCTGATACTAAGAAATAATGTACTAGATAAATAACATAATGAAATCAAGTTAGAAAATGTCATTTACTTTATAGTGAATGCATAAACATAAGAAAACTTAAATCAATATCTGACTAGTGAATACTATCTATTAATCTTAAAAACCACTATTAAGTTAAATAAAATATAGTTATATAAGAATACAATTATTTTATAAATATTTATATGTAAAACAATAACATTAAAGATTTGTGACAGATACTTCTAAACAAATAGTGAATATATCATTAAAGAAACATTAATTAAAATTGAATATTTTGTCAGGATGATATTCAGAATATTAATCAATTTAGGTATTTTTAAAATTCAAACATATAAATGAAAATAAATTTTCTCAATAGTGTTTTCTCTATACAAAAATCTGTTAACAAATTATGCATAACTTGATGTATTCAGCAATGGGAATAATATAATTAATTTTGAAAACAATATTTAACATTAATAATAATAATATGGTCTGTTTCTAGGATGATTATAATATTGTACTAACACAGATTACTGTATTTACAGATGGGTTGTAATAAGCACAAACTTGTAAACATATTCTGAAATATTTATTAATGTTTTTATGCAATATATACAACTATTAATACTTTTGCCTAATATCATTGGCTAGGTGTAGCATCTACATGCTGGGCAACTATTGAAAAAAGAAATTTTATATGCTCCTCTATTTTTATCTAATACTTCCAGTTGTACCATGACAATTTTCCTCATGCATAGGTATGGTGATCCTTAAGTTATAAAGTAACAGGTACATCAGATTTATATTTTAGAAGCTTCTGGTTCATTGTGAACTTGCCCAACTGCTTTAATAATATAGTGGACAATGTGCATATCCCCATTCATTTCTAACAATAATTTATTTCTTCACCTGTCTCTCCAAATGTACTATATATTAATAACCAGATTTCCTTCCATAATGTGAGCAATCAAATACACTGAGCATCATTACTTATTGGCCTATTTCTGTTAATGTATATATTTTATCTACTCATATATTTATTGATTAACAGTGACAAATGCTCAATCTGATCAGGATAAGATGAAACCACTAAACATCACATGATCACCATCTTTTATACTAGCACATAATTGTTACTAAACAAGAAAAAACTCTCCAAACAGTAGTACCACCCATTGATTACTCTGGTTGTCACAGGGTGGCATTACTGTATGAAGAGTTTTGTCTTGTTTAATAAGATGAAATCATGACAAGTCCATTGGTTGAAGGTAAGTTGAGCTGTAACACAGTTTGAGCATAAAAGTTAATGTAATTGAGTTTTTTTACTTAATTCATCTAAACTTAAACTTAAAAATGATTAATTCCAAAACACTTTTTTTTAACTGTGCTAAACTGTGCAAAGTTAAACAGTGCATTAGTTAGCTCATTAAGCAGACAAAATAACATAGCATTTTATAAAAGCATCATGGCATATTCTAAAATAAAAAAATAAAAAAACTAATAATTATGGTATCTTGAAATATGTGTCTTCCTGTTTTTATGGAAGGGGGTATAGAATTTTATGGAATTTGAGAATTCAATAAACATTTTTACAAGATCTAAAAATTGATGAAACTCAATAAGTATATGGTTATATCATCTGAAAATAAATAGATTAATCTAACAGGTTTTTTTTTTCTTTAACTGCACAATTTCTTTTCTGGTGATTGATAGTTTACTTATGCAATTACCATTGTCATAATATTTGATTGGTTTAACATATAATTAAATAGAATTGCAATTTGATATATGGATTAAGCAAATATATTGAGAATTTTAGTATTTTCCAAACTGAGATGAACAAAAAGTTTTTTTTTTTTTTTTTACATATTTCCAGTTTATTTTAGATTCTGGAAAATATTATACCTTTTAACTGGATGGTTCATTTAACACAACAGGACTACTAAGTAAATACTTTAACTAATATTTTTGAAGCTTAATATGATCATCTAAAAACATCAGGTATTTGAATGTTTTATCTATTCTTTATCACCTCTTTTGATTGTGTACTTTCTATTTCAAACAATATTTTACTTCATTGCTTTAACTATAACATATTATTATATTTATCTAAGATAAATATTGTTTTTATTTTTACATAAATTAGTTTTGAAATTTGAATTACCTACTGAAAAAATATATATATATATATGTAAAAGCTGGATTATTGTATCAGTCATGTTTTTAATAATAAAGCTTATCTTTGAATCAATGAGAATTGACATAATAAAGTAGGTAATGCTTTATTTGAAAAAACTCATGAAGCAAGTGCATTGATAATTAAAAATAAATGATTAAAATTTCTGACAAGTTTTTAAATTTTTAGTAAAAAAACAAAATATTGACGAAAGTGACAGAAAAATAATTCAGCAAAAAGGAAAAATAAATTTATATATGTAATAATTGGAAGAATTTTTTACAATGTTTTGAAAAGGCAAATAAAATAAATAAATAAGAGATAAAAGAAATTTATTAGTTTTTATATGAAAGTGTTAATCTTTTTTTTTTAAAAAAAAAACAACACATTAAAATAAAATAGAAGGAGTCTGTAAAGATAAATTTGGTATCTCAAATAGTGTTTTTAACCAATTTTAATAATAAACAATAAAGTTAATTATTCACTTTTTACATTCAAAATAAAAACGAAGTTGCACCAAAGTCACTTCTTCATTTAACTGTTCTTGAATTTTTAGATTTATTTTATCAAATGAACTGAAGAAATAGAAAAGAAAACAATGGTGAAGATTTTACTTTGTAAAAATATAAATTAGAGTCTCGATTTTTTATGTGATACATATTAAACTTTCTAATGATTCAAGATATGTAAATTATTTTGAAAAAAAATAATGCTATATTTCAGATACTTCTATAATTCTAAATCTTAAACAGCTAGTGACAAGTTTCAGTTAAAATTGGTTTAAAACTACTAATTTATTAAAGATAAGTCGGCTTTAAATATTATGGATTTACTGACATAAGCCTGATATTTATTTTTGTAACAATAATTTTTAATTGCCACATGGACAACAGGATCACATTTTCTATTTTTTAGCACCATTGTAAAGGAATGACTATTGTTATTGCTTTAAAACATTATAAATATGCTTACAATAGTACAAGATTTATAATTGGTCATTCGTGTACATTGTTAGTATATTTATTCCAAAGCTAGTATAATTATAATATAAACATCATAGGTATCTTTATATTTACTTTAATATATACTAATAGTCAGCATAATTCGTTTTAAATGTTCCAAGGTAATTATAATTAATCGTTTTTAATGATAAGATTAAACTTAGTAACTGATGTACATATTCATTTAAAAGCAATAATTTAATAATGTATAAATATGTGTGTTTTTATGTCTGTGTTTTTTTACAACAATAACAAAATAAAAATAAGACAAGCAATAAAAAATATTTTGCATTTTTTTTCACAATACTATAAGTAAAATATAATTAGATACATATTCAGAAATGTTAATGTAAAAATAATTTTGACAAGTATTCATGAAGGAAGTGAATGTGTAAAACTTTTATTATTTGTCCATGTGAAAAATATATCAACTAATAATTACACTGTAGAATAAAGTTTGCTTTATATATTATAGTTTATATTACCACATCATTTTCTTAACAAAAATTTATAAATACACTTATATGAATCTTGTTGAAGAAAATGAATTTTCACATATGCACTAATCAATTGGTATATTAAATTTACACGCATTCTTTTGTCAATATGTGTTTTAAAAGCATAAGTAAATAGCTTATGTTCAGAGCTTATTTTTATATAAACAAACACCTATTGACCATGCTTGAATTAGGACATGATCTTATTATGAAACCTGATATTTCAATTGACAAATTATTTGTACAAATTTAATTTATATATCACAGCAAATGGGAAGTTTTTCATTTTTAATTACTTACAACTTTTAATTATATTAGTATAAATAAATAATCTAGCAAGATGACATTTAAGTGTACATTAATTGAAAACTATCTAAAATCAAATCAGACATTTTTTGATTTTTTGAAATTAGAATAAATGGTGAAGAGAAGTGACAATTGATCTGAAAAGTGGACATATACTTTACTATAAAGGTACAAGTATTAAAAGTATAAAGTGGGGTTCTTTAGACATGCAATTAAATCTATGGAGAATGAAAAAAACAGGAAAAGGTTAGCATTGATTTATTAAAAGAAGCAGGTGAAGAAATTGAAAAAACTATAGACAACTATTTACCAATTGTCTAAATAACAAAGATATACCATATGATTAAATATAGTATATATCTTATGATTAAATGCAGTATTAATATTTATATTAATAAAAATCATACAATATTATAGATACACATTTTTACCAAGATAATTATATCTCATATCCAATGAACTTTTGTATTCAAATCAGTCAAATGTACAATGTGGATTTACAACTGGTTTTAAGAGATATTTTAAAAAGTTGTTTAATATGAATTGCCATTATGCTTTGAATTTATAAATTATGAAAACTTATTGATTCTATATGCATTTCTACAGTGATTAAAGTTTGAAGTCCAAGATATTGATGCAGTATATTGTTATATTGTGAAGAATATTTATTAAATAGCAGTGATTAGATTACAAATTAAGAAGATTAGCATTGATAAGAGTCAATGATAGAATGATTCCATATTTATAAAATTTTGACAGCAGTTTTACAAAAAAGTATTTCATGGAGTAAAATGGGAAAGTAAATGGAGATTAAGTCATCTATATTTTGTAAAAGATATAGTTATTTTTGCAACTAATGCTTCAGAAGTTCAAACAATGGAAGAATTAGATAAAATAAAGTTTTGGTCTAAGGATTGAACAGATTAAAATAATATACAAGTATGTTTCTTGGAAGAAAAAAATAAAGTTGATGATTATGAATTAAAAGAATTAACAACTACAAATATTTTGATTAGATTTTTAATGCATACAAAGGCATAATGAGTAAAATTAATTATAGGATTAAAGTTTTGGATAATGATTTTTTCAGAAATAATAATATTAAAAGGAAATATGCATATATAATTGAAAATGGAGGATTTTTATATATGTGTTTTACAATTTTTTACTTATATGAAATGAGTTTTGAATACTTAACAGAAGCAGAAACATCAGACCATTTAATGAAGTATTGAGAAATGTATATTGGAAGTAAAAACCATTTAAAATATAATATTTAAATAAAAGAACAAACAGGTTTTTTTTACATTATTGAATGAATTAATAGACTGAACCAGAACTAGGCTGCACATATTTCTAGAACTGAAAGTCACAAAGTTGTAAAGCTATTCAGATATTTCAAAAGCCTTTAGAAAAGAAAGCAGGCACAGTTACAATTGAAATGATGTATGCATTTATAAAAACACCCCAACAGATAAAATATATCAAGAATTGTTACAAAAATAATTTAAAGAATTGTGGAAAAAATGGGACAAAAATTTTGAAGTTTTAGGTAATTCAGTTTTTATAATGTTTAGTGTAAAAAAGCAGAAATTATGTGGGATTTTAAGAATAAGTGTCTGAATATAAACTTCAAGACGAAAGTGGAAACATGTTTGCCATATATAACATAATATGTTTGTTAAGACTGATATTTTTATATGTGAAAATAGCTTAAATTATAATTCTGTTAGATAACTGGGAAGTACTATTTGAATGCAAAAATAATGACTAAAAATATAAATTATTAAAAATAATTAAAGACATAAAACTATTAATAAAAGAAAAGTATTAAAAAAACAGTTTATATACTAAATAAAAAAGTTTGAAAAATATTATTTAAAATATCAAACTTATGCATTAGAAAATGAAAAAAAAAACATAAAGTGATAGGCAATTTAGAAAATAAAACAATACTAAAACCTTGCATTTATTCAAGATTATATTCTCTATCAAGTACAAACTATTCAAATCTAGAAGCACAGTTGCAAAATTGATCACATTAATTTACAACATAAATCAACATCACCAAATTATCATTTTGATTTAATACTAAACATCAAAAACGACTTAAAAAAAGAAAGTTTCTAACATTTGTTGCATCACAAATCTGAAAATCTTTGCATAATATATATATAAATAAATAATAATAAAAATAATAAATATCATAGTAATTAACTATTATATACAGCCATTTAATCTGCAGAAATACATTTGATTAATTCCTTAACCTTCCTCAACTGCCATTAAATTCAAAAAAATATATTGAAAGCAAACATCATCAACTCAAATCACATGAATTCTGAATATTAACATTAGCTGCTTTATTAATTATATTCATTTTATTTCTATTTATTAAAATTGCCTCCTTAATTTTTCTTTTATTATGGTTTCTATCGTCATGAAAAATCTTAACACTTTCAATATTGAACTTGTTTATATTTACATGGCCTTTCATGATCCAATAAAACTGAAGCAGTCATTAAATCACTATTATTTTTATTTTCCACATGCTTGTATAACAATTCATGCTCCTTTAATCTTTTCACTGTACTGCACCTCAATTCACCTTTATATGATGACATACATCCCCAAAAATTTGATACACAATGTTATTTATTTGCTTGACAGGTATGACATTTTGAGAATTATTCACTAACTTATTAACATTATTTGTAACATAAAATGAAACATTAAACATATATTTATACATATCCATAAGAAAATTCATATGAGCATTTGAAATATATGGAATAGATAGCCCTTTTTTATTATCAATCTTCAACTCCTTTAAATCATTATAACTCATTTTAAATTGACATAAAGTATTGGTAATCTGCTCAATCTTATAACCAGCTTCAAGCAATTCTTTGGCAAATATCTCAATATTTTTTAATTTATCACACTGGTAATGATATATTTTTTTTATTAATAAGCAAAAACATCTAAAACTTGCAATCCTAGTGTAATTGGTACTTTGGAATCACAATTTATAAATCCTCTTTTTTGCAATGATTTGATTATTAATACTATTATCTCTTGTAATAATTAAATCCAAGTACTTAATAATTATGTCCTACTCCATTTCAATAATCCATATCAAGCCATTCAAATTATCTAAAACCTCTTACAAAAATAATGCTAATAAATTAATGAATAATTCTAAAAATGCCATACTTGTTAAGCAGAAAAGTAATGTCATGTATCATTTTTTTGTGGATCTATGTTATCATATAAAGTGAATCAAGTTGCAGTATTGAAAAAAGATTAGAGGAGTATAATTTAATGACTGCTTCAGTTCTCTTGGATCATGAATGGGCATGTAAATATAAATTTAAGTTTGATATTCAAAGTGTTAATATTCTTCATGAAGAGAGAAACCATAATAATAAAAAATATTAGGAGGCCATTTTAATAAATAGAATTAAAATGAAATATAATTAGTAAATGAGTTGCTAATGTTAAAATTCAGGATTCGTAGAGTTTGCGATGATGACATTTGCTTCCATTAAGTTTTTTGAATTTAACAGCAGTTGGGAAGAGTTAAGAAATTAACACAAAGTAATTCTGCAGATTCAAAGACTGTATATATTAATTAATTACCAGTATATTTATTATTTTTATAGTTATTACAATAATTTTTAATTAATGGATATTTAATTTGTATATATATATATTGCGGGTTCATCCATGTTAAAAAATGTAAATATTAAAATACCAACTTTTGACATAATCACACAAGTTATCTAATGGGTGATAGAAGATAGAAAGACAGTTGTAGAGGTGCTACAATCACTGATTTGAAAAAAATGTTAAAGTTCCACCAATAGCAAAAATGTTTTTTTTTTAAATCTTTCCAAATAGGGGGGGGGGGGTTTGCATATATCATCTTGCTTATTGATACAATCTGGCCTTTTAAGTATCTTGTGGTTTCTCTAATTTTGCACTGGTAGAGATTCTCTCATCTGGATATGATCCTGGTACTAGAAAAATCAGTTTTATGACCTGAATCTATAGTATGGAGTCAGAGTATTGATGATGATGAATGTTATTTAACTGCATTAGCATGTTCATCTCTCCTAACACTGATGTGACAATTACTCATACTTATGCAAGAAGCTTTACAAGTTTCACATGAGATTTGATAAACACCATGATATTCAATAGGGATTGAATCCTTAGGCTTGGTTATTATATTGCTGATCTTTTGATGAGTAGAAAATGCTGCATTTATATTATAGCATTTTAATAGCTAGCAAGTACTGTCTATAGTTTCTTTTACATATGGAACACAAATCTTAATAGCTGATTAATCATCTTTTTGTTTCCTATTTTGGCCATTTTGGGCTTGAAACAAGGCTTTTTTAATAAATTTATAATTATAACTATTTGCTAATAAATACTTTTAATATGATTTATTTCTTCTTTCAGATGTGACTTATATGAAAGGTTCATTGCTCTATTTAAAAAAAGTTTTGGCTACAGAAACTATGTGAGTTGAGTGATGATGAGAATGTAAATTTAAATATCTGTTTGTGTATTTATTTTTTCTGTAAATCAAAAAGATAAACTATTTGGTGTCCTGATGACTAAAACATCAAGAAAAGGGAGTTTTCCATCAGACTCTGTCTTCATTGTAAATTTAATATGAGAATGCATATTATTTAAATGTAAGAAAAAATCATCTAATTTATTTTTTCCATGTTGCCATATGACAAAAGTGTCATCTATGTATCTGAGTCAAATGAGAGGTTTGAAAGATGATGATTCTAAAGCATGAGTTTCTTTATTTTCCATGAATAAATCAGCTTTTACTCCTGAGATAGGTGAGCCCATGGGAGTACCAAAAACTTGTCTGTAATGCTGTCCATTGTATTCAAAATATGTGTTCAAGAGACAATGTTTAATTAAAGCAATAATATGGTTTAGTAAATTGCAGTGTTGCAAAATTACATTTAAAGCTTCATCAATTGGAATGTTTGTAAACAAAGACACATATCAAAACTGACAGAATGTCATTAGCATTAATTTTTAATTTTTGTTAAAACAGAAATAAAGTCAAAAGATTTTTAATATATTATTTACTAGATGGGATTGTAGATTTAAGGAAATCAGACAAATATCTAGCTAAAATGTGAGTTGGAGATCCTATTGCTCTTACATTGGAAGAAGGTGGCTATCGGTTTGTGATTTTTTGGAAGTCCATCAAATTTTGGACAGACACATGATTTTTCACGAGGGATTATTTTATTTTTTATCTGTGTTTCAATAGACGATTTATTAATAATGGCTTTTATTTTTATTTTTTTTCAAATACGTAGTATGATCTCTTTTTGATGGTTTATAAGTTTTATCATTAAGCAAATCTAAATTTTTATTATGGTAAAGGTCACGATCCATAACAACAATAGCATCACCTTTATCAACTGCAAGTACAACAATGGATTTGTCCGATTTTATATTATTTAATGTTTGTCTTTCATTCTTTGAAATATTATTTTTAGAAAGCTTAGCTTTTTTAAAAATATTGCAAATCTCGGCTCTAGTCAACTCAGCTGATGAAGAATCTATTTTATCAAGAGATGATTCAACATTACAAACAATTTTCTCAAAAGGTATCCGGGAAGGCGTTAATGCAAAATTAAAAAATTTTTCTAAAACCGAAACTTCATCTATAGAGAGGGCTTTCTTAGATAAATTATAAACGTTTTTTTATTTATTTGGATACGCAATAATTGGTTATTGTGTTCTAATTAGCATTTGTAATACTTTATTTTGCTTTGCTGTTACAAATTCCGATATATAACTGTCAGAATTGCACAACCCATATTTAAATCAACTTAGAACAATCCACACATTGCAGAATACCAAGGTTTTTTTTACAACCTGCTAAGATCAGGGAGAAAATAAGAGACGTAACTATTTTGCCTATGTTATTGTTTGCAAATAATGATAAACTGCTAAAAATAATGACACAAATACAATTTAGTAATCATATACAACAGATAACATACACCGGTATAACTTTAATCACTTGATTTATAATTTAATTTAAGATAAATAAACCTTTCCAATTTTTATTAGAATAATTTAAATTATGCACAGATATAGTATACAGTGGTGTAATGATTCAATATTTTAAAATTCCTGTTGGGTGCTATTAATGTATACTATTATTATCATTGTTTGAATAATTTAATTCACAGATTTCTAACCATTCACAACTATCTCATTGATGTTTTAATGCTAATTGATACAAGCTTATAAATTAAGGCTGATCTTACTCATTGATTTGTTGTGATCAAATAGATAATAAAATAATTGTAAAATACAGGAATTCATATATGTACTTCAATGATATCTATATAAAGAGTAAATGCATGTTATAGTTGTATGCCCATATTAGAAATTAACCATCTACCATGTGTATAACATGCAGTAAACAGCTGTCACATATGTATCACTTCAACATGTATGAAAAATAAATGGATGGGCTATGGTAGGACTTGACCAGCTACCATACACCACTGTTTAAATAAGATAATACATGTAAGAGAGCAGCAGTCATAGAAATATCTAATATTAATGCATTATCTAAGAATGAAAATCAAATGTAACTCATAACCAGAATTTACAGATACTAGCCTTCCATTTTTATCAATAATAATTCATGGTACTTCTTGTTTAGATCATATAAGCTGCCTGATGGCACTTTTTATGTGCAAAAACATAAAAATATTTCATTAATTTACAAGGTCAAACCTGTTGCCTATAGAACAGTTATGTTTATATTAGCTGTTGCAGGCCTAGATGTTGTTAAATACCAATCTTATGACTCACTGATGTGCTTCACAAAACTCTGCAAATGTGCACATTGTACAGATCGCTACTGTATCATGTGAGGATGTATAGAAATCAACTGGCCCTAACTGTTGAAATGAACATTCTAAGTAATGATCTTACACCATACCTGACATAGTATTAGATATTAATAATTTTAAGTTTGCTGTCATCTTCCATACACAACTTGCAAGGTTTTTAACAATTGGAAAAGGATAGGGACAAGCACCATTGCACAGATCTCATGCAAAAACTTATGTTTGCATGAGAACACATATAAGACAAATAAAATTGCTGAAGTTGCAGCTGGTTTTGGAAATCATAAGGGTGATTTGCTTAGACTATTGCATATTTTGGATGATCCTTCAGATTGGCAAAACCATCGGTCCACCCTGCACATTACAGTGCTATTTGCTGACATTTTGCCTCTCCCTGACCCTGAAATCAGATAATGAAGACAAAAGGTCTAGCACAGTAAGGTTACTAAAATGAAAGTGTGTTTTTTTAAAAGCAAAAACCAAAAGCAATTTGTTTTTTTTCCAAAAAAAAATAAGTATACAAATTAATTTAGACTTTATTTTTAATCCAAAGAAGTACAGAAATTAATTTATACATGTATTTTTTTAAATTAATCTCAAAATAATACCTTATATCAAACAATAAATACAAAAAAGTCTAGCTCAGTAAGGTTATTAAAATAAAAGCATGTTTTTAAAACAAAAAACAAAAAGTAACGTGTTCATTTCCAATTAAAAATAAGTAGTTAAACTAATTTAGACTTTTTTATACATAAATATAATACCAGACATTGGACAATAAAGAAATCAGACAATAATTAATTTAGACCATTTTATATATAAATATAATACCAGAAATCAGAAAATAAAGAAATGCCAGCCAGGTAAACATTACATTTATGTGTATTAAAGAGTGTAAAGTTTCATCAAGTGGCTTGTATTGTTTAAACAATAACTACCAAATTCACTTACAAGACTAGTTAGCTAAAACTGACATCTATTTAATATAACCTTAATCTATCTTGTCTATACAGTAGGCTTGCCTCCCATTCATAATTTAAATTTTTAAAAATTTACATGCTATTATTAACTAAATAAAGTAGAAATAACTGATTAACATATGAAGATTTAGTAGCATCACAAGAGATCACAATTATAAGCTAATTGTCTTTAAAGAATAATTTCATATACTTATCACTGACTAGATTGTGGCATAAAAATAGAACAAAGTACTATCTCTTACCATATCTGCTTGTAAACAGATTAATTTCATAACTATTCATTAACACATTTCATTAAATCAGAGATAAAAATTAACTAAATATGAATTTAAAATTTATACTTATTCTTTTGGCTGTAATGGTTTATGTTCAGTACTTAGGTATTTGCAGAGATGATTCTTTATCATAGCTATTATGAAAGGTTTTAAGTCACAATTCAGAATTGATTAAGAGGATTTGGAAGTGATTTCTTCTTGGATTAATGGCTGGTTTTCCATTAACACTGGACATTGAACTTTTATTTATCTTGGATGGATTTATAGTTGACACACATCTTGTTTTTTTTCTGTGGTTGATGGCTTCTTTCTCAGAGCTCAGTAATGAGTTTTTTGGCTGTATTCTGCCAGTTTGATAGGGAAAGGCAGATAATGGTTTCTCTACTCCTGCATAGTAGATATGGATGGAACTAATAGATTAATTATTTGACTCACAAATTAACAGCATATAAAGAATCCTGACAGCAGGCAAGAATTAATTTAAGCAGAATAATAATTGCAGAATAATGATAGCAAGATTTCATGATCTAAGATTTAAGATTCTCAAACATAATGTCCAACACTATTAATATAATTTTGAGTCTTTCATCAATAAAATTTGAAACCATTTCTTGTCATTTGAATCCTTTGATTTATTGGCTATAGATAATTCCATTACTTTCACTGAGGTCCAAGTTTATTTGTCCAATACCCTATTTCCATGCTCTTATTTTTGAGCAGGAATTACAGCCTTTTTATAAACAGAGCAAAACTCTCCATACAGTATTGCCACCTGTGCTAAACAGAGTAATCAATGGATGCCAGAAGGCTTGTGCACAGGTGGCAATACTGTATGGAGAGTTTTGTTCTGTTTATCAACAATTAATGTGCTAGTATAGGAAATGTGATCATGTGATGTTACAGCCTTTTTAATTAAATTATTTTAAGAATTTATCTCCTTAAACTTAATCTAGTAATTTGTTTACAACCTTTTTAATTCCTTTGTTAGAATGTCATTTTACCTTTGCATTTATAATATATATTTATTTTTTATCTATAAAAATTTATTAAAACTTTTAAATTTAAATTTTGTCCATAATTTTTAACATTTGATCATGAAATATCTATATGTGCACACACACACACACACATATATATATATTTCTAATCTCCTAATGCCTGGATGTGTATATATATATATATATACATATATATATATTTCTAATCTCCTAATGCCTGGAGTATATATGTCTGAATAATAAAACTTTGTATTAGTTTTGTATAAAAGAACATTGGTTTTAAATATTTATACTTAATATTTAATAAATCTAAAAGTGTCTGAAGATAATTTTTTCATAATAATTATAAAAACAAAATTTTTATATGTTGTAGTCCAATTATTGGGAACATTGTCGTGAATGGATAATGAATTAATAATCATTAGCACAAATAGAAAATTAGAATGGTTATCAACATGAAAAATGAAAATCAATTTAAATATGTTGATAACTATGTATATAGAATAAAAGACATATGTTGAGATGTAGTTTGAGTTGTTATTTATTTTATTTATTTATTGTCTGGAAGAGAGATTTTCATTTTCTGTCAATTAAATATAAAGATACTGAATTTTTTTAAATTTAAAAATGCCCTGTAAAATTCTAAAAATATGATGGCAAAATTATAAGAAAATCACTACTTTTTGAATGTAATGATATAAAATCTATTATTGTAACATCACATTTTCCATTGCTTGAACATTTGAAATAAATGAACAATCCATAATTTAAAAAAAAATATAATCAAGTTAAACATGGTGAGGGAGACCTGTTTTTAATATTATAAAGAATATCTTTAAAATATTCCAGTGAAGTGCAGTATTTATTATTTTGGGGGAAAAAATTATAGTGAAATCTTTCAGAAAAAAAGTGTGCAGTAAAAGCGATTAAAAGTTAGTATTATAAAATATCAAATAAACTGAATAGTAACATTATCATGTTCTATATGAGGAAATATTTGCATTTTATGGATTGTATTGTATAATAATAGCAAAAGTTATCTATAATATATTGTAATTAGGTATTATTTTGCTTTTTTGTAATTTTATCTGGGAGTTAAATGACAATAATCATTTGGGAATGTCACTGCTGATGTTTTAAGAAATATTGCATAAATACCTTTTTCTAATGTGTGTGTTCTTTTAAACAAAAGCCTTTATTAAAAGCAAAATTATATTTTTAGTTACATTTCTAATTTTAGAAAACATTTTTTAAATGTATTGCTATAATAATTTTTTAAAATTAGAATTAATTTGCTATATTTTTGTTTTATTTTTAAATGTAGATTGTTGCCTTTTTCTAAACTAATAAAAGATGATGGAAAATTAAATTATAAACATAATTAAATTACTTTTTTTTTTAAATATAAAAAGTAAATTTTTAAAAAATGTTACAATAAAAATGAAATAAACAAAAATTCTTTGTTTTTATATTGTACTGTATTTCTAAAAAGTCAGTCATATATTCAATACACATTTGATGGTAAGAGTTTTTTGGATTCCAAAAAATTACTCTATAACTTCATTTTTTTTTTGTTATCATTAAATTTTAGAATTCTCTTTTTCTACTACTAACACAGCCCAGATAAGCAGTAGTTTCATATTATTAACATACAGTTATTGCATTTTCATCTAAACTTTATTTTGTTTACAATGATAGTTCGAACAAATATATATTTTTATTTTAAAAATATATTATATATATATATATACACCTTTACCCTGCTTAGCAATGGCAATTGGTCCTCCAAAATGCATTGTTAAGCAAGAATATTGTATACTGAATACATATTTATAATGGGAGTATATGGGAAAAAATTGGTCAGTTCCAGTCAACGTAAAATATCCACATTGGTTTCCAAGCTCAAAGATTTTCTTGATCTTTTTAATGGCAATGATGACTAAATATGATATCTAAAAGAAATGTTTTATATCACTAGGAAAAAATGCATTTAAATGCTATTTAAAAAGTACAGTACAGCAAAAAAAAAGAGAAAGTGAAACAAAATTTGAATTTAAGAGTTTTTATATTCTTCCACAGAAGTTTTTCATTGTAATGAAAAAAAAAAATCCATACTGATTTGCATTTTTTTAAAATTTGTATTACAGTACTGTACATTTATGTTTATTACTTATGTGAAATAATTCAAATTAAAAAACAATGTTTAATTATAAATTATTTCATTGAACATAAAGACTTATTACTGTACTACAGAGTAACAAAAGGCTTAATGCTATCGTAAATCAGCCAACTTTAGAAAAAAAAATCAACTTATTTTAAAAGAAAAAAAAATTTCTAAAACATACATTAAGTTTATTTCTCTTATTGTATATTTTTACTAATGTAATAATGTCTCCCCACTCCCTGCTCATGTAGAAAAATTATTCATTAACACTTATTTTAAATGCAATCTGTTTTTCTTTTTAATTTTTTTCCAAATTCAACATTCTCATTTTAAAATGTTGTTTTTGTTTTGATTTGAAACCACTTAGGTGTACATAATGAAGGAACACATACACACAATTTAATATTAGTATTTAGTGTTTTCCTAAAAGTTTGTGATGAGGGTATTTTAGTTGTACTGCTTACATCATCTAATATAAGTGTTTAATGTCTAGAAAAATTAAACTTTTTTTTCCCAAAATAATATTTATTTGCACAAAAAAGTAAAATATACATTGTAATATAGATTTCATGTTTACAATCATGTCTGACACATTAAAGACTAATTAGTTATTAAAAAAATTAAACTTTATTTAAATAATCCAAGTACTGTACATTATATTTCAATAAAGTTTAATTTTTCTAAGACATTCAACAGTTATATGTATACAGTATTATAGATTTAGTAATTATATATATTTTAAGTTTATATATTTTATAATCAAAATACTGAATGTAACACTAGCATTGTGCTTTATGAATAAAACATTGCATGTGCAAAGTCATTACCTGTATATGTATTACAGTAATGTATTTTTGCTTTTGGGTAAAATGTATTTAAAATACCTATTCTCTGATGTCGTCAGTGACAAAAAATTCAAGATGGCTGCCCCCCAAAATTTTTTTTTCCATTTTTCCCAATCATTATATTGAATAATCGATTGTAAAATGAAGTAGTGGGTACAAATTGATGATGATTGCTATTGTGAAATATTGTTAAGTAGCCAATCATTAAGTGGGGTAATGGTGTATATTGTAATGGATTATAATAATAATGGATGAAACGTTGTCTGATCTACAAATGCACCACAAATTTGGTTGACATTTTTATGGAAAATAACTGGATAAAATTCAAATGTGATGGATACATATATCTAATCACCAATGATAATAAATATAATAGGAAATATAAACTGATTACCAATAATATGTTCTATAAATTTAGGGAAACAATTTTGTAATAAGAAAAACTGATTGTTCAATAAATGTCCTACAGATTATAAACTAGGTAGTTTTCTTCAATTATTCCCTACATAATTGGGCAATCCAAAACATAATAAATAAATTCTACATTTAAACAGCTAAAATGCAAATAATAAATAGATAAATAAATAAGTTGATTCACAAATGAGTCTATGATAATTTATATTTACATCTATAATGAATTCATAAAAATTTGTAAGATGCCAATGAATCCCAAAGATATGTTTTTGTTTGGCAAAAAATAAAATTAGTAGATTCATTTTGCATAAAATTAATATATTTAACAATGTGTTTTACTTTATTAACCTAGTCTTATGATTATCCTCTATGTATACTCTGAATAGTTTAATATTCTGCCTCTCTAACCAATTTTTTCTATTCAAAAGACATGATAAAGTGACATGATTTGTTAAATTTGACCTAGGCTTTCCAATTAGCAGAAATTAAAAATTTTCTAAATTTGTAATAACATTATGGACACTAGCTTTTTGCACAAGGTAAGCTTGTAGATATTTTGAAAATAAATTATAGTTTATTAATATGTACTTAAATCAGCAATAATATAGTAAGGGCCCATAAAAGTGGATAGCAAAAATTTCATTTGATCTCTTGGATAAAATACACTGAATTTCTACCAGCATAAGATTGATTTAAGGACATACATTTTAAATAAATTTCACAAAACTTCATTCAATTTAAATGGAATAGTACATCCTAGGCAGAAAGAACAAAACATACATTCCTAGGCCAATAATACAATCTGGGCACAAGTTCTACTTTTCTAGTTCCATAATGCTCATAAATAGTGAATATAATAAATTAACTTTTTTTTAAACAAGCTGAAACAACAACCCTCCAAGATTTATCATCATTTTCATCTTATACAATAGTAATTTGTCTAAAATTTTAACCTGCAGTAAATGCTTACTATTAACTAAATCGTCATCTTTTAAAATTTCAGATTTCTCTAATAACTGCAACATTATAATTTTTAATTTATGGTCCTGTAATTGGAGTTTATCTAAAACTTTTAAATTATTTGCAATTGAATCATCTATCATTATTAAATGATAGAGGAATGTGCTTTAATACTTTAAGTGGTTGTTGCTAAGTATGTCTGAAATTGCATTATTTTTACCCTGACAATATTGCACTTTAAAATCAAATTTTCAAACAGACTCCATCTAATTAACCAGTCCATTATTTAGGCAACCACACTTTAACAAATCAAGACTTTTATGATTTATAATTACAATAATCTGGAACACTAGAAACAATTGTTTCATTTTGTAAATGCTGAAACAACTGTGAGAGCTTTCTTTTCAGTTGATAAGAAGGTTAATTTTGTGCGCCTCAAATGACAACTGAGAAAATATAAAACATATGGTCTTTGTTTTCTATCTAATTAAAACATAATGATACCTAATCTGTAACTACTACTATCTGTTTGTACATAAAAAAATCAAGATAATAGAATCCAGCTCATCTAAAAAGTTAGTCTTAATTTTCTTCATTTCTTTAGCATGTTCAGGCAGCCATTTCCACTTTTTCTCTTTCTTTAACAATCAAGAAAGCCAAACTGTATCATATACAAAATTCATATAAAAATGGTGCTAAAAACTGCACACACCAAAGAGATAATGAAGCTAATTTTTATTTTTGGGCATAGAAAAATTTTGAATGGCAGCTACTTTATCTGGGTGAGGCTTTATTTAATCTATCTCTACTCAATGTCCAAGAAAAACTATTTCCTTTGCAGCAATAGTGCTTTTTTAAATATTAATCTATATATTTTTTGGCTACATTTGTTAAAAAACTTGTCAATGTAGCAAATGCATTGACATATTTTCAGAAGCAATCATAATATCATCAACATACATGACAATTATTCTTTTGATTTTTTCAGATAGCATCTGGTTAAACAAAGGATAAGACTAGCTCTGCTATTTACTAGACTAAAGAGCATTTGCTAAAATATATATTTTTGCCTTCCATATTTAAAGATGGTATATATTTGGGCATTAGGATGCAAATATATTTGCCAATAAGTAGCAATTAAATCAACAGTGATGAAAATCTTATCTTTGAATTTAGTTAGTAGGTCATGTACAGAAGGCAAACATAATACTATGGAATAGTTTTATATTTAAAAATTGGGCATGGAAACAAATACACACTGATTTATACTTTTTCCTAACAACAACTAAAGGATTATTAAATGGAGAAGAACATATTTTAATAATTTATCACTCTATAATTTGACAAATATGTTTATCAACCTCTGTATTGGTATCATGCAGATAAATCCAGTAATTGTAACCATTAATAATTTTTGGTTTCTTTGAAAATGCAAATTTTGAATCTACATAATAGTTTATATAACACATCTTTCTTTTCTCTCTTTTCCTAAGTGACTATAATCTCCTAATTATAATTTTAAATCCAGATCACTCATTGTTTCTTGGATACAAAAAAGATTCATTGAGGGAAAGAAACATAATGGCTAAAGTTGATCACTTCCCATTGACAAACAATTTGTTTCTTTATATAATTAACAATACAATTAAAAAATCATAAGAAAACTAAACGTAAAACAACTTCATGTATTAAACCATTCAAAATCTAAAATATATACTCAAGATTTACAGAACCTAATTGAAGTTTAAAGCAATTCTGTTGCAAAAATAATTTAGATTTCTGGTCATTCTGTAAAGTAATTTGAGAACATGTTTTAATGGTAAGGAAAAAATTTCCATATTTATATCACACATTTTATAAAAGAAACTTTTGGAAACAATAAATATTTGGCTTCCAGTATCTAATAGTTTTCACTTCAATTCCTTCTACTCTAATAATAGCGTTCAAAGCAGTTATTAATAATTAGAATTTTATTGAATATTTCTAAATGTAAGTTGTCCTGATCAAATTCTAAGAAATTTAACATCGCAAATATATTTTTTCTTCTGAATTAGCCATAGGTCCCTGCAGTGAGGAACATTTTGAAAAGTCCATACTTGTTTAATGGTCAATATTTTGTTTTGCCCAAGGTAGCATTAACTAACATGTCTTCAGTTCTATCTTCAGAATAAATTCCCAGTTGGTAATTAATGTCCTGAATAAATTTACCACAATAAAGATTATTACTCTTAAAGTTATTATATGCAACTCACTTCCTCATTTGATGATTATACCTAGCCTCCTATACTAAGTTTCTGGAGATTTAAAATTAATATAGAATATAGAATAGTTAGGGACTTCTTTCTTAGGCCTTTGCACTTGCTGACACAAGTTTTCACTAGCCTCTAGAGTTTCTAAAATATCTGCAACTTTTTCTATTCTATGCACCCAATACATGTTCAATATGGTGAAGCAAATTTTACCATAATATCCTTACAATTTGTGTTTCAGACAAAGTAAAAGTAGTTAATGTTTTACTTAACAGTATCTTTGCTAACACAATATTTCTTCTGGAATAATTATAATGGACATATTGCTGTTTATTCTCATTCCATACAATGTTCATAATGATATACTTAAAACCACCAAAGGTTTGAGGTTTATCAAACAAAGACCTCCACCAAATCTTAGCAGATGCATAAGGTGGTTGTTAACTAGCAGTATTTTTTTCTGGTTCTGTTAACCTACTTAAGGCAAATAATTCTTCTAATGTATTCAAATATTCAATGGGGTTTTTATTATATTCACCTTTGAAAACTGTAATATTAATGAAATGAGGTGTTCAAACCTAAACTATAACTATCATTTGAGATTCTGCCTACATTACTTTCATGATATTTGCTAATGTAACTCCACCAATGATTTCTGTTAAAAAATTACTATATTTAATATTTCTTTTCTTAGGGTTATAAGTATCATTGCACTTCAAATAATTCTTCTATTTGTGGGATTCTCATGAGATCAGCCTTTATGTGAAAACTTTCCATTTGCTTTTCTAATGCAATAACATGGCTGTCCCTATTCTACATAGATAATTTTAATTAATATATTTTATTATTCATAGTCAACCTATCTTGGTTGATTTCTATTTTACACTGGCAATAAATAGTTAATTCATCTGCATCAATACTTAATATTTTTCATTTTAGATCAGCCTTTTTCACCTGCAATACATTTTCATAGTTTTTTTTCAAATAACTATTTTAATTTATCATCTATATTTTTATTTTCATTAACATCATTGATTCCATCATTAAATTCACTTATCTTATAATATACTTCTTGAAATCTGCCTGAAAATGTTGTTAGTAATGGTCTACATTTTTTCATGGATATTCTCTACTTTTTTATCCTTAATTTCACTATTTATTTGTAAGCAGTATTCTTGACTAAATGTAATCATTTCTTTTTGAGTATTAATTACAATTTCAATTTTGCTTTCTAATTTTTTGTATAGTGCTCTCCTATCAGAGCTTTATTATCATTCATTTTTTTTGGAAATTTTTACATTTCCTTCCCAGATTTTTGAGTCTTTTATTCATGTTTTGAATTTCAGTTTTAACTTCTTTCTTTGAATCTCCTATTTTGCCTTTCAAAGCCAATGATTCAGTCTTTACCTCTATATTTAAACTCAGATTCTCAGCTTGAGATACTTCTAGTTTATTTTTTAAAGCTTGAGACTTAGTTTAATTTTTTATCTTAGTTTCTAAATCCTTTCTTAACTTTTTAGAATTAACAGACATCATATCTTCTAAATACTTTGAATTAGATTATATTTTAGCCTTTAACTCCTTAAGCATATTTATAAATTCATGGAAATTAATGCTAGGCCCACTCAATATATCAGTGTTAGTGTCATTCATAATTCTAGATTTTAGAATAATAGAAATATAAATATTTTAACAAATATATTCTCCAAAAAGTCTCAAATAGCCAGGGGCTTGCTTTACCTTCAATTACTACCTGCAAATAAAGTCATCTAATGAAACAAAATAATAAATAAGATTGTATTTATCTGTAACATTACTATTTCTGAGAAACACCTTTTAACAATTTCACAAAAGTGAGTCCAGCTGCTGATCTTTGGTTTAAAATTAAAATGCCTTTGTTTAATTTTAATATTATGGGAAAACCAAATGCACTATGCATATGCAAATATTATCATTTTGGGTGGTTCAATTTTCTTTTTAATATGGTGTGTGGCATATTAAAATCAGTCCAAATTTTGATGTTTTATTAATATTTCTAGTAATGAATCAATTTTTTTTTTTTTCTGATCAATTTATATGATTGTACAGAGAAGACAAAGACATAAATCTTTTAATGGCAAAATGTAAATACAAATGGATTCAACATGCTCTAAAGATTTTGAAATTTCCTGGACTTCATCTCAAAAATAGACATTGCTCTGCATATTATATGTATTAATTTAATTTTTTTTATTTATTTGATTATTATTTTTTATATTTTTTTATTATTTGATAAATGTATAATTTATTAATGTGTTAATCTATGTAGTAATGTGACAATGTAGCATATAATTTGTACTCAAATATAATAAAAGTAGTGATTTGTAAATTAGGTGATTATGTACATTGTAATTTTGGGGCTCTGATTCAAGTTTGATGCAACCTTATTTTAGAGACATAATGACTCTCAAAATATTTAATAATTTATTAGCGTGTCTATATTTGTATTAGTATTCACTAGCATTACTGTTTGTATAACAATTTATGATTTTAAGTGCATCTATAAAATTAGACTATTATAGAGCAGTGTAATATAAATTTTAAGGCTAATTATAAGATGTACAGAAAGGTTGCAGTTGATAAAACAATCCAAAAATTTACTGGCAATAGTATCATGTGACAATATAAACTCTTAAAACCAATAAATACAGGATTCAAATAGTGGATGTATGGTTATGGACACAATAGTTGTGTATATCACATGGAATTACAGGCAAACAATCAAATCCAGATTTTTTCCTACACCTTGGTACTAATGCTGTGGATTCAGTAATTTTGCCACATCTTGCATCACATTATTTTCCAAGTCTACAGTTAGTAAATTAGTTATATACAATAAATTATATCTCTGTGGGACAATAATTATAACAAGATAATTACTGGTGTGCACAAAAATATAAAATAAAAAGAGAAAACTAATTTTAGCATTGATACTGACAGTGGCTTTCAATTCCTAATTTGGATAAACAAGAAGCTAATTGATAAAACTACAAGTCACATATCCATCTAAATGATGTATTTTGGATTATTAGGAATAATCTTTTTTTATAGATGTCATGAGATGTTTTAAATTTTGGGATACAAGAATATATGATGAATTCTTCTATTTTTGTAAATTCTGAAGCTATGTGTTATCTTAAGTAAGAACTATTATATGTGGTTTGAATGAGAATTTTTTGAAAAATACAAAAAAAAATGTCCATGAAGTTTTAATTTTAAGCTTAATTAATGATAAGTTAATAATTATGAACAAATAATAAAGTAATATTTTTTGAAATATTGAAATTAAATTTTTTGCTTTACTTTTTTCTGGTAATCACTACTTTCCATAGCTTTGTTTTTTCCTTACTTTTTCTAGTTTTTATCAAGGAAAACTTTTTATCTAACATTATTAAAACTAAAAATATTCTGAATATTGGTCTCAAATCAATTTTTTAAAAATTCAGTATGGTGGTAAACATTTCAAATCAGTTAATTAAAATTGTCATTTAATTCACATAAAAAACTCCATTTTATATAAAATTATTTTATGTATATGACAAAATATCTTATTATCATAAAGTTACATATTTATCAATTCACATATTTATCAAGTCAACACATTTAGACTATGAACTATATTTATTGAGCTCCACATTGCCTTCCAAATTATATATATATATATATATATATATATATATATATATATATATATATATATATATATATATATATATATATATATATATATATATATGTTTGTGTGTGTGTGTGTGTTAATTTTTCCTGAGAAACATCCATGTCAGGATGATGATGGCTTCAAGTCAATCAGAAACCCTCAATTTTGGAGCTATGATAGTTTTTATTCTCATTTTAAATCTTGCAAAAAGTACCATAAGATGCTGCCCTCCATAGAATTATTTTACAAGTAGAAACTCAATAAAATTGACATTGAAGGTTCAACAATGGAAGAAGGCAGGCTTTCCTAGATGTTGATTGGGGTTGATTTACAGTTTGAACAATAGAAGAATGTCTGTCAATAATTTTCACTGCTCCAACTTGTTTTGACTTTGAAAATGAAAATTAATGTCTTAGAATGTTTTTTTTATTATTTTTTACATATTATGAAAAATTTTCATAAAATATACTGATAATATAGTTATTTTAAAAAAATAGTAAGCTTTTAGTAAAAAATTGTATACTTTTACATGAACGTAAATTGAAAACAAAGCCAGCGCTAACAACAATTTTGACATCTGTCTACAACTTTCATTGCCCCAAGCTCTTTATTTTATTTTCAAACAGAAATCAATAATTTAGAGTATTTTTCAAGCATTTATTTACATATTATAATGTATTTTGGTAAAATATGCTGAAATATAATTATTTTAGAAAAATAGTAGTAAAAAATTCTTTACTTGTACAGGAATGTAAATTGAGAAAAAAATCAATGTCACACTCAACATTTTCTAATATGTTACAAACATTCTTTTGAGCTTCTCTGCTATAAAATATTTGTATAAATATAAATAGAAATTTATTTTGAAAAAACTTTCATTCACTTTCATAATCTGGCAAATTATTAATATACTTTTTACAAACAAAACTAAAATGAATATGAGTTTCTTAATTGACCCATCAAAAGTTATAAAACTTTAATTCACTTGGCGAATAATTTTTTTTTTCTAGGAAAAGGTTAAAACTATTTATGATCAATACCAGTAATATATAAAAAAAGTTTTACCAACCTCTGTTAATGGTAAGTATTCGAAAAGTAAAATAATAATACTCTTTATTTTTTTAAGTTGTTTACATATCTAACTTCATTAAGAAATGTGAAAGAATTCAAGAAATACATTCTAGAAATAAAGGGATATTTTATTAATTTCCAAAATATCTGTAAATGATCAACTATCCTGTAATTTTGAACATAAATGTAATAATGATTTTATAAGCATGATGTGTGACAAAAATGTATTATGACAACTGAGTAAATTACATAAAGCAGAATATGAAATTTAAATATTACAGGATCACCATTCTTTATCCATACACAAGCTGTTTAAGCAAAGACAAAACTATTCATACAGTAACACCACTCAGTGCAAGTGAAAGTAATCAATGGATGCAAGGTTTGTGTATAAATCCTTGTTTAGTGTCTACTCATCCAATATCCCCTGAATTACTTTCTAGCTTGTGGCTTTTATCAGTGAGGTTTGGATCTGAAAGCACTGCACCTAGATCTTAGGATTTAATGTAATCCTTGAGCAGCCACTTTCTACATTATTAGCTTATTATAAACCTTTGAATCCAAAATTAAAACACAATAATATTTTTAATTTGAGCTTATTAGCCTTTATAGTTATATAAATCTGAACTCAGTTCAGCATAGGCAGAATTGATATTAACCACTAAACATCACATGATCATCATTCTTTATGTTTACACAAGCTGTTTAAACAGAGGCAAAACTCTCCATATTGTAGCATCACTCAGTGTAATCCAGAGTAATCAATGGATGCAATAAGGTTTGTGCATAAAATTCCTATCTAATGCCTACTCATTTAATATTACCAGACTAGTTTTTAGATAGGAATTTTATGCATAGATGTTTTTGCATCAATTGATTACTCTGGTTTGCACTGAGTGGCACTACTGTATGAAAAGTTTGGTATCCGTTTAAACAGCTTATGTAAGCATACAGAATGGTCATCATATGATGTTTAATGGTTTAATACCATTTCTCCCCAATAGGATGATAATGACTGTGGTTATTAAAATACAAAAGACACCAAAAAGTATGGATGTTGAATTGAGTTCAGATTTATACAACTATACAAGCTAATGAGCTTGAAATGAAAACATTATTGTGTTTTTATTTTGGATTAAAAGCTTTGTAGTTAGCTATTAAAGTAAAAATTAACAGCAGGAGAGTTGCATTAGATCCTAAGTTTTAGGTACAGTGCTCTCAGTTCCAGAACTCATCACCAATGAAAAACACAAACAAGAAACTAGTCTGATAATATTGGATGATTAAGCACTATATGGGGATTTATTCACAAACCTTCTTGCATCCATTGATTACTCTGGTTTGCTCTGAGTGGTGCTATTGTTATGAAATTAAATTTTAAAAAAAAATCATTTATATAAAACACAACAAAAAATACAAATGAACATAGGATAATTTTGCTATTTTTTTTTTAATCCAATATGAAAAAACATTCCTTTTCATAAATCCCTGTCTTATGTATGAAAGGATAAAACTAAACAAAGGATATCATTTATAATTTATTAAATATATTAGACATTATATCAAACATCATTAATTCATGTTTCTTAGATTTTTGATTAAATATCCATATTCACTTTGATTATGCCTAGCTATTTACATAATATATTCATGGTCTTAATCAGAAGATGAACTAAACTAGCTTATAATTATTTTTATTACCTGCAATTCAATGTAAATATCCTAAATATACATATTTCTTAAATGAAATAACTATGAACTCATTATCTATTTATTTGTAAATATAATTATGCATTATTCAACATTAAATAAACAAACATTGAACCTATCCTCAATTAAATATATATCAGCAAGATTTAAATAAAGTACTATTTTTAAGTGTGATGCAAACATAGGCTCTAATGACGCATTAAGACCAAATCAAATCCAAGTTATTCCAGAAACACAGTATTTAAATACATAAAATATTATTATTTCCAATATCTTAATAACCCTTTGGTTTAGCTTTGTTTTTTCCCATATTCAGCTATCTATCTAATTTATTCATCCATGCAAACTACTTTGTTGTGTATATGTACTTATACAAATATTCAAATTCTAGATGTATATATATATTGTTTTACATGATATTTACAATATTTTTGGGGGGAAACAAAGAAAAAAACATATCAATATATATATATATATATATATATATATATAAATATATATATATATATATATATATATATATATATTATTTGACATTTATAAAAGAAATTCAACTACAAGTTTGGTATTTAAATGTCTGTATAAAAACTCTTTTAGTCTTGAGCTTCTGAAGGCTGATATGAAATTCGGAAATATTTTTAAAGTGGATTTAAAATTACATTAAGATGATTTTTAAATCTTACATAAAAAATTCTATTGTTCTTGTTAATTGGAAGGTGATTGAACAGTTCTTGAAATGTCGCATTAGGTCAATCTCCATAGGTATAAACAACTACTCCTTGAGAGTTTCCTTTAGTAATGGAAAGTTTTATTATTTTTATAGATAAATATAGGGAATTTGAACTCAGACTTTCAAGCACCCTTCAATGATCCACACTATCTCATACAACTGATACACATAACAACACATGTAGAAAAGATAAAAACAGCCCTCATCAATTGGTGCAGATTATCATCCCCCCACATATTTATAATCAGTGCTCAGTTTATATTGAGATAGCAAATCTTCATGGACAGGATTCAATCTATTCCAACCTCCACATCTTCAGCCAACCATATCATTGAAAAATCTGATGATCAAAGCCCAGATCCTATGCTGATGCCAACATTATTGTGATCAATATTAATATGCAATATTATTTAGCAAGAAATGCATATATTGGTGATTATTTATGTTTTCTACATGTGTGTGGTCATGTGTATCAGTTGTATGAGATAGTGTGGATAGTTGAAGGGTGCTTGAAAGTCCGAGTTCATATCCCCTATATTTACAATTAAACACCAGGTTTGTGAAGAGTGCCTCGTTTTCAAATATTATTTTTATAGATACAATGATTGTTATTTTCTTAAATATTTTTTCTGCAATCATTGGTGAGATGACTAATACTCTTGCCAAATATGAATAGAATCTTCCAGGTACATTGGCAGTATTTTGGAAAAGATTGGGAAATAAACCTCTTCCTATGGTATTGGTTTTCAGCTTTTAATTCAGCCATTTAACAAATTTTATTTTATAAACACATAAGATTTCAGAATTTTTTTAAGATTTTTTAGAAGTAAGTAAAATTTAACCTTTCAATAATGAAATCCTTTTAGAATCGTCCTGATGTAAGCATTACTATGACATTTAGAATATTTTTGCATGGGATGTGATACTTGCTTATCATTATATAGTTGTAGATAGTTATACACACATTCCTTGA
This sequence comes from Epiperipatus broadwayi, assembly GCA_028023455.1. Taxonomy (NCBI): domain Eukaryota; kingdom Metazoa; phylum Onychophora; class Udeonychophora; order Euonychophora; family Peripatidae; genus Epiperipatus; species Epiperipatus broadwayi. The sequence continues at coordinate 2,347,868 of JAQFVV010006336.1, forward strand.
CAACTATTTAGAACTCCCACAAATTAAAAGAACATTTATTTAGATATATTTTTAAAACATTTTTAAAGTAACAATATACAAAATTTATTATGTTAAAAGAAAACTCCCAATTTACCAAAGACATTATTTACTAATCTATATAAAGGTGTATACAAATAAATAATATAATTAAAATAACTTTTTTTGACATTTTATTCATGATCATGATTCTCTTGATATTTTTATAATCTATTTAATTAATTTATTTGTACTTAAATATAAATAATCCAAGAGTATTCTATTGATTTTTTTAAATAAACATTTCAAAATAAATGAATTCATGTGGGAGTTAAAATAGACACAATAAAACAATTTTAATATATATATAACATAAAGATTCATGCGGGTATTCTTCCATAATATATACAAAAAAAGTACAATACAAGGAATTTTGTTTGTATTTTACTTTTAGTGGTACTGTGGTATTAGAGCTGCGATATGAAGAATTATAATCGTTTAATCATTAAATTAATTAGGTTATTAAATCAAAAACATATTTTAAAATCTACATTAAAAAAAACAATTTAACAAAAAAAATACGAAAAGCATTAATGTGAATAATAGTCAAAATGCATGATTAAATCAAATTAAGTGTATGTCTGCACGTGCATATTCTGCATAATCTATTTTAATACATTGTACAGGCTTACACCTGCATTTATATATGTAATATATACAAGATTCGAACTCAGACTTTCACATGACCTACAACTCTCAGTGCCATCTTATATTGCTGACTCACACATATTGAAACAATAAATAATCACCAATAAACATAATTTGTGCTAATCCAGCACTCATTAAAGTATGAAGATTGGTTATCTTAATATAAAACTGAGTACTAATTGTATATATGTGTGAAGATGGTAATCTGAACCAATTGACAAGTGCTGGTTTGGCACGAAATACTTATATTGGTGATTATTTATCTTTTCAACATGTGTGTGATCAGGGGAGTCAGCAAAATAAGGTGGCATTGAGAGTTGTAAGTCATGTGAATATCTGAGTTCGAATCCTGCATATATTACATATATAAATGCAGGTGTAAGCCTGCACAATGTATTAAAATAGATTATGCAGAATATGGACGTGCAAACACACACTCAATTTGTTTTAAACACGCATTTTAACTATTCTTCACATTAATGCTTTTCATATTTTTTTTGTTAAATTGTTTTTTTTTTTAATGTAGATTTTAAAATATGTTTTTGATTTAATAACCTAATTCATTTAGTGATGAAATGATTATAATTCTCCATGTCACAGCTCTAATACCACAATACTTTTTTAGTATACTGTATATATTTTTTAGTTTGTATATATATATTGTACCAATATTGAAATTGGCACATAAAAATTTATCTAAACAAAATTGTTAAAATAATCTTTCATAAAAGAAAAATGTAAAATTAAATATTGAAGAGTTTATTACAGTTTGTTTTCAAAAAGATGAGAGTCAAGTAGTTTTCTATCATTCCTTTTTGAAATAAAAGTTAGAAAACAATTGATTAAGAGGGGAGAGGGAAAGTTTTGGTTAGAAAAGATAAACTAAAAGTTTTATAAAAGGAAGTAGAGTTTATTATTATTAGTCTAAATATAATTTAAAGTTTTAAAAATACAAATCTCTTTTCAGTCGAATTAAAGAAAAAGTAATCTTAAAACTAGTTATATATGTGCATATATATGTGCAATTGTAAATAAATAAAAATGTATGTGTAATAAATATTAAAATGAAACAAAAAAAGATTATCATTAAAAAACATGGCAATGGCTATTAATTAAAAATATAAAACAACATGTCTGCATGGCTATTACTAAATAAACAATCTTCCAAAACATGTTGACAAAGGATTATCAATGGAATTTTGACAACAGATATTGCCGGAGGATATTATAAGGCAGCACGTCGCAGATATAAATAGACCATTTTTATTGGATAATTAATTGAGTCAGTTAAGTTCAGTGAGTTCATTCAGTCGAGTTAATTGTTTCAGTTCAGATAACAGTTCAGTTTATTATGTATCCAGAAACAAAAATGCAGTGCTGAGCAGCTTTTGGAAACACACGTCTCTCCAGCCTGAAGTCTGATGAAAACAGCAAGATATGCCCATGAAATAATGTCTGCATAACAACTTGAAGAATCTCCATCAGTATCTAATTGTCTCCAATAATAATAATTGTCAATAATAAAGAAACTCATCAAGGAAACGTCCCAGCTGGCTGGAAATATTCTCACCTAAAGCAGTAACCAAAGAAAATGATGTTGTACATCCACATTCAAAACCCTAGGTAATAATATTTTATATTCTTATTTCTATAATAGCCATTGCATTGCATTAATTCATAAAGCCTCCAGAGACAAAAAATTTGAACTCTATAATCATGCATAGAATGAACTATTGATGTGTGTGTTTGTGAATGCTATATGATTTTATAAACATCAAACATTATTTAGCCTTTTCATAAGATATATATTATAGTGTGTTAATTTAAAATGTGCATGTGTTATAGTAGTTAAAAAATTATAAAGATGTTTAAATTTAGTAAATTAATGTTAGTTAATAAATTGTCTAAAAACTTAAATTCTATTTGTCGGTCAATTTTTTTTTCAATTCTTTTTATCAACCCTTTTACCAATCTCTCTTACAATTCTTTCACCACTAATTATGTATAATCTGTTAGTGATTACAATTAGCTGAGCTAGTCTATGGGTAAAACTTAGGCATTGAGTTAGTGGCAATTGTTCAAAGTGCATTATTTATTCATTCTTGAATAGACAGCTGGCGCCCATGTTTATACACAAACAAAAAAAGTGCTTTGAACGTGGTGTAGAACTCAACAACCAAAAAAAAACTATGTCCTGAAAATGTAATGCTAGTTATATATTTTATAGTTATCATTTGGACATACATATTCTGCGAATATGTTCTTCTCTGCCTAAGAGATCGGTGTTTTGAACAACCCATATTCGAACCCGGTACAATATATAAACATATATAATTAGTATTAATTATATTATTATTGTTTATGCTGTTATTGCAGAAGATATATATATATATATATATATATATATATATATATTGTGCCATTACAATTTAGTCACTAGCTAAATTTATAGTAATGTGCATGTAGAAAAGGTAAACCAAAAATCATCATCACATTTTTATATAATCATAAATGAAGCTGTAGGGCAACCAAGTTCAAACCCTACAAGGTCCAGTTCTAAAAGCTTTAGATAGAAAGAGAGTCGGTCAACAATTATATGCTTTATTTGTTTGTGTGTTGATAGAAAGGTAATACACACATTTAAACTATTTAATATTTAAATTTTCTGTTAAAAGGCAAAGTTATAATGCATACATATAGGCAATGTATGTGTAAGCTATTTAATTGTTTTATATTTCAAATATTAAACATTTTAACTTTCTTTAAAACTAACCTATGCTTGATCAATTTTAATGTCTTATTCTATGCTTCTATTTTGCTTTTCTATAATTGTAATTGGGATTTAAAAGTTACAGATTTAATTAAATAATTGGGTTATAATTACTAAGCTAGCAATTATATTATTTAATGTTAGTTTATGAATGATTTGAAAGAATGAAGGATGTGTGTACATTACCTACAGAAATTTACATTTACTAAATATTGAAAGAAAAGGAAGGATTAAATCTGTCAAATTATTTTTTTTGTACATTTTTTTGTTAAAAGAGGAAATCGGTTTAATCAGATATTTATCTTTGTAGCATTTTTTTTTGATTGTTTTTCACTTTGGGAGCTTATAATGGGTGAGAGCTCTAATTTTGAAATTGTCTTATCTTAAGATCTAAAGAAGGAAGCTCAAAGATTGGAAATGTTACCTAAATGTAAAAAAAGAAAGGAAATAAGGATTAAGTCTATTTTTTTAAACAAAAGTGTCTGGAAAAAGGATTAAACTTTTCAGTTGAAAAATAATTTAGTTGAAAATAAATTAGAGATCTAATTAAAACAAATTTGTCCAAAAATAGCAAGTGATGCTATCTCTGATTGGTTAAGTTAGCTAAAAATTGGATATAAAAAGTGTCTGGAATTATTATTTTTTGGTGTTTATGATTCAGATTATTAAACTATCAAATTGAATGTTGAAAATATAAGAAATGGCAGGCTAGAAAAATTATATATATGTCCCATTTTTTTTTGCTGACCATCTGGAGGAAGCTGCACATCATAGAGGAAAGAAAAGATGTTGTGTCTAAAATAATATTCTACACCTTTCAACTGACCAGAGAAATAAGATGTTTTTAATAGAAGGAAGAAAGCATTCACCTGCATTCAAAGAAGATGAATTAATCTACTGATAAATATTAATCATCAAGTCCAATTAATTGTTCCAGCAACTGATTTTAAACTCAAGAAAATTTATAAATGTGAAAACAACTGCTGTATTTCATCCACATGCTTGACAGGAAGAGAAGAAAAATTAATATAATGATTTCCAAATTATCCACTAAAGCAAATAACCTCAATAGAGTCATCATCATCAAATAGTTATACACCTCAAGAAAGAGATTGTTCCCACGTAAAACGAAAATGGTAGCTGCAGAAATATAGACATTATACAAGACAAGTTTGAACCCTTGGAAATTCGCCACAAACAAAAAATCGGTAATATGACTTTTTATATCTATTTTCTTTATGATATCAGAGTCTTAATAAACATTTTAGCAATAATAAGTGGTATATTTTATTTAAAGAACTTTTAAAGACTATTCAGATCGATTAAAAACAAGAATGTCTTACTAATAATAACTTTGAGCTTCATAAATTATCTTGAATGTATCAAAATTATTTGTTTATTAATTTTACAGTTATGAAAAATATTAATGTGTAAAACAATTTTTTTTAATGGTATTATGATTTTAGTTTTAACTAATATATTATTATTATTTTGGTTTTTAATAATATTTTGTTATTATGGGATAAAACACTTATTATTTTGGTTTTTAATAATATTTTGTTATTATGGGATAAAACACGCACATACATAATAATATTTTTATATGTGTATAATTGAGAGTGAATGTGAAATAATGAGTAGTATTAGAATATTAGATTATTTTGTTTCAAGTTAAGTATAGCATTTCAGAGGTAGAAGAGGGGGAGAAAATAATTTAAAACTCTTTTCTAAAACTTGCTCTTTCAATTCTACTAACATTTTTTTTTACATTCTATTTACATGTTAGATTTTTAAAGTATGTGTGCTAATGAGCAGATAATATATTTTTTTTCTTGAAATACTTTTCTCATGGAGTGAAAATCATGGTCAATGTGATATCCAACTTAATACAATATACATTTGAAGGGAAAGGGGGAAGAACTTGAAATTAATCTGAGGATTGTTATTGTACCGGTCGAAATCCACCACCACCGCAAGTCAAATCGGATTCAAACTCAGCTTAACCAAAACTGAATTCAAACCCAACTCAACAGCTCAGATAGCAGAAATCGACGGCACAGTGCTATGCGCCAAGAACTAGTTCAACGGTTGGTGAGGACTAGAGACCCTTGCACTGACACGAATATCTAATAATTAATTACTTTGAATACTTTTTAAATCAAATCATATGTATGTTCGGGTTGCCAACACAGATAGCGGGTATGAACATTTAAATAATTATAAAAAGAATGATGAACTAAGAAACCAAGTATGTTAGAAATATTTAATAATAATAATAATTTGTTTTGTTCAATAAAATATAGATTGCATTAGTTACCTCTAGTCTTTAAAAGAATTTATAAATATAATAAGAGTGGCGGTCCTTATCATATGCCAACAAGTATTACACAACATGGGATTCTATGTCTATGCCCCCAACGAGAAATATAAAGGCAGATAAAGGTATTCATTAAGAACGGAAATGATTGTTCTAATTTTATTACGGTGGAATGTGAGATTTATTTTCACATTCGGAAATCTATTCATGAAGAGCAAAACGTATTTTAAGGCATAACTTTAATCTTGATTTGAAAACTGATTTAAACTAAATATATTTGAGAATTGGTTCGACTTTAATTTAAATCACTTCACGAATTACGAGCACGGAGCGGGTTTTACCGGAACAAAGATGCAATGGTACTGACGAATTACAAGGCAGAGAGTAAAATTGAAAGATGATCGCTAGTCGATGATCGAAGTCCTATGGCGGCTTGCATTTGGCAAGTCTTACGCCCTTTGACTAATGAATCGGAAAGGAAGTACTTTCTTCCTCGAGAAATTTAAATAAGAGAATATGATCACCGACCAGCCTAACGGAGCGGAAGATGGCCCTACGTCAGCAACATTTGATGATGATGACTTGATAGTCATCGTTGAAAAATAAAACCCATGTAGAATGCTCTACGTGATGACTTGACCAATTAATTAAAGTCAAACGAGCTTTTATCGAACTATTTTAAAACATTTATAAACTATATTAATTATGCCCTAATATCGTGCCCTTCCTGAATATTAATTTAAAATAACAAAAGTGGAATTAAAATACATTTAACCCTTTATCGACCCTTTTTGGCAATAAAAACATTTAAGGTTATATTCGAATAAATATATATTAGTAGAACAAGAAATCAATATTTTAACATTACGTGAGTATATAAACACTTGTAACTTAGGAGCTGGGGACATAGGTGAAAAATGGAGCTAATAGTTTATTATTAGCCAATTATAAAAATAATAAACATGTAATATTTTCTTTCGACTCGATGATTAATAGAACTTTCAAATTTAGTTCTAATGGGCGAGAATTACTATTTGAAATTAATATTATAATATTTGCATGAGGCAAATAGAACAGAGGAGCTCATCGAGTTGAAAGATTATTGGCATATAATTTTTAAATAGCATTAATAAATCACACGATAAATACATATATATATATATAATATGTTAAACGAACCGCCAGGTAAGAAAAGAAAAAGTTTAAAGACTAGAGATTGAAAGAATTACAATATAAATTTATAGTAGCATTTTATAAAGATTTTTACATTAAATAATAAAGAGCTCTTAAATAGGAGGAGTATAAAATAAAGTTCGAACTGGCCAGAAAGTTTAACGTTCATATTACCATTCCGTGCTTGTCCTTAAGTTACTCCTCCAAGTTGTTGAAACGTAGGCATCATTGGTTAACTACTGGAGTAGTATTTTAGTAGCTTTCATTATTTTAGCAGAATGATCGATCCGGAAAACGGTTCAGCAGCTCCAGTGAAGATTCCTCGGGACTTTAGGAACCGTAGCCAGATCCCTGATGTTCTAGCCCTCTATCATGATGAAATACAATTTTTATACACACAGAGTTCACTGCACTACTCTACAACCAAAAACTAGTCTTTTTCTTTTCTTTTCAGGGCTATATATCTACTGTTCACTGATGCCTCCGGCTAGCGCTCATTTTCTTATCAATCTGGTTTTTTTTTTTATAATTAGTTGTTTTCAGAAACATTCCTTCGATAAGGCTTTCAAACTAATTTTTGAATTCCTTTCCTAATTAGAAAATGAATTCTTAAAGTCTGAAATGATTTTAATTAAAAATTGAATTCTTATCTTTTTTTTATTAATAAAACTTTACTGTTGTTTTTGAGAATTTGAAAGCCTTTGGAAGGAATGTAGCTTTTAATCGCAAAACTTTACAAATTATTTAAAAGTAAAAAAAACAAGTATTCCCGACGCAATGAAACTTTCGAACAATTATATACATTTAATATTTACAAATATATATACGCACAATCCACGCAATTTAATATATATAAATTCATGAATATTTTATCATGAATTTATTTAGAGAATTGATCCAATTTAAACTAAACTAATTAATTTTACTACGTATTTGAAACAAGTTATTCATTATGGAAATTAGCGTGGATTGAACGTATAAAGCCCCATTGCATCGGAAATTTAAGGTTAGTATTAGGGTAAATAACATGAAGCTAGGATCGAACTCAGATCCGACTGCTTCATTATATAATCAATTATTATCATTATTATTATTCATGTCAATTTTCATGTTTATCTAGAAATTTTTATGTATATGTTAGAAATGCAGTAATAAATATTAGTTTGTTTTATTAAACGAGGCATATATATTTCATTAAGTGTAGTCTTTGTTAAGTGTGATTATTCATCATCAATGGTTGAATATTAGTTATTTAAGATATAAGTAAATATGCTAAAATTAAGCAATAATTATGAATTTCTTTATAAAAATTAGTTTTATGTTTAGGCTTAGTCCTAGAGCTGTAGTTGAAACCCTTATCATTATTGTTATTATTATCATCATCATCATCGTCATCAACGTTTTAATTAATGAGCTGTTTAACTGTTTAAAGGCCATAAATAAATATTGATTTTATAATATTTAGTGATCTCTTAGGATTATTATCACCACATCCTGTCATCTATTTCATGCAAGGATGAGTGAATTACCATCCTAAATTAGTTATATATAATCTGAGCTAGTAAACTTATAAAAATATTGAAACACATTTGTTAGGTTAAGATACTCCACTTTGGTTTATAGATGTTTTACTTTTACCTAAATATTAGTGCATATAGTGATATGGCTCAAAAAGCAAAATCTCCCATTTTATTAGAAATAAAGTACCAAGAAGAGATTCAAACCCGGTACATGTGAAAGGTTATCAGATATAACCGTGTCTAGATTCAGATAATCTAGTGGCGCCCTGCTAGACCAAATTCACTTAGTATTTGTTTAAACATGCACTTAACATCAAACCAAGAAATGAAAGTGGATAAAACCTACTGTCTGTATACCTGAGTTATAATACTTGTTATTAATAATTTGCTTATAATTATGGATGTTTGTATATTGAAAAATATTATGATCATTCTATGGACTACTCAGATATGGTAACTTCTTTTGATCCATCATTAATTTTTGTTACAATGGACACCCAACTGGGGCCTGATATTTTGCCATATACCTGAAAAAGGGAGTCTATAGAATGATAGGAGATGTGTGGTTAAAAATAGAGAAATTTTTCAGTAAAAATTTTTTTTTGTCTTACATAATTTTCTTGGCTAAACAGTCTTACTTTAGATGATGATGTTTAATATGATTTAATTATTCATTGATGATGATAAAATGAGTACAGCCATAAAACAGCTTGGTTTTGTTTTATAAATTTTGAAAATAAAGATGAATATCACAACTTAAGACAAAGGTGAAATAAATAATAGAATTTTTTTTTGGAACATTAAAATGATTTATTGCCAGATAGGATAGGCACAGTAATAGTGATGAATTATGGAATAGTAGTCTCATGTGTGTTTGGGGAGTTCATTTTGTAAAAAGTCTATGATTTTAGAGGTTTGATTGGATGGTTGATCGTTGGAATTTGGTTGGTTAGATTGCAGTTTTGATGATGGGTGGAGAGTTTTGTCATTGCCTTGAGAATGCTGTGTATTTCGTGTAACTTATGAATAATCAAACCCATTCACTGCTCCAACCCAATTTATATGTTATCTTTATTTTATCATGAAGCAGTTTAACAGCAGACCTGCCATGATACCAGCCTATAAGTCTCCAAGACAGAGAGCACGGCATAGTTTTCCAATCAAGTTTATATGCTATTCTTATGTTATCATGAAACAGTTAACAGTAGTTCTGCCATGATGTCAGCCTATAAGTCTCCAAGACAGAGAGCAAGGCTTAGTTTTCAGTAACCTATAATAAGCAGGGCATTCCTTGATACTTGCCACATAAGACTCCAAGAGAGAGAGCAAGGCATTGTTTATCTACTTTAGCTCCTAAGACTTAAAATACATCTTTTATTGCAACAGAGTTTGCTTCATTCAATCAAGGGTTGTGGTAGTTAATAGTGATCGAATTGGGATGATCTTCTGAGTGCTCGAGATGCATTGTGTGATTATAGTGTTGTGACTGAATTCTTTCATTTATCTCAAGATTGTGAACTGCTAGTCATTCTGTGGACTGTCAATATCTGTCGGATTTCTGGGAGAATGGATGAAGGTATAATTTGGGTTATTACAGACAGACATGCACTATATAGATTATTGTTGTGTAGTTCACTAAATAAGGATATTAAAATTTTTTTTGTTGTATTTGTAATGCATAATAAGGTGAAAATCAAATCAGTCAGTTGGTCAGAATAGGTGTCAGACAGGGAGAAGATGTGTAGATTTTTGATGGTCAGGGAAGTACAGATGGGATATATATAGTTTTATAACATGAGTGAACTAAATTATAGTATGGAAGAGGTTATGGAAGAGGAGGGTGTCCCAATCCCAGGGATCAGTGATCATTGTTATCCTGAAGAAGAGGATAGGGAAATTGCCTTTAAAAAAGCTCAAGAAAAAGAGGAAATAGAGGAAAATGTCTCTAAAGTCAGTAGCAATAATAAGGCATCAAGTACAGAAATGGTAGATGAGGAGCCAGAAGTGGGCCAGGCTCAGATAACAAAGATGGCACCACCAGACATGGACATGATAATGCAGATGCTCAGAAGTATAAGAAAAGATAGTAAGCAAGGGATGGTAAATCTAGAACAAAAGATGGAGAAAAATATAGAAAGTCTAAGAGAAGATAGTAAGCAAAGGATGGTAAATCTAGAACAAAAGATAGAGAAAAATATAGAAAGTCTAAGAGAAGATAGTAAGCAAAATGTAGAAAGTCTAAGAGAAGATAGTAAGAAAAGTATGGAAAATCTAGGACAAAGGATATGTCAATCCATAGAGAGCATAATAGAAGGTAGTCAAAGCTCACTAGTGTTAAAAGATAATCTAGATTGTCAGACTACTGATAATAGAGAAAGGAGTGAGAGATTAGAGAAAGAAATAGGTAAATCCGCTAAAACACTGATAGAGGATAAGTTCCAAGAAGTGGAAAGGCCGATAGTAGCCATAAAACCTAATATCTCAGTAAAAGGAATACATGAGGTAATGGACAGAGAGCAGATGGGGATAGATCATGAAGTGAAAAGAAGGAAAAGAGAGTTGGAGGAAAAACTACATACACAGATAAGGTGATTGAGTTAAGAGAGGCAACAGGGGAAATGAAACCAAATATTTTAGAAAGAGAACAAAAGTTTCAACAGTCTGTAGTTCTCAATCTAGTAACAAACCAGCATGTGTGGTTTCAAAAATCTGTCTTCTTAAATAGATTGGAGATACCTTATATATGGTATAGGGAGGCAATCTCTCTGAAAAATGTAAATGTCCAAATCTCTCTGAAAATTTCAACTGCTCTGGAAAAATTAAAAATAAGTTATATCTGGTACAGAGAGGCAATCTCTCTGAAAAATGTAAATGTCCAGTGTGTATCAGACAGAGAATCAATCTCTCTGAAAAATTTAAATGCTTTGTTAAATTTAGATGTGCCTTATATTTGGTACAAAAAGTCAACCTTTTTAGAGAGTTTAAAAATAAATTATACATGGCACAGAGAATCAATCTCTCTGGAAGATGTAAGGATAAATGATATCTGGTATAGAAAGCCAACCTCTCTGGAAAACTTCAAAGTGCCTTATATATGGTACAGGGAGTCAATCTTTCTGGAAAGTTTAAAAATAAAGTATGTATGGTATAGAGAGTCAATCTCTCTGAAAAACTTCAAGGCATATTACATATGGTACCAAGAGTCCATATTTCTAAGTGGGGTCTGTAATAGGAGGTTATATAAAATAAATCCTCCGGATATGTTTTATAAATATCCAGTCAAGAGGAAAAATGGAAATATTAAAAAGGGACTGGATGTACAGGAGCATTTTTATGCAGAACACAATAGGATTTGAAAAGTAAAAGCCATTCCAAATTACCAAGAAAATAGGAGAGAATGCATTTATGCTTGCTGCTCTTGATGGGAATAAGGGAACCTATAATGCTAGGAGTTTGATCCCTTATCCTTCAGCAGAGTAGCTTGGCAAAGATCTCCAAATAAATTATTTTAAGTTTTCTAATGAAAAATATATTTACCAGTAGTTAGAAAAATTTTTTTTATATTATTATTAGTGTGTTTATTATTATTAGGGTATTTTATTAGTTAGGATTTTTTTTAAATATAGTTAAAACAAAAGTGCTGATGATTTTATCCGAAGGGGGAGAAAGTTGTGCCATTACAATTTAGTCACTAGCTAAATTTATAGTAATGTGCATGTAGAAAAGGTAAACCAAAAATCATCATCACATTTTTATATAATCATAAATGAAGCTGTAGGGCATCCAAGTTCAAACCCTACAAGGTCCAGTTCTAAAAGCTTTAGATAGAAAGAGAGTGGGTCAACAATTATATGCTTTATTTGTTTGTGTGTTGATAGAAAGGTAATACACACATTTAAACTATTTAATATTTAAATTTTCTGTTAAAAGGCAAAGTTATAATGCATACATATAGGCAATGTATGTGTAAGCTATTTAATTGTTTTATATTTCAAATATTAAACATTTTAACTTTCTTTAAAACTAACCTATGCTTGATCAATTTTAATGTCTTATTCTATGCTTCTATTTTGCTTTTCTATAATTGTAATTGGGATTTAAAAGTTACAGATTTAATTAAATAATTGGGTTATAATTACTAAGCTAGCAATTATATTATTTAATGTTAGTTTATGAATGATTTGAAAGAATGAAGGATGTGTGTACATTACCTACAGAAATTTACATTTACTAAATATTGAAAGAAAAGGAAGGATTAATTCTGTCAAATTATTTTCTTTGTACAATATTTTGTTAAAAGAGAAAATCGGTTTAATCAGATATTTATCTTTGTAGCAATTTTTTTTTTGATTGTTTTTCACTTTGGGAGCTTATAATGGGTGAGAGCTCTAATTTTGAAATTGTCTTATCTTAAGATCTAAAGAAGGAAGCTCAAAGATTGGAAATGTTACCTAAATGTAAAAAAAGAAAGGAAATAAGGATTAAGTCTATTTTTTTTAAACAAAAGTGTCTGGAAAAAGGATTAAACTTTTCAGTTGAAAAATAATTTAGTTGAAAATAAATTAGAGATCTAATTAAAACAAATTTGTCCAAAAATAGCAAGTGACGCTATCTCTGATTGGTTAAGTTAGCTAAAAATTGGATATAAAAAGTGTCTGGAAATTATTATTTTTTGGTTTTTATGATTCAGATTATTAAAGTATCAAATTGAATGTTGAAAATATAAGAAATGGTGGGCTAGAAAAATTATATGTATGTCCCATTTTTTTTGCTGACCATCTGGAGGAAGCTGCACATCATAGAGGAAAGAAAAGATGTTGTGTCTAAAATAATATTCTACACCTTTCAACTGACCAGAGAAATAAGATGTTTTTAATAGAAGAAAGAAAGCATTCACCTGCATTTAAAGAAGATGAATTAATCTACTGATAAATATTAATCATCAAGTCCAATCAATTGTTCCAGCAACTGATTTTAAACTCAAGAAAATTTATAAATGTAAAAACAACTGCTGTATTTCATCCACATGCTTGACAGGAAGAGAAGAAAAATTAATATAATGATTTCCAAATTATCCACTAAAGCAAATAACCTCAATAGAGTCATCATCATCAAATAGTTATACACCTCAAGAAAGAGATTGTTCCCACGTAAAACGGAAATGGTAGCTGCAGAAATATAGACATTATACAAGACAAGTTTGAACCCTTGGAAATTCGCCACAAACAAAAGATCGGTAATATGACTTTTTATATCTATTTTCTTTATGATATCAGAGTCTTAATAAACATTTTAGCAATAATAAGTGGTATATTTTATTTAAAGAACTTTTAAAGACTGTTCAGATCGATTAAAAACAAGAATGTCTTACTAATAATAACTTTGAGCTTCATAAATTATCTTGAATGTATCAAAATTATTTGTTTATTAATTTTACAGTTATGAAAAATATTAATGTGTTAAACAATTTTTTTTAATGGTATTATGATTTTAGTTTTAACTAATATATTATTATTATTTTAGTTTTTAATAATATTTTGTTATTATGGGATAAAACACGCACATATATAATAATATTTTTATATGTGTATAATTGCGAGTGAATGTGAAATAATGAGTAGTATTAGAATATTAGATTATTTTGTTTCAAGTTAAGTATAGCATTTCAGAGGTAGAAGAGGGGGGAGAAAATAATTTAAAACTCTTTTCTAAAACTTGCTCTTTCAATTCTACTAACATTTTTTTTTACATTCTATTTACATGTTAGATTTTTAAAGTATGTGTGCTAATGAGCAGATAATATTTTTTTTTTCTTGAAATACTTTTTTCATGGAGTGAAAATCATGGTCAATGTGACATCCAACTTAATACAATATACATTTGAAGGGAAAGGGGGAAGAACTTGAAATTAATCTGAGGATTGTTATATAATCAATTATTATCATTATTATTATTCATGTCAATTTTCATATTTATCTAGAAATTTTTATGTATATGTTAGAAATGTAGTAATAAATATTAGTTTGTTTTATTAAACGAGGCGTATATATTTCATTAAGTGTAGTCTTTGTTAAGTGTGATTATTCATCATCAATGGTTGAATATTAGTTATTTAGGATATAAGTAAATATGCTAAAATTAAGCAATAATTATGAATTTCTTTATAAAAATTAGTTTTATGTTTAGGCTTAGTCCTAGAGCTGTAGTTGAAACCCTTGTCATTATTGTTATTATTATCATCATCATCATCGTCATCAACATTTTAATTAATGAGCTGTTTAACTGTTTAAAGGCCATAAATAAATATTGATTTTATAATATTTAGTGATCTCTTAGGATTATTATCACCACATCCCATCATCTATTTCATGCAAGGATGAGTGAATTGCCATCCTAAATTAGTTATATATAATCTGAGCTAGTAAACTTATAAAAATATTGAAACACATTTGTTAGGTTAAGATCTGAGAAATGATTTATGTCTAGTATACTCCACTTTGGTTTATAGATGTTTTACTTTTACCTAAATATTAGTGCATATAGTGATATGGCTCAAAAAGCAAAATCTCCCATTTTATTAGAAATAAAGTACCAAGAAGGGATTCAAACCCGGTACATGTGAAAGGTTATCAGATATAACCATGTCTAGATTCAGATAATCTAGTGGTGCCCTGCTAGACCATATTCACTTAGTATTTGTTTAAACATGCACTTAACATCAAACCAAGAAATGAAAGTGGATAAAACCTACTGTCTGTATACCTCAGTTATAATACTTGTTATTAATAATTTTGCTTATAATTATTGAGATAGTGTTTACTTGAGAAATCCAAGTTATTTTAAATATTATGATCTTATATATTGTAGACAACTCAGATATGGTAATAATATATATAATATCTTTTGAACTCCCTTTAATTATGTTACAATATATATATATATATATATATATATATTGTAACATAATTATAATATAATATATATATATATATATATATTTGTGCCCTTTTGTATGGGTCTCCATAAATTGTTGTATCCATTTATTTAAAAAATTTTAAATTTAAGATATATTTAGCTATATGATGTTAATTTTATTTATGATAATCTTTTTAAAAGTGTAATTAAAGTAATTCATGAGTATTTGATATGTGAAAATTGTGCTGATGTTTGAGAGAGACATTTCAATGGGAATGATAATAGTATATGGTTGGGAAAACTGGCCATAAGCAATACTGCATTAATAAATTTAATAAATAAATGTTTAAAGTTAAAGTTTTAAAAAAGACAAGTTAAAATTAAATGCATATATTTATTGTTGATAAAAATTAATATTTAATAAATGAATATAAATATTTTAATTATTAGTATTCCATGATAGAAGATTAATATTTGATTTTAATAATATCGAATTATTATTTTAAAAATTGTTATAAGATATTATTTATTTTAAAAATATTTATTTTTAAAAAATGAATTGTTAGTTTATTTTTAGATTATTACAAGCGTCTGTAGCTCTGTTGTAAAAACAGATGTTAATTAAAACACGTACACACATGCTTGGGAGTATTTTAGTAAAGTTGCAAAGCTATTTTAAAAATTCTGTTATAAAATTTATAAATATTATATTGGCTATCATGAGATAAAAATAAAGATAATTAATGTGAAATATTAAATCTGATTTTTAAAATACTGTTTAAAACATAACGAATAAAAATAGACTTAGTTTGTTTATAAAAATAATCTTATAAAAAGTTAAACGTGAAATTAAGTAAGAAAGTATATTTTAAAAATGTTTAATAGATTTAAATAAATGATAAAGATTAATTTAAGAATTTAATAATGTGATAAATAATAAATATTAAATAAGTCATTATTTATTTTTAATTCTGTCTTGTTGGTGAAATATGTAAATAAGCTAGCAAGTCAATTGTTTAATTCACCAATCAAGTGGGAGTTTTCTTCCGGTATAAAACCAAGGTTCAATTGTTAGGAGGTGACTTGTGATTGGAATTCTTAAAGTAAAAGGTGCTATTAAAAATAGCTAAGTGATTATAGACGCTCTCAAAATCGTTTTAAAATTATAAGAGAGTAGTTTTTTTTAAATAATTTATAAAAGTTACCAATAAATATGCAGTGTTAATTTATTATAGTTCCCTATTGATCGTTTCCTATTAATGCTCAATTTACTATCAAATAATCATGAGGACATCGTATAAGGATAAAATGTATTGGAGACTTTATACTGAAAATTTAACAAACGCTGGATTGAATAGCAGAGTTATTAGATGCCTAACAGTAATACGTTGGACTTTGTATAAATTTAAAAGCTAATAGTAATTAATTTTTTTTATAAAATAGATATTTAAAAAATGATAAATACTTCTTTATGAAGCAAGTATTTGTAAATTCTAAATTTAAATATATATCTTGGTAAAGATATAATATGTAACAGTAAGTGTATAAATATTTGCCTTGTTAAGTCTTTATGGTTTAAAAGACTAAATTCTGACAATTTAAAAAGGCAAATAAATTGGAGATGTAATAAGTAAAGAAATACTTATAAGTAAAAATTATTGTATTATTAAAGTCTAAACGCTGGTCGTACAAAAGACTTTAAAAGTAATCTTACCTAAATATCTGTTACGGAATGCGCAAATCAAATCTACATGGATATCCAAATCAAATCAATTAAAATAATTAAATCAGAACTTTGTAAATTATAGACTAATTCTAAAAATAATAACTTTTAAATAATATTTTTTTTTTCTTTAAAAGAAGTGAACCTGGATCTATAAACTATTTTAATTTTATTTTTGTTTTCTGATGGAACTGACTTTTATTTTTATTTATTTTTAAAAAAAGAACGTTTTCATTTATTTCATAAAAACTTTTAAAAAACACGTGATGTACCGGAAAAGGAAGTAATGTTTGGTGAAAATTTGTGCCTAGGAAAAAGAACAATGATAGCTGGAAGAAAACACCGTTGGATGTTATGTAATATGTTTTATTTATTAACTAACATAAATATTTCATTAATTATTGATTTATTAAAGATAGGAAAGGTACATTTACATTTTTTTTTAAATAATAACTAAATACTAATATAACTTTTTATTGCATAAAGTTTATTTTATAATTATACAACACGTAATATTTTAAAGAATAATTGTTGAGTGTAAATGTGAAATTATTTTGTAAAACTGAAATCCTGGAGGACATCGTGACGGACTGTACATTGAAGTATCATTTATGGTAAAAATTGTGTAATAATAATAATAATTTGATGTATTTACTATGTTTTCTTTAGATCAACCAAATGTTATATGATTATTGAATGAATGTATTAATATTTAAATAATATACATGCACAAGATTAATAATAGCAGTTTTATTTTAATATGCATATTTTAAATTGATGATATAAATTTAGTACAACGTAATATGATAACCTAGAAATAATTATATGATTCTTTCGTGAATAAATTTTAATGTTTCTGTTACAATATTAGGAATTAGATTTTATTAGTGTAAGTTATTTATTTTTTTTTTTAAAGTTAGTAAGAAGTATATAAAGTCTATATTTTATTTTTATTTTTATTAGATAAGTTACGTTAATTTTACATAGAAATTTATATTTTTGATTGAAGGCTTATTGTAAATAGAGGATGAGGTATAGGAGAGTTTGGATCGTTATTATTTTTTGTTTTAAAATTGGTCATTTGTTTTACTGAAATTAAATAGGGTTAAAATGACTTTTGTAGGTAGTAGTTTTATAAAGGAATAGGAATAATAAGTAAAGAAAAGTAATAATTTAAAATGGAAAAGAATCATAGAATTTTGTTTAACATTATACTTTATAAAAGTTGAAATTATTAAATAATTTTAAAATATTATTTTTTAAAAGTACATATACGTATTGCATATTTTAATAAGACATGTAGTATGACATTATATCGGAATGAAATAAACAGTGATAGTCAATAATTGTTATTATACTACAAAGTTATATCAGTTTATACATTAATTAATATTTGAGTCATACTGATAATAAATGTAATACAGCCTTATACATTATAATATAAATAACAGTAGGACTTAAGTGAAATAGCATTTAAATTATTAAAGTTTGTTTATTTACATACATGCTACATGAATGATATCTTACATAAAACCTTTTCTTATATTAATTGATAATAAGTAATGTTTATGTAAATTAAAGTCATAAACTTAATTGAATTTTATTAATAAAACATTCTCTGAAATGTATAAATTATCTACTTATAGTTATGGAAATAATAACAGTGTAAAAAATCTTGTATTATTATTTTTCTTATTTTTGTTTATTTTCTTTAGTTCCATTTAAATGTAAATAGTGTAAATAAATTATTTGTTAAAGTTGATGTAAATAAATTTTGTTAAGTTGTTTAAAAGATGTGTTGAATTCATTATTTTACACCACAGCATTTGACAACAGATAATTTGAATAAACATAATATTTGCACAATATGAATTTATTATTTTATTATTTGAGAAAGAAACACAATATTTTCTTAATATAATTTATAGAAATTGATTGACATTAACATATAATATTACAATGGTCATAAAATAATTATAATGCACAATATAAAAGTATAAGATTATTTATTGCCACAAATTATTGAATTATAAGATTTTGGTTTATTTTAAAATTAAGATACTATATGGAAATGAAAGACATGTATATGATTTACTTATTTTCTTAATGATTAAAAGTATAATCCAATAGATAAGATTAAGATATACCCTAAAGATTATTATTGTTAGTGATTATTATTAGAATAAGTTAGGTGTATTTAGGTTTGATATTAAATCCCTTATCATTCCTATCTACATGAATTATTATTACTTTAAGATAATTAGAAGAACCTGAGATCATTTTAATTATATTTCCTTAACAAAAGATTAAGATTTATTTATCTATTATTATTAAAGATAGTTCATTTATAAAAGTCATAAGAGTGCTGTAGAGTTAGTAATGAGATAATTAGAAGTAATAGTATTCTTATGCCATTGAGACAGTGTCTTGGAAAGACATTGACTCAATGTAAATCTGATTACCAATTGTAACTTCACTTCACAGTCTCATGATTTTATTAAATATTTATTTAATTAGTATATAATATTGAACTAAATTAATTTTTGATAAGTTTGGAATAAATCTGATAAGTTATAATATTATAAAAATATATTAAAGATAGTTGTACATATTTTAGCCGAGCATAATAATTTGATTGAGCTAGTCATATTTTAAATTATATCATATATCGAGAAGTGAGGGTACAATATATATATACATATATATGAAATAATAAATTTAAGGGTTTACAAATCCAAAAACAAGAAGACAGTATATTATATACAGTATATATATATATATATATATATATATATATATAGTATAATATACTGTCTTCTTGTGATTGATTACTAATCCATTATTCATTATTGAAAAACATTTTATTTACTGTTTTGAAGTTGTGATCTGGATAATTTTAATCAAAATTTATATTTGAAAAAATAAGTATATATCGACAATAAAGTGAAATATCTAAATTAAAGGACACACAACAGTGTACCATATATTATATTGGAATATTGGTGTAAAAGATAAGTCTCCACATTTTCATTGAGCATAGTTCAGATATATCTTTTTGGGAGTATCAAATATATGTATATAAAAGCTTATAATATAAAATCCAGTTTTTGATTTCAATTTTGTATGTTTTATGAAAATGTCATCATCTTTCTTATATATGATTTCATAAATATATTGATATACTTTCAGTATGAAACTTTGTTTATATTCTCTAGTTTTTAATGCTGTTTTTTAAAGCATAATTTTTACCTTAGAAAGATCACACATTTGACATATATAAAATATTAAACATTTAGTATTGTAACAAATTATAGAAAGAATGATGTGACAAACACTGGCAACATACATCAAGTTATAACTGTAATGGATTGTCCATACATGTAAGGTGTCACTCTTTTCACAATGTAATTTAAATCAGGTTTTATTTATGCAGATAATTTTTATAAAGTACTACTAATAAAAGATTAACTGTATGAATAAAATATGTATATAATGTAACGAGACAGCGTTACATCAATATTAAATCCAGAAAGCATCAAGAAATACACACACCAACAAGCAACCTAAAAACGCATAACCTCATTATCGTAATTTAGAATAGTTTCCTTCATCGTATAAAATATATGTATAAAATACCGCTGTAAAACACACCCATAAAAATGCAGATCGTAAACGTATCAAGTAAATGATTAAAGCTGGTAAATAATAAATGTAGTTTATTTCTTAAATAATAAATATAAGTCAATTTGATAAATAATAAATATATAATTGTTATCTTAAAATGATAAAGATAATTCACTTTTAAATATAATTTGTTTCTTTAACATGATAAATATAATTTGCCGTTAGAAATCAAATTCGCTGTCTTAATTAAAATGTATAATGGTCCTTCAAAAAAACGCCATGGGAATTTAACAGGGGATTATTTTACAAAATCATTTAAAATAAGAGTAATAGAAAAGATCTAATGAAATGATAAGTGCTCGACTTCTAATTTTAAAATAGCATGTATTGTTCTAATAAAAACACACACACACGCATGCATTAAAAATGTGAAAGAATAGGATTGATTGCGAAACGAGATTGCCTCAAAATAAAGATTGCCTGTAGCAAAAAAGAGAGTGAGTAATGCTAACGCGGACCTGAACGACAACTTGAGAAACAGGGAACTCTGGGGGTAGATTGGATCCCAAGATATGGACCAAACCTTTTAAATACACCTCAAAACCTATTAAAAAAAAAGATAGAACAGGATTCTAGATGCTATTCTACATAGATATCCCTGTCCTATTGATATAGTGCTATTATTACGCGATCATTACTGTTGTTATTATCACCTGCTCATCATCCGACGCTTATGCCATTGACGTACCACTGAATTGGTCTGAAGTAACTCAACGAATTCCTCGGCATTAAAGATGACCATCCCGAAATTAATACCAAGAGCGTCGATCGTCATGAGGGGCTAAGAAACCTCTCAGTGACGATCGGCGCTCCGCTACCAAAATCTCCAGGACTATGCAACTCCGATAACATCGTGTTTCGTGAATGCTCCAGCTGATAATATGTTCCGCAAAATTCCCACGTGTACCAGGATCAACCGATAATCGCCGCAACCAAGATAAAACCTAGGTAAATATGTTTATATTAAATCACTCACTCAATCTAGAACTCTTACAGGCAATCTCGTAAATAACCTACCTAATTTGTACAAATCAAACTTGAACTTTCCTCGTCTGATAATTTATCGTATAACAGAACTTTATTCACATGAACTTTAAACTTAAATGAAAGTCAGGATAGAGAATTATTTAATCCATGAAATGAACTTTATTTCGCAATGCATACTAGTATTTATTAATTATGTTTCTCTGAGAGCGTGTTTATGTGTGTGTGTGACTACAAAAGGTTAACTTAACAAAATTAATATCTTAATAAACTTGTTCATTATATAATCAATTCGAGCATTTATCAAATCATTTCACACGATTCAAATTCTTAATTTATACTTGTTATCATAGTTATTGTTTAAATTATTAGATAGATTCGTCATTCAGATTAATATTTGTTTTATATTGTTTTATGTATCAACATCGCGCCGTGAGTCACGATGTTTTCTTTAGTATGTAATCTAGTTAAGATAGTCTTAAGAGAGGGCGGGTCTATGAAAATAAATGTCAATAACTTATGTTGTAAGCAATAAAGCGGGGGGATGATTTATAAGCCTTGTGTTCGGGCGTAAACGAACAGATTGATAGGTCAGCGGTGACCAATAAACGGCCTTCCTGCCGTGATAGACTTAGTAAAGAAACATGCTGATTTTAATTAGCGGTCAATGCGTCTTCTCCGGGAGGAGTCTTGTTAGGGACAATCGTGTAGCGACCCTGAGTCATCGGATTGGTCCATGCTGAGAGTATCGAGTTAGCGGGCGGGGTTTGACTTCGGAATCGTTTTGACATAATGTAAGGTGATGCGAGTAGTTAAAACACTTAAATAATCGTATCTGGCGCCCTCTTATGTGGATTATAAACAACTGTCGATGTAAGAAAAAAAATAAAGCCTTACGCTGTGTCATGTTAGTTTCGAAGCCGTAATCTCTTGGTAACCGTAGATCTCTCGCAAGAAGAAAGCGGGGGGGTTACGTTACATTTGGCGCTTCCAACGTGAAGCTAGTATAAATGAAGCGTCTAAAAAAAAAAAAAAAAAAAAAAAAAAAAAAAAAAAAAAAGGCAAATCCAAATACTAGCAAAAGCGGCAGAACTGGGAGAAGACGCGGAAAAATGTAAACAAAAAGCGTAGTAATAAAGAAAAAAGAAAAAAAAAATTTTTAGCGATAAAATATAAACAAACGGAACAAAATCGCGGCGAGACTTAACATTGCAAATATGTAAACAAGTCACCGGAGCAAGATAAAATAAATAAAGCATAGCAGGAGACAAGGGAGCGGACGCGGATCAGTCGCTGTCACCATAAAACTATAAAATCAAAGTAAACAGAATGGAGGGAAAATGGATAAAAATAGAGCAATTCAAAGGAAAGGGAAATGAGAATCCGTGTCGATACATAGAAAGTTTGAAGAGGTTGTTTTCATGCGAGCAGTTCAACGAAGAGTCCAAAATAGCGATCGCGTGCAGCCACATCCAAGGGGAAGCCGTGGAATGGTGGGAAACGATAAAAAACAAACCAAAGACATTCGAGGAGTACCAAAGGGTTATCATGGAAAGATACTGGGGAGTAGCCCAGCAGGAAAGAGAAAGATGGGAAATAGAACGAAACAAAAGGGAGGAAGAGGAAAAATACAGTACCTTTGTACAGAGACAAATGGCAAGACTAGAGAAAATAAACAGATACCAGATACCGGAGGAACAGCAAATTAGGATCGCGGGACGCGACCTACCCAGGGAAGTCAAGCAGATAATTGAGAGGGAGACCGAAATAACAGGAGTGCTAAAGAAACTACAGGCGATCGAGAACGACGAGTATTTCAACCAAGAGGAGGACAATGGGATCAGAATAGCCAATATGACACAAGAGCGTCGGAAGAGCAAGAGTGTGGGGAAGACCGGAATGCCCAATAATCGACGTGTCGATCCAAGGGCACAAGGCTAGGGCTTTACTGGATACGGGAAGCCAAGTATCCGTGATGTCTCAGGAATTGTTCAACGAGATCGCCCGAGAACC
Organism: Epiperipatus broadwayi; assembly: GCA_028023455.1. Lineage (NCBI taxonomy): Eukaryota > Metazoa > Onychophora > Udeonychophora > Euonychophora > Peripatidae > Epiperipatus > Epiperipatus broadwayi. The sequence goes on from JAQFVV010006336.1 coordinate 2,371,672, forward strand.
GACAGAGATAAAAACGTTACCGCTAAAGGGAACCCAAATCGTACTGGCCAATGGAAGAAAGGCGAAAATACAAACCAAGCAAGTGTGGGCGAAGATCAGCATCGCGGGACAGGAGTGTACCCAGGTCATGTTAATACTGGAAGGCCTGATCCATGACTTAGTGTTAGGATCAGACTTCATGGGAGCGGCTAAGTGTAACATCGATTACGGGACCGAACTGGCAAGGATCGGCACAGTCACGGTGCCCTTCAAGAGCAAAGGGGACGAGAAACCGGAAGGACGACAGACGAAGCTGCAATGCATCGCAATACAAGGGGAAATCAAAAAAAAAAATCGAGGAAATAACGGAACCAGACGGAGAAAAGAAGGAAAGAATTCAGGAAATATTGGGGGCGCACAAAAGTGTCTTCTCGGACAAGCCGGGAGTAATTCGAGGATACGAGCACCGGATCCGATTGAGCACCAACCACCCATATCAAACGAGGGCATACCCGATCCCATTCCAATACCGGACAGAAATTGAGGCCCAGTTAAAGCAGATGACGGAGTGGGGAGTCATTTCGAAATGCACATCGCCGTACAACAACCCCATCCTAGCTGTGAAGAAAGGGGACGGGTCGATAAGATTATGTCTCGACGCTAGACAACTTAACCGAGTAACGGTACCGGACACAAACGCCCCACCGGTCATGAACGAACTAATGACCAGGTTCCGGGACAAGCGGATTTTTTCCACCATGGATTTAACCAACAGTTACTGGCAAATGAGCCTCCATCCCGACGACCGAAAGTACACAGCGTTCAAGTATAACGGGAGAGCATACCAGTTCAACCGAGTACCTTTCGGGCTAAAGAACAGTGGGGCGGGCTTAGTACAATGCCTGGATCAAACCGTGTGCTCGGAAGAGCGATCTAAAAGGATTTGCGACGATGTACGTGGACGACATCATCATAGCGTCCAACGACATCGAGGAACATTGCCAGCACCTAGAAAGGCTACTCCAGGAATGCGAACAGAAGGGGATCAAAATCAACATCAAGAAGAGCCACTTTGCGACGCAGGAGGTCAAGTTCTTAGGACATATCGTCAGCCCGGAGGGAGTACGGCCAAACCCCGAAAAAATCCAGGCGATCCAGGAATTCCCCACACCAAAGAAGAAGAAGGACATTAAGGCATTCTTAGGAATGTGTACGTTTTATAATAAATTCTACGAGAACTTCACCCACGATATGGAGCCCTTACTACAACTACTAAGGAAGGAGCAAGCGTGGGTGTGGGACGTGAAGCAGGAACGGAGTTTCCGGGAAGGTGAAAGAAGGGTTCCTGAAACAAACAATATTGACACACCCAGACTTCGACCAGATGTTCTGGGTGCAAACGGATAGCAGTGACATCGGGCTGGGAGCCACCCTGTACCAGAAGGGACCGAAAGGAGAGCAGAGGGTATTGGCGTTCATCAGCCGGCTGCTGAAGGACCCGGAGAGAAGGTACACAGTTACAGAACGAGAAGCCCTCGCCATAGTGTGGGCGTTCAAAAAATTCCGGCAATATCTGGTTGGGTCCAAAGTCAAGGTCGTCACCGACCACCGGAGTCTGGAGTTCCTGAACAAAAGCTTCTTAACCAACAACAGATTGGTGCGGTGGAGTTTAGCCTTACAGGAATTTCAATACGAGGTGGAATACTGCAAAGGAAGGGATAACGTGATCGCGGACACGCTGAGCCGTTACCCGATAGGAACTCAAACGAACGTGGAGACAAGCGAGTTCGCCTACATTGCCGCTGACGACCCGCCAGGACAGTAAGGGAGGATTTACAGCAGGCAACATTCGAAGAAGCCAGGAAAAGGACAAGGATTGCCGGCAAATAATCGGTTATTTACGTAAAGGGAAGTCAAGAACAGGCTCCCACCAGGGGGAAGAAGGGACCGAAGGGGGTCCGATATGGAAGTATCGGGACCGATGCGTCACCCTGGGGGGTTACTCCAAAGGAAAACGGGGAATGGGAAGCAAACCCGAATCGTGATCCCGGAGAACATGCGCAGTCAGATAATCGACGAGACACACCGAGAACGCGGACATTACGGGCGAACAAGACGGAGGGATATCTGAGCAACTGGTTTTACTGGCCGGGAATGCACCGGGACATCGCCGCAAGATTACGGAGATGCGATGTATGCGCAAGAACCAAACCACTAAATCGATGCAACGAAGGACCTCAGATCCCGATTATCATACGGGAACCCAACCATACCATAGCAATCGATTACTACGGGCCGTTACCGATGGCCGGGAAAAAGATATGTGTTAGTCACATACGACTTATGTTCCAAAATGGTCGCCACCTACCCCATGACCCGAAGCGAACGCCCACCAAACCATCAAATTATTGGAGACAAAGCAGTTCCCCATCATTGGAAAGCCAAGGTACATCCTATCAGACCATGGCACGCCATTTGTGTCGAAAGCGTGGCGGCAGTGGATAAACCGAACCGGGATTAAACACCATATGACATCAATTCGGAACCCACACGACGCTCGGAAGAGCGATCTGATGAGAGAATTGGGACGGTTACTCCGGGTATACACCATGGGAGATCACCGAAAATGGGCCCAGGAGATTCCCCGAATCACGGGAATGATCAACTCCTCGAAGAATGAATCCACGGGGTTCGAACCTAGCCGACTCCATTATGGGCAACCAATACCTTACCCATACGAGGACAGGCCCGCCATCCGAATCGGAAAAATCGACAGGAGGCAAGATAACCAAATAGCCCTGCGGAGATTAGAGCATATGGGAAGAAGACGAGCGCAGACCCAGAAGCCCGCCCAGAACACGTTCAAAGTGGGCGATCGAGTGATGGTGAAGACCAATCCAGTCAGCCGACCCGGGCAAAACATCTACAAAAAATTCCTCGACCTATACGAGGGCCCATACGAGATCGTCAGGGCGTATGGAAACAACGCCTTTGCGTTGACCCACGGAAAAGGAACGTTTAATGCGAGAGCATTGAAGACACGACGCTCTTCCGCTCCTTCACCGAGCTAAAATCCGCAGCATCGGATTTTACTCTTCACCGGGCGGGGAGATATGTAACGAGACAGCGTTACATCAATATTAAATCCAGAAAGCATCAAGAAATACACACACCAACAAGCAACCTAAAAACGCATAACCTCATTATCGTAATTTAGAATAGTTTCCTTCATCGTATAAAATATATGTATAAAATACCGCTGTAAAACACACCCATAAAAATGCAGATCGTAAACGTATAAAGTAAATGATTAAAGCTGGTAAATAATAAATGTAGTTTATTTCTTAAATAATAAATATAAGTCAATTTGATAAATAATAAATATATAATTGTTATCTTAAAATGATAAAGATAATTCACTTTTAAATATAATTTGTTTCTTTAACATGATAAATATAATTTGCCGTTAGAAATCAAATTCGCTGTCTTAATTAAAATGTATAATGGTCCTTCAAAAAAACGCCATGGGAATTTAACAGGGGATTATTTTACAAAATCATTTAAAATAAGAGTAATAGAAAAGATCTAATGAAATGATAAGTGCTCGACTTCTAATTTTAAAATAGCATGTATTGTTCTAATAAAAACACACACACACGCATGCATTAAAAATGTGAAAGAATAGGATTGATTGCGAAACGAGATTGCCTCAAAATAAAGATTGCCTGTAGCAAAAAAGAGAGTGAGTAATGCTAACGCGGACCTGAACGACAACTTGAGAAACAGGGAACTCTGGGGGTAGATTGGATCCCAAGATATGGACCAAACCTTTTAAATACACCTCAAAACCTATTAAAAAAAAAGATAGAACAGGATTCTAGATGCTATTCTACATAGATATCCCTGTCCTATTGATATAGTGCTATTATTACGCGATCATTACTGTTGTTATTATCACCTGCTCATCATCCGACGCTTATGCCATTGACGTACCACTGAATTGGTCTGAAGTAACTCAACGAATTCCTCGGCATTAAAGATGACCATCCCGAAATTAATACCAAGAGCGTCGATCGTCATGAGGGGCTAAGAAACCTCTCAGTGACTGATCGGCGCTCCGCTACCAAAATCTCCAGGACTATGCAACTCCGATAACATCGTGTTTCGTGAATGCTCCAGCTGATAATATGTTCCGCAAAATTCCCACGTGTACCAGGATCAACCATAATCGCCGCAACCAAGATAAAACCTAGGTAAATATGTTTATATTAAATCACTCACTCAATCTAGAACTCTTACAGGCAATCTCGTAAATAACCTACCTAATTTGTACAAATCAAACTTGAACTTTCCTCGTCTGATAATTTATCGTATATCGGAAGAACTTTATTCACACGAACTTTAAACTTAAATGAAAGTCAGGATAGAGAATTATTTAATCCATGAAATGAACTTTATTTCGTAATGCATACTTGTATTTATTAATTATGTTTCTCTGAGAGCGTGTTTATGTGTGTGTGTGACTACAAAAGGTTAACTTAACAAAATTAATATCTTAATAAACTTGTTCATTATATAATCAATTCGAGCATTTATCAAATCATTTCACTACGATTCAAATTCTTAATTTATACTTGTTATCATAGTTATTGTTTAAATTATTAGATAGATTCGTCATTCAGATTAATATTTGTTTTATATTGTTTTATGTATCAACATCGCGACCGTGAGTCACGATGTTTTCTTTAGTATGTAATCTAGTTAAGATAGTCTTAAGAGAGGGCGGGTCTATGAAAATAAATGTCAATAACTTATGTTGTAAGCAATAAAGCGGGGGGATGATTTATAAGCCTTGTGTTCGGGCGTAAACGAACAGATTGATAGGTCAGCGGTGACCAATAAACGGCCTTCCTGCCGTGATAGACTTAGTAAAGAAACATGCTGATTTTAATTAGCGGTCAATGCGTCTTCTCCGGGAGGAGTCTTGTTAGGGACAATCGTGTAGCGACCCTGAGTCATCGGATTGGTCCATGCTGAGAGTATCGAGTTAGCGGGCGGGGTTTGACTTCGGAATCGTTTTGACATAATGTAAGGTGATGCGAGTAGTTAAAACACTTAAATAATCGTATCTGGCGCCCTCTTATGTGGATTATAAACAACTGTCGATGTAAGAAAAAAAATAAAGCCTTACGCTGTGTCATGTTAGTTTCGAAGCCGTAATCTCTTGGTAACCGTAGATCTCTCGCAAGAAGAAAGCGGGGGGGTTACGTTACAATAATAACATTGATAATGTTACATAAAATAATACACATTAATTTACCAGAAATTATTCAAAAATTAATAGTTAAATCTGCCATATATTTTAATTTATCACAAATAGCAATAGTGAGAAATATGTGTGTTGCAGCTGAATTATATATGAAACCAATGATTATTTCAAAGGTAAAATATAAATCCTGAATTTTTAAATTACAAACAAAATTTATTCTTAGTAATAAAATCTTTTTAAATATATATTTCAGGCTTTATGAAATTCAAATACTTACTTTACCTATATATTTCATGTTCTTCTTAGGTTTTAATTAAGTTATCAAATTTACTATTTAGTTTTGATGTTATTCTTCTTGATAATCTTATAAATCAGTATGTCCCAATAAAAAGATAATTGTTTCTCTACAAGCTGCCTGCTCCCATAAATCAATTTATAGGCTATACAGCAATATAATTTACTTATTTATGACAACAAATTTAGGGTTCTGGTGTCTAAATTATGAGTTATGACATTAAATGATACTGTGTTTTATGACTTTGTACATCAAATTCTATGCTGTCCCTGCTATCATGAAATCTTATAAACCATTTTAAAATGTTGTTGGAACTCAAGACTTTATTGTCATACACACTTTACACAATTTCAAATGTTGCAGTAGAAGTTTTTTTATTATTTTCAAATAAAATTTGATGTTAGCAACGTCTTACATCATGGGTTAATGCATAAACTAGATTGCAACATTTCATATCAATATTTATGTTTTAGACATGCAAGAACCTTAACATTTTATGGGTAATAGCTAAATAAGCATACTATAAGTATTATTACATAATATTGACATTGATTTAGAGATGGAAATACAATCGGCATAAAGACAGAACTAATCCCTACTGATCTTTTTACTGGCATAAAATGGGATATCTAAGGTCTGTTTTACTAAAGTTTCTTAAATATTTGTATTAGTATATGTTTGTCATTTATTTTGATATTTAAAATCTGATTATAGGCAATATATTTTATGCAAATAAATTCTTTTTTAAATTAATACTTTGTAGGTAGTAATAATTATTTTATAAGGCATGAGGAAGTTTAGCTGGAAATACTACCTTCACACTAATAATACAATTACATGACTGAAAGAAAATCACAATTCTAAAAGGTGTCTATTAGCTGATTATTTTATTAGTTTAGTTCATTTAGATAAATTATAATAATTACAATTAACTACTATAGCAAATATTTATCTTGTGGCAAACATTGATTTCAGTCTGGCAACCTTCTGGTAAATTATAATCTTTTTCAAATTCCTTCTGCAGCTTTTATTCTTCAATTTTAATACTACATTACTCAAATCACTTTAACAATTTCACTACTGAATCCCTGAACTAGAATAATTTTACTTCGCTATCATTCTATTTATATCAATTCAATTGCATATGCAATCAATGCTATTTAATAAATATGTTGCGATTGTCAATAATTAATCTGATTTTTATAATTATTTGTTAGCAATTATTTCTGTTATCTTTCAATTAATTGACTTACGCATATCTAAACATATATTATGAAACACCATATATATATATATATATATAAAATACATATTATGCGGGTTCATCCGTGTTAAAAACTTTTAATATCAATATACTGACGTTTCGACTTGGTCAAGTCGAAACGTCAGTATATTGATATTAAAAGTTTTTAACACGGATGAACCCGCAAAATATGTATTTTATATATTTAACCCGTGCAAATCTTCGTTTTAACATATATATATATAATTATAAATCTGTTTTTAAATTAAATTGAAAAACATTTTTATTAATATTTATTTTAATAAAATGTACTCAGATTACAAAATAATATGCAAAGTTTCCATACTCTTTTTATATCTTTATGTATTTTTAATATCATAACATTTAAAATTGATTTTGGCTACATGGAATAATTTCTCTTTCTATTTCTTTTTCCAATTTATCTTTAAACCTTTTCTAAATAAGAATAATATATTATTTAGTGTTTTTAATTTTATGTAATAAGGTCTATTCCTAAACAACTATTGAAAAATAGATATTAATAAGTGATAACTATGATAGAACAATAGACTCTAAACATCAAAGTACATGGATCAGTTTCCAGCTATGTTAGTTTTGGTGCTCAAACCTCTTGTGATTTCTTCAACATTATATATATATATATATATATATATATATATGTTGAAGATATCTATATATATATATATATATATATATATATATCAATATCACACAAGCATCAATATGTCTAAGTCTTAATGATCTATGCAGTTATTTTAATACATTTATAATAATTTAAATCTTCTAGCACTCTTTTTTTTTTCATTTTATCACCAATTTACATAAAATCTGACTAAAAGATGGTTTCAACACTTTTACTATGATACTTTGAAGATTATCACAAATTTTATTTTTGTCTCATTTTATATATGTGTAAATATATACACAATCTGCTATTAAATATCAATGTAACTATTATTATAAGCAATTGACATGTCTTCTATTCATAAAGTATAGGAAATTCATAAGACAATACATTAATCAATAAAATTATAGTCTTATATTGAAGCTAGGAGGTATTTTAATTATTTTTAATAAAAGTTGCATTAAGATTTAATTTTAAAACTTTACATTTACATTTAACAGTGTAAATATTCTCTCTGTGTGTTGTATATAAATAAAAGACATATTTTGGGAGGTCATCCAAGTAAAAATTTAATTAGATATTCCAAAGTTTTGACATAATTACATTCTCTCTCAACTGGAAATGAATAGTATATAAATGTAGGGGTGCTGTAAACAGTGACTGAAAAGATAGTTGTAGAGGCGCTGTAAACAGTATTCACAATTTTATTAATAGAATAGAAAAAATCAGGTGTATAAAATTGACCAAATTGAAAAATAAATAAAAAAATAAAAATTGAGAGAATTTTCAGATTTGTTTTTCAAAAAAATTTTCAAAATAGGAGAAAGTTTGCATGTGTAAAAACAAATGAATCACAAAATTACCTCAATATTTTGTTGTTTATTTATTGTTATTTAATTTTTAATTTGTTCAATTGTATACACCTGCTTTTTTCTAATTGTGGAACATTAACCATAATTGTAAACACTGTTTACAGTGCCTCTAACTATCTTTATGGATACTGTTTTCAGTGCATCTACAATTATATGTTTATTTCCTAATTGAGGGATTGTAAGATCAAGTCGAAATATCAGAATATCTAATAAAATCTTACATAAATGAACCAGCAAAATATTTCTTTTATATCCATAACCCATAAAAAACATTTATATAAATACATATATATTAAAAGGAATTTTAACTCAGATTTTCAAGCTCCATACATCTATCCACTTCCTATTCTACAACTGATACATATGATCACATACATGTGAAAAAAAAAGACTTCCAATATATGTATTTCATGCTGAACCAACACTCATCAATTAGGACAGAACATAATATTCCATACACATATATAATCAATTCTCAGGTTGCACTAGGATAGAAAATCTTAAAACTTTAATGGATAGGGCTTCAGTCTTCTTCACTCTCCAAATTTTCAGTTGTCCATATCAATGAAAATCTAATGATGGAATGCTCAAAGCTTTTGTTGATGTCAATATTATTATCATACCCATGTTGACTTTAAGTCATGCTGATACCTTATGTGTCAAACCTTAATATGTTCATTTAAATACATGGAATAGAAATGGGCAGAATACAGGCTAAATATATAATATTTAAATACAAGAAAAATGACTATACTGAAATTAAAAAAAAATGAACCAATTTTTAACTTCCCTACAGCTATCCACTCTATCATAGACAAAGCACATAACTACATATATGTGAGAAAAATAAATTATCTTCAATATATGTAGTTTAAGCTGAAACAGTACTCATCATTTGGTCCAGATCATCATGTCCCACGCACATATATAATCAGTGTTCAGTTTATATTAAGATAGCAAAACTTCAAACTTTAATGGATGGGCTTCAATCTTCTCCACCCTCCAACTCTTTAGCCATCCACATCTTTGAAAATCTGATGGTGGAATGCTCAAAGTTCTTATTGATGACAATATTATTGTCATATCCATGTGGACTTTAAGACACTCTGACTCCTCATGTATAGGACCTTAATATATTCATTTAAATACACAGAGGAAATATCAACAGAATGCAGGCTAAATATGTAATATTTAAATATAAATATATTGTTTACACTAAAAATGTAATTAGAAGGGATTTGAACTTAGACTTTCAAACTCTCTACTACTAAGCATTCTATCTTATACAACTGATACACATATAATGATTCTATACATAAAAGGTCAGAATGACTTAAAGTCAACTTGGGTATGACAATAATATTGGCATTTCATCATCAGATTTTCACTGATATGGATAATTGAAGAATTGGAGAGTGGTGAAGAGTGAAGCCTATCTATTAGCATTTTAAGATTTGCTATATTAATATAAACTATGCACTGATTATATATATATATATATATATATATATATATATATATATATATATATATATGTGTGTGTGTGTGTATATATATATATATATATATGTGTGTATGTGTGTGTGTGTGTGTGTGTATGTGTATGTGTAGAGGAATGATGATCAGGACCAAATGATGAGTGCTGGTTCAACACAAAATATGCATATTGATCATTTTTCTCACATTAAATGGTCATGTATATTAAGATGGAGTGTTAGTGGTTAAAAATATAAATATATACTATTTTGCAAGATATTATGGCTTATTTAAAGAAAAAATATGAAGAAGATATGTGTTTTTTATTAGGGAGTAGTGGAACATATAGATTTAAGAACAAAAAAAATATATACATAGAAATCTTACAAGTATCAGATTGATGGTAAATATGACAAATAATTGTAAAAGATTTTATATTTATTTAATGATTTATACTATTTAAAAAAATCTATGAAGCAAAATTTGTTTGAAGAAAGAAATTTAAAAAGTATTTTACAGTGGCAATGGATGATTGAACTGCTATACTAAAATAACAGAAGTCTTTAAATGATAAGGTTAAAATTTCATTGTATTATATATTGATTTATAATAGTTTTACAATGTGATCTTAAACTAGTATCAATTCATATCACAAAATTTAGATAGAAATATAATTATTTTTAAATGACTTAAAAATGGAAGAGCAAAAATTTATGTGTGGTTAAAAAAAGTTGAAGTTCAAAAAAATCTTCAAATTTGTTGAATAAGAAAATAAATATAGATAGAAGATAAAATGAAATAATAAAGTAATCTAAATAACAAGTTGAGAAATAGTTAAAACAATTGAAGAGATTCTGAAGTATTGACATCAATTTATAAAAGACATAAGAGAAAAGTGTGATTCAGTGAAGAATGAAATAATTAAATAAAATACGGTAAATAAAAAATATTAATACTAAGATTAACAATAAATTAATAAAGATAACAAGTGTATATAAAAGAAGAATGTGCTTCTGTCACTTACTGCAATTTTTAGCTGAGCTAAATCCTTCAGTGCTAAATCTCCCAGATACCCTATCATATCCATCAATTATTGCCAGATGAAATCAGTAAGATGTTGAAGTAGTAAATGGCCATGTTAACTTCAGCCACCTATAATCAGTGGTCCAGGATAAGTACTAGGAATTGCAAATCAAGCTGTATAAAGCTGTCTGAAGGTCAAAATAGACAGAGAAATTGATACTGTGATCCCATGAAAGTCAATGATCTTAGATGTATTGTCAGGAACTACCGATCATACAGCTGAAACCAGTTAAATGTCAAAAAAGCAAACATCTACTGATACCCTTGGTCATGTATAATCAATACTATCTTTCTGCATGCTTTAGTACTTCTGAATTAATATATGTGGCTGTTACTGCAGCTTATTGGAAACTTTTATTGCAAAACATTCAAATATTGACCCATCTAGCTCATTTGATGCTAGTGGTTCTGGAATGTGTAGTAGAATAAAATAATTTAAATTGGAAAAGTAAGATAACATGAACGATCAATACTTCTTAAAATGAAATCTAAGTTTTAAAAAAATGATAATAATTAAGGAGATGAGAAATGTGATAAAAATAACAAAATTATGTTAATAAAAAAGTGAAAAATAAAAGCAAAGATAAATTTGGCAAAGCTTAAAATGTCAATTGGATTTCTTCTGAATTCATAAGAGTAACTGGAAAAATAAAATTAGAGAAATTGGATTGTTTTTAATATAGTTTATAATTCAAGAGAAAAGAGTCAATAGAATTTATTTCAATAGTCAAAATATAATTCAATGAATTATTCATTTAATTTGTTAAATTATTGCTGTCTTGAACAAACATATTTCTATTTATCTATGCATGATATTTATTTATCAACAAAGCCATTAGAGAAAAATATGTACAAAAAAACATAAGCTTTGCTTTATTATTCACAGAAACACTTTTTTCATGTGTCAAAGCATCGGCTGGGAAGCAAACCCACAAACTCGGAATAACTGCTTGTAAGGCAGCTGTGCTGACCATTCAACCACTAACACTTGCCACTTTTGGAACATAAATTGGAATATATTCTTGAATATTTAAAAGAAGAAAGGCTTACATTAAAAAAGATACACAATTGTTAGGGAATCTATGGATAAATTATAAAAGATTTCAAGATTATATGATATAAAATATTTACTTACTCATACGAAAAAGTCATGAAAAGCAATAGCGCTATCATTATCTCTTTTATTTATTGTTTATTTGCATGCCTTGGATATTATTATACAATAAAAAATATCAGATTTATTGATAATGTTACAGTATTTGTGGATAGTGTGGATAAACATAAATGAGAAATAAATGAGAATAAAATGTAGGTTTAAAAAAATGCATCCATAATTAAAATACTAAAAACATATACTAAGATTAAAAATTGTAAAAGCAGTAATTGAGCAAAAAGTTAAAAAACAATTTAATTTTTAAACAATGAAAAAATTGGTTACATTTTGTAAGAAGAAAATATTGGAAATTTTAGTAATAAAGATTTAGAAGTGAATGTGAAAGATAAGTTAAATTAATAAGATAAATATAAAAATGTTAGAAAATAAGCAAAAAGAAAATTAATTATTGAATAATTAAAAAATGGAACAGGATTTTGATTAAATATACTTTTAAAAATTGAATAATTATGAAAATGACATTGAAAAGAGTTATGTAAAATGAGAATGAGAATGATAGAATATAGACAAATCTGATGAATGATATTAAAAAAGCAGGTGATTGTATGTTTATAAAGAATAGAATGTAGCTAGGAATTTGGTCAGGCTTATATGTGAAAAAGTCTCTTGGTTAATTACTAATAATCATATTATTGAGAAATATTAAAAAACAACAATTAAAAAACAGTGTGAAAATGCATTTGATTCATAATTGTATGAAACATAATTAATGCAATTTGTTAAAAATCTGTATATGTTCGAATTAATTATATGCTAATGTGTTGAAGGTGAAACTATTCCACATAATTTATTTGAGCTGAGCACTTTCATGGTTTTGTTACTCCATAATCATAGCCTTGTAGCAAATTTTTTAAATCATAAAAAAAAAAAATTATTCATTTCTTTGCACAAAACTCATATTTTTTTTCCAAATAAATTAATACAACCATTAATAATTGCTTAATTCATTAAAATATAATTAAACAGAAGACAGATGTCTTTTATTCATTATTAGTAAACTCTACATATTAATTTTTTGTATCAAATCTGTAAATGAAAAAAATATATAGAAAAAAAAATATGAAATTTAAAATTTTAAATCAAAACTGACTTTTAAAATTCAAAAATCACTTATTTACAGTTTTACTTAATTCTCCTGAAATTAATTAGGTGAACAATTGATTGAATTGTTAAAGTAAATAGATAATGAATAAAATATATATTAAAAATCCTACTTTTTTTTTTATCTTATTTAATGTGGAATCTCTACTATTACAAAATGTTATCCATATTAAACATACAAAAGTTTTCCAAGATAACAGATTTGGAAATATAAATTATAAAAGAAAATCTTAAAAATTATAATAGGGTATAGCAACGCTACTACCAATGAAATACTGCTGTGAGCTAATGATATTGAAATGATTCATAATGAGCTTAGATTTAAACTATATGTACTTTCTCAGATTACTATAAAAAGCAGTGTTTTAATGTTTGGTGAAGCTACATAACTATTTTTTTTCTTCCACAGTTTGAAAAAACACTAACATCATCATTCTATACCAGTGCTATATAACATTGATAATAAAAATAGGATAAGGGTCATGACGTTTTAAAAATGTATATTATGCTATTATTATTACAGTCTTTATTTTAATAACATTATTATTTTTCTTAATTTGGTTTTAAAAATACAATTAAATAATACGTGATGTAAAAAATAACAATTATAATCTTTATATTCTATCTTTTTTGTTTACACTTTCCTTTTATAGTTTTATGTTCTATTCTATACTATGTTAGCCTATTGATTTAAATGTGTAGATGTTTTTATATTTTTAATATACATATTACATTATTTTAAGGTATTTTTTTTTGTATAAACACAATGGGTTTTTTTTAATATTTTTAATCACACGTCATCATTTTACGTTAGAAATATTCTTTTGATTAAAGTTGTAATGAGAGACTTATAATAAATATTATTATTAATCTTTATGTAACTTTAATTTGATATTTTAAAAACAAAATAAATAAAAATTTTGATTTTCTTTTTAAAGATAATATTTAAAAGGAAAATGTTGATTAATGTTTTTTTTTCGCTTTTTCTTCATCAATTACTTCAAAGAAAAATCTACGTTTTTTGTATACTCATTTAATTGCAAAATTAATTAATTCGTAAATTTGTGTATTATATTTTTAAAAAAATTTATAAAAAAAATTAATTAAAATTTTTAGAAGTGTCTTTTTATATTTTATATTATTTTTTTTTAAAAAGTAGATAACTGTTCACATTATTTTAATATTATTGTCATCATTTATTTTTAAATATTATTTTGATATACTTTAATAAATTTTACCACATATTTATTCCATCTTTTACAAAAAATATGTATTGTTTTAAATAAAAAAATTTATTAAGTACATATTTACACAAAAACATTATTTGCGTGCAAAGAACATTGACAAGGAATATTAAATTAAAGTATGATACATAGACATAAATTTGAATATATATATATATATATATATATATATATATTATGTCAAATTTATGTATATAATATATATATATATATATATATATATATTATACGGCGGGACGGCCTTAATCATCCCAGTTGGTGTATTAAATGTAATATAATCAATTATATTTAATGTTTAGAAGTCATTAACTTAATGCTTCATAGTTAGGTTCGCCAAATATAACAGAATGGATTATATTTAAAATCTAAGTTAGTCTTGTTAAATATAAAGGGATGATTAAATTCCTTAGAAAGAGGATACGCATTTGACTACAATCGAACTTTGGGTCTTCAAGTAGAATGCTAGAAATGAATCGATGAAATACCAAGTCCATGATTATATATACCTTTATTATGCTAGCTCATTAATCTTTAAATAAGTTTAAATACAATTTAGACCAGGTCATCCATCTTTCATCCCTCTTTCAGTCACCATTATGCCACGATATTTAAACTCACGGAGAATTTGCAATCAGCTCATTTCAGGAATAATTTCAAAACAAGTTATTTCATATGCCTTTATATAAGCATTAATTATAACTATTATTCATATGATATTTATAATACTAGCATATGTATAATATAATTCAATAATGATTAGACAAAGAGATCACGTTAACAAATCAATATTTAATAAACAATAAAAAATATAATAGAATAGATAATAAAATATTAATAAATAAATACGGATGAATTTTATCATTTTAAAAGAATATTAATAAATGATATTTTTTTATTTAATACCCCATGATAAAACTCAATACTATAATAAACTTTCAAAAATTAAAGAAAATAGCTTAAATTAATAGATATATAAAAACAATATCTGGGTTCAAAAATTAATAATTTATGTAACTTATTAACTTATTTACCGTTCTTATTTATATGCTTCACAATTACCCATATATAGGTATTATTTACCATTGTATAACTTATATATTATATGTATTTTTAATACATAAAAATACATTAAACGTTTACAATATTACGTAGTAAACACAATATAATCCTGTTTAAGATATCTGTCAAATAATAACTATTTTTTTATATCCCTCATCTAATTTGATGAATTATGTTAAGCTTTCAATTAATTATATTTAATAATAAATATAATTTTCCTATCAAGATATAAAATGATGCGATGCCAAATTTGAAATAAAGATAATAATAATAATAA
Organism: Epiperipatus broadwayi; assembly: GCA_028023455.1. Lineage (NCBI taxonomy): Eukaryota > Metazoa > Onychophora > Udeonychophora > Euonychophora > Peripatidae > Epiperipatus > Epiperipatus broadwayi. The sequence goes on from JAQFVV010006336.1 coordinate 2,387,390, forward strand.
TAATAATAATAAACATATTAAAATAATATAAGCATTATTATAATATATATAAATATATAATAAAGGAAACTTATTTATAAGAGAGTTGAGAGTAGGTATTGAAGTCTATAGTTCATCATCCTAATGAAGATCTTTTACGAAGTATATTATTAATCCATTGGTATAATGATGATTTTATTTATCCATAGACGATAAACTGTTAACAATATCCAATGATTTGATTAATGTGAAATAAAATAAATATTCTTCGAATGTAGATGTTCTTAATCTTCATTTTTGTATTATCCTTAGACGTTCTATATATCTAATATTTCAAAATATTTTAAAATAGCATGCAAGGTTGGTTTCGAAACCTTTTACGATATAATAAGTGTACTACTCAGTGCACATTGTTTTATCCTTAATATATATAATTATCTTAAATTTATATATATCCGAAGAATAATGGAAGAGTTAAAACAACGTAGTTTCAAAACTTAAACAGACGTTCTTTTCTTTTATATTGCTATTCCTTTAAGATTGAGTAGAAAATTAAATATATTTTCCTTGCAAACTTTGAATCCACAAATTATTTTAATTTGGAAAAGTTAATATTTAAATTCCAATCGTTAAATAGTAGTATTGATAAAAGAAAAATAATATTTTTTTAAAGAGAAAATGATTTTCTTTTTTCCTTCGTTTTTTTATATCCAGAGCACGAACGAATCTGCTCGTGTGTTATATAAGTTCATGCTTAATTCAACTATCAATTGTTCCACTGACATTAAGATTTAATAATAAAATAAAAAAATATATAAGTATTTATTCTTAACTTCAAATCTGGCATTTTACTCAAAAGCTTAAGGTATATATTATTTAAAACTTAAATGTATATATAAATAGTACATATATGTTACATAATAAAATAGTCAAATATAAATTTATATTTATAAATAATTTCACAAGAGATAAAACACGCTAGACCAATAATAATAACTGTAAGTTACTATTATAATATATATATATATATATATATATATATATATATATAATATATATATATATATATATATATATTATATATATATATATATATATATATATATACAATGAAATTATAAAACTTTTGTATTCTACACTATTTATTGAAATAAATATTAAAGAAATAAATATCAAAATTATTTCATATATTAATAAAGAATAATTAGATGAAGTTATATTTACTCTTCATAGCAATTGCAGGTAAGTAGCAGAGATTATATAATAAGTCTTTGAACTATTTGTAATTATTGTTATTCAAATTTTTAAAGCATTATATTTTCAATAAGCAATTACAAATTTTGCATGAATATTTTAGTTCAATAGTAAGAAGACCAACTGGGGAGATAAAACCACATGAATCCATCTCAATTGTCTCTTGAGTTATTATGATTATGAATTTTCATGTTGGACAAATTAGTAATTTAATATCATTTATTTTAAGTGTAATCATAAAATAATGAATTATTTTTGATGTATATTATTTTTGCAGTTATGAATTTATTTATTATAGAATTAATAGTTGATAAAATGCTGAATACTAAAACAATATGTTACACATTCTGATATTACATTTGCCAACATTTAAGAATGATTATTAAACTCAATTTTTCAAAAACTCATAATAGATTGAAAGTTCTGAGTTGACATTATCATGCATTAAATTATTAATGATGGGCTGTTGTTTGTTTCTAGATCAGGTTTTTTTTTCTAGTAAAACATTAAGGTTAGTGTTGAGTATAGTTCAGGCTCATTATAATTTAAAATGCATTTAATTAAAAAAACAGATTTTAATTGAACTTCTTAGAATATTTTTATAGTTTTTGTGTTTGTGGAAGAATACAAAACGATTCAGTTATAGCTTTATTTATAATAAATATGGATATTACAACAACAGTTCTAAGTTTATTATGAAAGATAATTAACAAAAAAAAACAAACAAAGTTAATCATAATAAGTGCTAACAAATTTTACTAGGTTGTAATTTTTTCTTATCAATTTGCATTGATATTGCATCTTGTTTTTTACTGTTAAAACTTTGTTTTTATCAATTGACTAACATATATAGTGTTACAATAGGTTACCATTCTTATAACTATATCAGTCACATTTATGACAAATGTTAAATATTTGTAATAAATTAATGGATAGATTATCTAGTATATAAATATATTAATGGTTTTATTGCTATTATGCAATATGATCTAAATTATTGGCTACTATAATTTAACTGGGATAAGTCAGAAATACTACTTTGTACGTAATTTTGTCAGTCCTACAGCAGATAGTTAATATCACAATTAATGCTTGGGACTCCCAATTTAAAATGTTAATAAATATTTCAATTATGTTCATCATAGTTATTTATAAAACATAAATCATAATATATAAATGGATTCTATTTTGACTGAAAATATCATTAGCTATTTTAATGTAAAATTAATGTAGGAAGGCTAAAAGAAGGTTAATCATATTAATTTCAATCTTAACTTCATTCTTTCTCAATGGTGAAAAATAATTTGATGAAAATAGATTAGAACAGTTACTATGAGGATAGATACAATATTGTCAAGATATCTTTTATATTATAAGACAGTAAATGTAAATCACCATTAGTATTAACTGAATGGTACCATAGCATATCAAATTTAAATAATTACACACATTTTAGTATTGCATTAATAAATACATATCTTATTATGTTGCAGCAACACCATGGCAATTTATTTCCTTCAACATTCATTTTATTTTATTTTAACATTCATTTCTTTTTCACCAAGAAATTGGATAAAATTGCATATGACATATTTAAATTTTCTTTCATTGTTATAGTTTCAATAATATTAAAAAGTTGCTTTTGGAAATATATTTTATGAAAAGGAAGTTAGAATATATAGAAATTACATTCCAATATGGGGATCGTTTCTATTTAAAACATTTCTTTTCCAAATTGACTTTGGTAGTTATTAAAAATTTCATTTCACTTTTTAAAAATACCCTATATAAATGAAAAAGCATTTTGAGAATGAGGCAATATAAAAAATTATTTCTGGAAAATGTAGAGGATCCAGATATGATAAATGAGATTTATATATCAAAACTTTTAAAATGAAATGATAGTCAAAATTTCTTTAAAAAAAATACATATGTAATTAATTTCAGATGCTACAATTAATAAGAAAAAATGTTAACATATTTGCTTTATTGTTATATGTGCATTTTACTACACATATTTTATTTAAATATTAAGATATTCATATTGTTTATCTTACAGTTTATGATATTTTGAACTATTTCTATAATCTACTCTAACTATTAAATGTTATTTAAAAAAATGTACTTAAATATTTTAAATATATTCATACAACTTAGTATATAATACAATATTTTAAATGCTATTATTCTATTTTTCTTTTCAAATATGGCTGGTCTAAATTTTTGACAGTATTAGTATAATTATTGAATCAGTGTCCATTTGATTTGTAAATGCTCAATTTATGTTGATACTCTGATCTTTGATAGAACAATTTAGTTGTTTAGAGTTCCACCTTAAATTTGTTTCAGGGATGTAAAAACCATTAATTCAAATGCCACATTAGTACTGTCACAGGTCAAGCATACAGTATTTCAAACATTCTGTCATACACCAATTGCATGTATTTGAAAAGTTTAACATTTGAGTTTTTCTATGAAAAATATTAACAATTAAATGTAACTAGTCTGTATAAGTATAAAAAATATATTTATATTATAGTATTAATTTCTGTGTTGTAGTGAATAGCCAAGAATCATCTGGTATGGCCGAATAGAGAGAGCACCAAAAGATTTATCATCTAAAATTTTTTACATCAAAATGTCAATTCTCATTAGGTGTTTAACAATATATATATATATATATATATATATGTAAAATTAAGAGCGTGCTAATAGCTCTAAACAAGCTTTTTTTTTTTATTTATGATAAATGCTACTACAAGAGAAGGCATTCAAATCATTTTTATTTTAAATGGTCCCCATCCCCAGACCGGTTTTGACCTATGGGTCTCTTCAGTGAGGAGTTGGGACATTAGATCTAAAAAACCAACTCAAGCAAAGCATTTATCTAAAAGATAATTGTTAGAAGAAGATCTGAAACTTTTAGACATCTACATGTCTTTAAAGTCAGCTCTCCAACTGAAAAAATCATATGGGACTGAACTTAATTCAGATACTCCATATATTAGTATATGTATATATAACATATATTAGTATATATATATATATATATATATATATATATATATATATATATATATAATTAAAATTACCTCAAATCCAAAACTCAACTAGACTAGCCAAGAAATAAAATTATAAAAATTAAAAACACAACCAATGCTTTCATTGCTACAAACAAACTTCTCAAGTGTAAGGAATTACAAAACAACACCATAATTATATTAAAATTACCCACAATTTCATTTAATTCCCTTACATCCTTAATATTAAAATAACTTAAATAAGATAATTACTTCAGAATAATAAATTTTCAATAATAAAGATTCATTAATTCTTTTTATTTTATTTCTCTCAAAGAAGACAACTTTAGCATCATCAAAATTAATAGAGTGGCCTGTATCTTTTTCATGGATATAGAAAGCAGAAATAAAATATTTATTTATAATGCTAGTTTTATGTATCTTTATTATTTCATTTAAGCTCAAAATAATCTGACATATATAATCTTTCTTACAAAAACAAGAGATAATATACACTATACCAGGAATAGACTTTCTATCAAAAATTTACTTTGTATTATTTAATAAATTATTCAATGTAATACCCTTTTCCAAGCAATTTTATTATTTCCAAAACAAATTACTATTTTTCCATACAATTTTATAAGAAGACAATTTAAATGGCAAAAAAATAAAATCATATTTTTGTTTATCCTTTACATTCTTAAAAAGTTACTATTAAATAAAATACTTTTAAACATTTATCAGAGTAGCCAATACTCAAATAATCTTTATAAAATTGACCTTTCTGAAACAAAGCTACCCCACTAGGGTATTTCTAGATTCCTGAATATTTTTTAAATAATTTGTTGATTTGAGTCATTACATAGTTCCTTCTTCTTTTTTTGAAACTATTGATAAGATTAATAATTTTAAAATGGAAAGTAATTGGGTATTTGGTAGTTTAGATATTGAGATTATTTCTCAGTTTGTTAATAGATTAATCAGTATTGATGTTCTTATGGCTATGTTTGGATTAGTAAGGATCTTTGTTAAAAAATAAAATTAAAGTAATCAACAATTTGCTTTTATTATTAGAGGATTCTATGTATTTTACTTATAATGGTAATTTTATAAAATTAAGGAAGGATGGATAATAGGTTATATTATTTCTCATTTAGTTTGTTCAGTTTATATTATTTGGAAGAAAAAATTATTATTAAAAAAATTGTTTATATTTAAAGTTATTTGTTAGATATGTGAATAATTGTTTGTTTGTAGTTGAGAATGATAAAATTGAAGGAATTGGTAAAAGAGTTTAATTGTTTTGATCCTTCTAAAATATGTGTGGTGGAAGAAGGGAGATTGATTTTCTTAAGTTACAATTTTAGATCTTTTGGTGATTAGAAATGTAAAGATTAATTATATAGTATGTAGTCATTTTGTTAAAAGGTAAAGTATTAAGATCAATAATTAAACCTGATAGCTATCAATCTGTTTCTCATAAAGTATCTGCTTTAAGAAATTATTGTTATATCAATAAGAAATTAAATAATTCTAATGAGGTGGCTTTGATATCAGAAAGGTCAATTTTATAAAGATTATTTTGAGTGCTGATTACTCTGATAATTTTTTAAAAGTATTTTATTTAACACCAATATATTTAAGATTGTAAAAGATAAACAAAATTATGATTTTATTTCTTTGCCATTTAAATTGACTTTTTATAAAATTATATCTAAAATTAGAAATTTGTTTGGAAATAAGATAATTGCTTGGAAAAGGGGTATTACATTGAATAATTTATTAAATAATACAAATAGTAATAATAACAAGTCAGATGTCACATGACTTATATATAGCTTGCACTTACAAATATGAGTAAATTTTTGATAGGAAGACTATTCCTGGTGTTGTGTATTTTATCATTTGTTTTTGTTAAAAGGTTTATATAAGTCAGAGTATTTTGAGCTTAAATAAAAGAATAAAGGTACATAAAAGTAGGGTTATAAATAAATATCTTAGTTTTGCTTTGTATGTCCATGAAAGAGTTGCAGACCACACTATTAATTTTGATGAAGCCAAGATTATCTCTTTTGAGAGAAATCAAATAATAATAAGAATTAAAAAATCTTTATTATTGAAAATTTATTATTCTGAAGCAATTAACTTATTTAAAAGTTCTTTTAATATTAAGGGTGGATGAGAAGTAAATGGAATTGTGGGTAATGTTTAATATAAATATGGTGTTTTTTGTAGTTCTGTTCAATTGAGAAGTCTGCTTATAGCAGTAAAACCATTAGTTGTTTTTAATTTTTTAATTTTATTTCTTGGCTTGTCTGGTTGAGTTTTGGATTTATTGGTGAAGGCACTTAACCATAGATACCTACACAGACTTCAAGAACTACTAGTACTTTAAATTTTGTCCACTATGTCATGGAAAAATTTGAGCTTTTTAGAATATCCAATAGTTCAATAGCAGGTAATAATACAAATAACAACATTGACTAATTAAAAAAAATGTAATTCAGAAAAATAAATTTATTATAATTTTTTTAGTTTGTATTATGACATAGACTATAACAATTTTAATTATTTTACTTTTAACTTATTGGTATAATTTAACACTTATTAAATCTGTTTAAATTAACATTACCTCAATGAGTCATAACACTATACTTTTAGGCCATGTATATGCTTATATAACATTTCTAATATCCTTCTGAATACCATTACAGATAAATTTACAATAGTAAATCAATGTCACTTATTTACTTAATAAATCAGAATTGGTTGATATATTAAAACTATATCAGTATATATATATATATATATATATATATATATATATATATATATATATATATATATATATATATATATATATATATATATATATATATATATATATATATATATATATATATATATATATATATATATATATATATATATATATATATATTGAACTGCCCACCTTCCTCCTTTAATAAGAATAAAGTATATGTATAGACTTTCGTATTTCCCTTATTAACAAACTTTTCTATCTCTGAAGGTTTCTGATCTCTCAGGTGGAGTAAACAATATTATTGGTAGCAATCCACCAATAACATAAACACTCTGCCACTAAATTAAAACACTGGCCAATCAAACACTTTATTTATTTTAAGGAGATTCCTTTAGGTGCCAGTTAATCACAGAGTAATTAATGTGTCTGCTCAACCAGCAACAAATCTAGTACCTGAAATCCCAGCTAGCTCATTGAATTGTAGCTGTCTTAGGAATATACCCCCATTCTAGAATTCTATTTCTTATTATTATAAAAAAATTACTTTCCACACAATAAAACATTTGCATCATTCAAAATCCTTATTTCAAAAGATAATCCTTATTCTTTTAGCTTCAACTTAAATCACGACTTAATAATGACTAAATATTTCAATCCCCACTTTATTTCCATAAATTAAATGTATTATCTCATAATAAAGGCATACCTTCCTTCTATTTGCATAACTATTTCAATAATCCTTTGAAACTAGCTCTTTTTTGGTAAAATTAGCATTTTATACCATATTAAAAGCCTATGATCATTCTAGTAATAATTTTTTTCAATACTAATTTAATCCTCACTCTCTTTTCTTAACATAATCATTTTGTCTCATATGCAACTACGCCCACACTTGTTAATTAAATAAATATTTTAATACCTTTGACATAAAATAAAATACAAAACATATTTAACTAAGATTCACACACACACACACACACACAATAAATAATTTTGCATAAAAGTTGGACAATGGGGCTAATATAATTTATACCCTGAAGATAATAGTTTGTGAGAAGTTAAAAGGTAAAAGTTTTTTTTTTTGTTTTGTTTACTTATTTACCATGGCTTATAAATCAAGAATTAGAGAATTAGAAAATGAAAAGTTACCTAGGATTTGAATTTGATTTGTCACAAGTATGACAAAATGTAGCTTCTGTAATTTGTTGCTTCCAACCATTTAGTGCTAATTACTTGTAGATCTTTCCTTAATTTGTGATATTATATGAACTCTCATGGATCTTGGCATGGACACTCCGTTGTTCCTTAGACTTCACACAAACATGGTTTGTTCTTCACTCTATCTTCTGGTGGTGCCACAGAGAAGAATCAGGTTGGTGCTCAATATGATGGGTTCAGCAACACATCATTCTCTTCTAATAATAGCTTATGTAATTTTCTGAAATCAATCAATTTATTATACAGTTTATTTCCTATTCATAATTTTTTGATCCAATTTATTTCCAATCAAATTTATTTCTAATTTAATTGATAATCTTTCTTATTATATTATTATTACTCTTTTTTTATATTATTATTGTTCTTTTTTATATTATTATTATAACAATACAAAGTATTCATTTTTATATCTGGCAGTTCTTATCTTGTGGATCCATCATACATCCTATTTCACTCTGATTGGATTTCTGTTTCTTTTATTTAAAGTCTCTAATCCTTTTCATTGGTGGTTGGTTAAAGTGAATAGTAATATTTAGTTTCTTTGTTAATTTTCCCTTAGCCATTTAATTAGATTTCCTTTTGTTTTATTACATTAGCTCTCCATTGTCTTTTTAAAATTCCTTTTCTTTTTTTTTTTTCAAAATCTATTTATACATGCACACATTCAATCTTTTAATTATAAGACAAAACGAACTCCCTCTTTTAGTTTTATTACAAATTAATTAAAAGTGATATTAAATCATTTTATTTAACCCCCCCCCCTTTATTTAACAATAAACCCCCTACTCTAATATTTTGTTTTTAAACTTCTTTTTTCTTCAAACTTTTAAAGTTTTATTTTACTTTAATTTTTTTTTTTTGTTAATTTTTTTTTTTTTAAAAAACAAAAACAAAAGAAATTTCCTAAGTATCTTTACTCTTAAAATGCTAAAACACTCTGTAACAATGTACCTCAGTACAATATATATATATTGTAAATATCGATAAGTCGATATTATATTTTTAAATTATCATTTGTTATTAAAAAAAAAAATCTCTTTAAGTTGATGTTTACATATGAAATATTTAAATTTTTCTTTTATGTTTATTAAATATAGTTATTATTTGAAGTTATTGTTTTATTTATATATATTGATAGTACATCATAATAAACATTTAATTATTAAAATAAATAAGGACATATAAATTGTTAATTATAAAAAAAATTATTTTATTTACAATGATTATTAAATGTAATAAATTATAATATATGTATATTTTTAAAGATATCAAATTTTCAATTTAATATTTTATATATATATACTTGATATTTTATTTTTATTTTAATGTTAATTGTTTTAAAAGAGAACATATATAACATGAGTTTTAAAATAGCATCTGCTGGCGCATGGAACAACAACAACAACAATAAAAGAAGCCATTATTATTATTATTATTGGAATAGATATAGAACAAACAACTGAAAAATAAAGATTTTATTGTACTTTAGTTCTATAAAATTTACTATTCTTCAAAATACTGAAATAATATATATATTTTATGGTAAATACATAAATTATGGCAGGTTAATCAAGAATCGCAGCCAGGAGGCTGCATCATCGCTTTCATTTATTCCAAGGCAATTTTCAATGGAACAACTAAAAAAAATTCAATGTATAAATTTCATCGCGTCTGGAGTTGAAACTAGATATAGCTATCTTAAATGTATAATCATCAATTTAATCATAATTTGGAAGTAATTGGAATTAACATGCTGGATTTAACATTTTAATTGGTTTATTTATTTTTTAAAAAGGAAGGAAATTTTAAAACGGATAAAATATGCATATATCTAAGGATTAACAATTTTCTTTAATATAATAATTTCTTCGCCTTTCGATAGAATGCATTCTAATAATCAAAAGTAAACGGATAAAAGAACTCATGGAATAAATTAACTTTTTGGAAAGGAAAATTAGCTAAATGAACTTTAAAAGGTATTTAATAATTTTATATATGTATGAGTAATATATAAATATATTTTTGAGATTGATATATTTTTTTTTTTATTTACTTTTATTTTTTTTTATTATAAAATACAACGTTTTATAAGTGGTCAATTTAAGCATCTTGTTTTATAATAATATTAAACGTATAACAGATGTTCAGACAATTATCTTAAATAATTTAAAAATCTTAAAATGTAATTTATAGGTTGAAGTTATATATGAATTGTTATATTTATATTATAATGGTTAGGCAAAAATATGTCTTTATATATTTAATCTATATATACTTATTACAAGTATATACATATAGTTATTCTTTGTATTTATATTTAAAACATCAATATTATTTAAAGTTGAACTATAACATAAAATAAAGGATGTACTATTTGTTTTTATAAATAATGCCTTTGTAATTATTTAAAAGAGCGATACTATATTATTCTTATTTTCTTTTAATGCCAAAGTTATTATGAAATTAATTGAATTTATAAATAATAAAAGATAATTTCATATTTCATTTATTATTTGGTTTGTAGGTCACTTACACATATTATTATTCATTTATATATTTAGAGGTACATAAATTTATATAGTTAGATGTGTATATTTGAATTTAGTAGAAGTCCCTTTGTTTCTAATATATATATTGATTAGTTAGTCACATCATCTTTAAAAATAAATTATAAAGATAGATCTCATTGCTTTGCATGATTTTAGATTTGTTTTATATATAGCTAGCTGGAAGTGCATTTAAACAATTTATTTAAATATAACTGGAATAATTTCGTTTTTCTTCAATCTTTAATTTTAATGGAATACCTAATAGACGTTCCATTATATTTAGCTTATCCAATTGTAAGCTACCATATAGTTTCCATTACATTTGGCTTGCCCAATCGTGGGCTGCCTCATATACGTTCCATTACATTTGGCGCAACAACTAGGGCTCGAAATAAGCTAATTAGGGCTTGAAATACCCCACATACCTGAGAAATGTATAGTATATATATATATTAATATGAGATGTATAGTTTAAAGAAAAAGAAACATTTTTGTATGTTTAATTTTTTTTTTTTTATATATAAATGGAAATATTTTAGCCTTATGTTTAGATGGTGATGGTTAATATTATTGTATTATTTTTTAATGATGGTGTTAAAGTACGGCATAATAATTTTGTCCATATTTGGAAAGTTTATGTTGTAGAAAATCTATAATTTTGAAGGTTGGATGGGATATTTGATTGTTGGAGTTTGGTTGGTTCTGTTGCAAGTATTGATGTTGGATGGGGAATTTTTGTCATTGTCTTAGGGATGTAATGCATTCATGTCACTTGTATTGATTGATCTCATTCATTGCTTCAACCCAAATTTTGATGTTTATTATTATTATTATTTATCATGAAGCAGCTAACAGTGGTCCTGCCATGATTTTATCTTTAAAACTCCAAAGAGAGTAAGGTATAATTATTTTGATATATGTATGATATTTACCTCTAAGTCTCCTTAAGATGAGCAAGGAAATATTTTATAAGTAATAGCCCCTAAGACTTAAATATAAGCAGGGTAGTGTAATAGTGTTTTCAGAAAATTATTATGGGTTGTAGTAAATTGGATAGAATGAAATGTGATAATCATCTAAGTGTTCATGAAACATTGTATGCTTTGGGAATAATGATTGAATTCTTTTATCTACATCGTAGTTGTAAAGTGCTAATCAATCTTTTGGTTGTCAGTATCTATCAGATCTTTGGAGGAATAGATAAGTATATAACATAAATATATAACACCAAACTTAGGGACTAGATTAATTGATTATTGCTTGTGACAAATAATCTATTACATTGATTATTAATTAAGGTTTGAAAACAAGTATAGTAATATTATATTTTCATTATAAATGACTTTTAAACATGAAGTTCAATTAGTGAATGTTTGTTGATAGTGGACTGCATTAGTACAATTTTATTAAAATAGTATTTCGGGCACAAAAGTTAATAATTAGTGAAGTGGATATTTTTATATATATATATATAAAATGTTATTAAGTTTTAAGGTCCAGAAAATTTATAGGTATCAATTTAGTAAGTTTATGCTTAACTACCATTATTTTGAATGAGAAAGTTGTCTCATTATATTATCAAATTAGTTATTTTAAGGCATGTGAACATTTAGTTGTATTTTTTTTAAATATTTCAAGGTCATATTGAATTTGATATGAAGATTCCATATTTCAATATTGTGTAAGTGTAGAATATTTATTATCATTAAATATAAATGAATGTTATTTAGTGATATCAATTGTTACTCTCTTTCTATATATATTTTAGAGAAATTTGTTGATATTATGGTGATAGATGAGATTTTTTTTTTTAAGCCAAGAAGTTCATGAGTTCAAATAAGTAAAATTTAAATTGTCAGATAGCTATTATGTATTATAAGATTAAAAAAAAGGCTTGTATTTTTTTTTTAGTTAAATAATTGCTTGTTGGAATAATGATTGGAGATGGTGAGCCCTTGATCTGTGATAATTACTATATAGAAATAAATATATATATATCTTAGATTTTTTTTTTTTTTGAGTATATAGTATTGTAGTTCTAGTAATAATGGATAACAATAGTAATAAATGCCAGTTAGTGGTAATTTTGATTTAGGGAATTTATTAGAGAAACATATTTGAGGTAGTGCTGATAATTCAAAAGGAGAATGAAATTACAGTTGATGAATACATAGATAGTAGATGGGAATCTATAGATCGTATATTTGAGAAGAGAAACCAAATATTTGATGAATGTTTCAAAAAGTTCAATAGGTCGATGGAAGAAGGGATACGGAAAATATTTCTTGAAGTATTTAATAAATCTGTTGAAGTAATTGGTACAGATTTGACAATGAATAAGGAACCCATTAATTTAATTAATAAAGATGGGATAGAAAGTAAGCAAATTGTTGAAATAATAAGTAAAGAAAGTCCACAAGTTTTTAATGAAAATATTAACTTGTATAATAGTTTGACAGAAGAAAATAAAGATACTGTCAATTTAGTTAATAAAGATGTGTATGATAATAAATCATTTGTTAATTTGGTAGATGAAAGTGTTATAAGATTAGACACAAAAGAATTTAATGAACATAGGTGGATAGTAAAAATATAAAGAAAATGAAGAGATGGTACAATAGTAGAAAAGATAATGAATTATATGATAAATTTTAAAAGAACCAAAAGTCTTTGAATAAATAAATAATGATAATGTAAGAAAGAGTAAGTTGTTTGAAGAGGTAGTTGAAAGAAAGACTATAAAGAAACCTAAAACTTTTGATGAATATTATAGTGAGGATAAAAGAATTGATAAATCCTTAAAAATTAAATTCAAAAAAGCAATTAGAAGAAGTAGAATTAAGTTATGAAAGATTAAAGGACACTATTGACAATTTAGAAATTGGACAGTTAGGTTTTCAATGGTTAGACAATAATACTCTAGAGTTAGGAGAAATAAAAATGCATTATAATAAAATGAATGAAAGTGCTCAAACTTTAGAAGTTGAATTAAGTTTACCAGAAAAGATTAAAATTAACTCTCAAAAATTACTAGAAAGAACAGAATCTGTTTATCAAAGTCAATATAAAGAACAATATCATGGTAATTTTATGTGGTACAAAGAAAGCATATTTTTATATATATTAGAACCTGGATATTTGAGTGATAATTTGTACCATTACTGCAATAGAAAAGACCTATTTTACAAGTATGCTAGTAGGACAAAGTTCATAAGATATATCTTATTAAAATTTGAGAGAAATAAAAAGGTATTCAATTTAAATATTAGCAGAAAGATTATTGATAAAGAAAGAGATATTGGAAAGGCCAAAGTTAAACTTAAAGTTATAGATGGAAAGATAAATAATATTGATTTTCTTCGAGAAAATATAGCTAAGGAAAGAGATTTAAATAAACCTAAAGTTAAACTGAAAAGACTTAATATAGAACAGAATGATTTTCAAAATGATTTTCAGAAATTTTTTAATGCTGAAGTTGTATCACATCAATCTGATTTGCAATTTTTAAAGGATTATTTAGAAAATTTGAATGAATACCATTCAAAATTGCCCAGAGAATTGTTTTTAATTGAACATAGAACAAGTGAAGTAAAATAAAGACTTACTCAAGTTGATGATGTTTATAAAGATAGTCAAAGGAAAAGTAAGATTATCTGATAAAATAGCAACTATTAGTGATAAAGTTAAGAATTATGTTAGTGCTTATGATCAAGTTACTATTTATGTAAAGGATATAGATGCAGAATCTAAGGAGTTCATAGCAAAATCTTTAGGTACTTATCTCAAAATTATTCAAAAGCAATTGAATTATACCAAAATGCTATATGAAAATCTTGTAAATTAAAGCAAACTTCTTCACAAAGTTCAACATACTGGAAATTCTTTACAAGAAGAATTAAAAAGGCACTTTTGATTATTATTATTATTTTTTTTTTTTTTTAAGAAAACTTGGACAAATATCTAGATGATCTGAAAGATAGATATAAATAAATGAATATGGTTATTAATAAGAAAAATAATATTCTTTAAACCATGTTAGTCCTTAGAAAGATTACAAATTTGAGAAGTTTTTCGATATCTCATAATTCATTAGTTATCTGCAAAGACATTTTTTTTTTCAGTGGATTAGAGGGTATTGTAAATATCGATAAGTCGATATTATATTTTTAAATTATCATTTGTTATTAAAAAAAAAAAAATCTCTTTAAGTTGATGTTTACATATGAAATATTTAAATTTTTCTTTTATGTTTATTAAATATAGTTATTATTTGAAGTTATTGTTTTATTTATATATATTGATAGTACATCATAATAAACATTTAATTATTAAAATAAATAAGGACATATAAATTGTTAATTATAAAAAAAATTATTTTATTTACAATGATTATTAAATGTAATAAATTATAATATATGTATATTTTTAAAGATATCAAATTTTCAATTTAATATTTTATATATATATATACTTGATATTTTATTTTTATTTTAATGTTAATTGTTTTAAAAGAGAACATATATAACATGAGTTTTAAAATAGCATCTGCTGGCGCATGGAACGATAGCAACAACAATAAAGGAAGCCATTATTATTATATATTATTATTGGAATAGATATAGAACAAACAACTGAAAAATAAAGATTTTATTGTACTTTAGTTCTATAAAATTTACTATTCTTCAAAATACTGAAATAATATATATATTTTATGGTAAATACATAAATTATGGCAGGTTAATCAAGAATCGCAGCCAGGAGGCTGCATCATCGCTTTCATTTATTCCAAGGCAATTTTCAATGGAACAACTAAAAAAAAATTCAATGTATAAATTTCATCGCGTCTGGAGTTGAAACTAGATATAGCTATCTTAAATGTATAATCATCAATTTAATCATAATTTGGAAGTAATTGGAATTAACATGCTGGATTTAACATTTTAATTGGTTTATTTATTTTTTAAAAAGGAAGGAAATTTTAAAACGGATAAAATATGCATATATCTAAGGATTAACAATTTTCTTTAATATAATAATTTCTTCGCCTTTCGATAGAATGCATTCTAATAATCAAAAGTAAACGGATAAAAGAACTCATGGAATAAATTAACTTTTTGGAAAGGAAAATTAGCTAAATGAACTTTAAAAGGTATTTAATAATTTTATATATGTATGAGTAATATATAAATATATTTTTGAGATTGATATATTTTTTTTTATTTACTTTTATTTTTTTTTTATTATAAAATACAACGTTTTATAAGTGGTCAATTTAAGCATCTTGTTTTATAATAATATTAAACGTATAACAGATGTTCAGACAATTATCTTAAATAATTTAAAAATCTTAAAATGTAATTTATAGGTTGAAGTTATATATGAATTGTTATATTTATATTATAATGGTTAGGCAAAAATATGTCTTTATATATTTAATCTATATATACTTATTACAAGTATATACATATAGTTATTCTTTGTATTTATATTTAAAACATCAATATTATTTAAAGTTGAACTATAACATAAAATAAAGGATGTACTATTTGTTTTTATAAATAATGCCTTTGTAATTATTTAAAAGAGCGATACTATATTATTCTTATTTTCTTTTAATGCCAAAGTTATTATGAAATTAATTGAATTTATAAATAATAAAAGATAATTTCATATTTCATTTATTATTTGGTTTGTAGGTCACTTACACATATTATTATTCATTTATATATTTAGAGGTACATAAATTTATATAGTTAGATGTGTATATTTGAATTTAGTAGAAGTCCCTTTGTTTCTAATATATATATATTTATTAGTTAGTCACATCATCTTTAAAAATAAATTATAAAGATAGATCTCATTGCTTTGCATGATTTTAGATTTGTTTTATATATAGCTAGCTGGAAGTGCATTTAAACAATTTATTTAAATATAACTGGAATAATTTCGTTTTTCTTCAATCTTTAATTTTAATGGAATACCTAATAGACGTTCCATTATATTTAGCTTATCCAATTGTAAGCTACCATATAGTTTCCAGTACATTTGGCTTGCCCAATCGTGGGCTGCCTCATATACGTTCCATTACAATATATATATATATTGCTTCTAAATTTTACTTAGCAAGGGATATTGACAAACTCCAATCTAGCATCCAATCATATACACACAGACAAATATTAAATGTTTTAATAATTTCTAACAACAGCAGAGTGACAGATAAACATCCCTATACAAATTTATAGCAAAAGTGTCAAACTAATTTATAAATATTTTAAATATCTCTGAAATTATCATCCCCAAATAATTAATTCTAATCAAATTTATACTTTAAAATGTAAAGAATAAACAAAGGTTTTTTTTTTAATAAATGATGATCATACATCATAATATTCATTTCTATAATGAGGGATAGAAAATCTTAGAAAACACTTTAGTAATGTTGATACCTTTTTTACATTATAAATATGTATGTGACATAATATACTGTAATAAGAATTAGAATCTGTTTAAAACTTTAATTATAAGTCAATCCCACCTTAACAAATCAATAAAACAAAGGCACACTCTAGCATCAGCTCAAATTAGCTGTCTATAAATTTCTTAATTTTACCCCCCCCCCATACACTTTTTTTCTTTTAAATGAAATATTTAAATACTGGTCTAATAAAATATTTAAAATATGATTATATTTTAAATATTAATTCCCATTGATATGTCTATTCTGATTTATATTTTATATGATGTACATAAATAATAATATTTTGTAATGACTTGAATAATTAAGTATTTGGAGGATTTGTACAAGGTAAACTATTGATTCTTATTAAATATTTTAAAATAATTAGTTGTGGAGTTTAGCACGCACAAAATTACTTTCTCTTTTTCTTAAACTCTTAAAACTATAGTGATGATAATACCTATAATATAATTTACACAATATTTGTTAGTTTAAAAATAATAATATCTTATTAACTAAGAATTGATGGTGAAATATATAACAATATTAAAGATAAAGTTTATTTTAAAATGTAAATTAAGTTCATGAAATATCTATAAATGAAAATGACTTTCATATAATTCATCTCATATTAGTCCTTCCACAGCAATCACCAAGGTTTATTTGTAATAATAAAATGTTTATTTCTTTTACAAATATTTTATTTTATTTTATAAAAACTCTATATTTAAAGTTGTAATTATAAATTTATTAAACGCTCACTATTATTTCAGTAATAGTTTTAACAAGGCTGTAAACCTTAGCAATGAGCGTCTGAAAAAATCGTCACTAGGGACCTCTGTAGGTCTTTAAAACACATGCTTACGCTATGAAGAAAAGAGGGATTCTCTCTTTTCTTCATAGCGTAAGCATGTGTTTTAAAGACCTACAGAGGTCCCTAGTGACGATTTTTTCAGACGCTCATTGCTAAGGTTTACAGCCTTGTTAAAACTATTACAAAAACTCTATATTTAAATTTAAAGTTAAAATTGATGTTGCAGGATCCTGTAAAAAAATTTAATATTTTTAATTATTCAAACATAATCTGATTTCCACATATGATGAACTATTTACTGTGTCATAACATATTTTCCACATATTTAAAATGTACACCATTGATAAATGTCAGTTGATTTAATTTAGCTATTTCAAGAAACAAGAGCAATTCAGTAAGCTGGTTTTATATACCTAAGAAGTTCATAAGTTTAATCTAACAATGAAAGGAAATTTTTCATTGTGTTTAGAAAAGGTTTTTGTTACTTGCCCATTATTTGGAAGGCAAATAGTCTATTGATGATCAGTATATTACAAAAACAAGATGTAAAAAAAGGACAACAAACAGATTTCTCCTGCCAGCTATTTATGCTACACTTTTTTAAAGAATTTTGAATCCCATAATTAAAGACAGACTTATTTTAAAATGTATTTTTATTTATAAACAACTAAAATTTTGAGACAAGGAAATAACCAAGATTAATTTGAAATCAAAGATAAGAGATCATTTTCAATGGAATTAATTCTGCTAATGCAAATAATGCTATACAATTTTTACTCAGAATTTTAATTTATTTAATGTAAAAAATAGCCTTATTTTTTTTCTTTTTATTTGGACTTCATTAATTAAAAAGTGTCTTTAAATAAGTCTTATCATCTCAATCAAGAATTTACCCAGAAAATATTTTTTTCCTATCGAAAATTAAGTTAAAGGTATTTTTTAAATATTAAAATAAGAATTTTTATTTAAACTTAAAAAAAAACTATTTTTATTTACTGCTAATAATATTTCTATATCTAATTTGTGTGCACCTATATCTATTCTAAATTAAATTGTAATCTATTACATGATATTTATATAGTTATACTATTTCCATTAAGAATCTTAATTTATTATTCCTATTGCCTACTACTTAACTAAAAAAATGGATATTTTCATTTCAGTATGTAATTACAAATTATTAATTTATATTAAATTTCATAAATATAAAGCACCCACAATAATACCAATATTATATCTCCTTAATTATGCTATAAAAAATAAAAAAAGATAAGAGATAAAATTAATTATAAAGCTGGAAAATTGTTTATGTGTCATTTATATTAATTGTAATTCAGAAAAGAGGAGCAATATATTTTTGCAAGTCACACACTGTATATCAGAGATCATATGTAGGACATAAGGCATTGTTTTAACACTAGATAAATTATAAATTTATTCCCTTCTTTTAAATTATTTATTTATTGGTAATTTAGAAAGTTATTTTATTTTAGATGTTGGTGATATTTGAATGTCTATTGCAATGAATAACATTTTTTTTTTTAAGTTTTTACAATTTATATTTCGGGGTGATATTTTAAATTTTAATTTTGCTTATTTAAGTAAATTCTTATTTGACTTTTGGTAGACATTTTAAAATTAATGATTAACACACTTTTTATGAATATTTTATGCTATTTTATTTCACTGATGAAAGTGGTAATAGTAAGCTGTCACATATAACAATAATGTATCTATAATTTATGTTATTATATAATTGTGAAAGTTTTTTTTCATTCCTTTGAAGATTTTTGTAAAGTATACATGAGGAAAATATACCACTTTCTAAAAGAAGATATGTTTGTGTGATATTATCTAACATTTCCATAGATTGAAAATTTAATAAATTAAGTAGTTAAACTCTTTTATGTAAGTTACAACACTTGTTTGTTTACTGGTATGTTTGTTTGTAAATTTTTGTAATCACTGTTGTTATGTAAGTTAGAATAAAAAGTAATTTACTGTTAAGCATACTGTGGCCACTAGATAACACTGCAGTACCATCAAAAACCTCCAAGAAGCCAGCAAGTGATAAATTTCTATGCAAAATTTGCTGAAATTGACAAATTAAAACACCCAAGGCAAAGTAAAATTGAAAAATTCTTCTAAAATACAAAAAAAAAAAAAAATAAAAAAAAAAACACTATAAAATTCAAATTACAAAAACATAATTTTGTAAAAATAAACAAATCCTGCTAAAATACAAATTAAAAAATTGGAAGAAAATGCTATAAAATTTGAATTACAAAAACAGAAATTGGTGAAAATACATCAAAAAGAACCCAAAAAGACCCCCCCCCCCAGAATAAAGAATTATATCCAAAAATTGCTGAAATTGACAATTGAAATGCCTAAGGCAAAGTAAATCAAACAAATCCTTCTAAAATACAAATTAAAAAAAATTGGAAGAAAACCCTGTAAGATTCAAATTACAAAAACATAAAAACTGTCTAAAAATACCAAAGCTTCATTAATGTTGGATGGGAGGAATGCATAACATTTTAAAAAAAAAAATACTCTAACTTTCAACACTATTATGTAAGGTGTAATAATTTACAAACCTTAATAACAGATTAATATTTATTAAGTAATTAAATATAGATAACAATGAGCTCATAGCTATTTAAAAAATAAAAGTAGCTATAAATTACAAAAACAGAATTTGGTTTCATATATAAAACATAACTCCCTTCCCACACAATCAAAAATAAGTACTTTTGAAAAATATTAAATTTCATCAATATTTAAAAAATAAAAGACTTTCAACATTTGCAAATATTCCTGAGTGATCAGATTTCAAATCAGCAATTTATATAAGCTAAAATGCAATAAGAACATTATACTGGAGTGTTTCTAATTGTCTTTCTCAAAAATTTATGAAGTTAATTATTCTCTGCTTTGAAATTATTGCATATCATTTAAATATAAGTTTTTAAAATAAATTTATAGAGATCTGCAGTAAAAAAATATTACCAATTTCCTTCCAGGCTGAGTTGTCCAGTTTGATGTTTGCAGCATAAAAAATTCATTAAAAAGATCATTATTATTTTGAGCCTTAATGGAGTAAAATTATTTAGAGAAAAGACTGTAGGACCCAGTGTTTATTTGGTGGTTTAAAAAATACAACAAAGATGACAGAAATTAACAGCAGGTTTTAGCAAACAATTACAGTTCTGCAAAAATAGGCAAAAAAGTTATTTGCAGCATAAAAATACATTAGCTATCAAAAAAATAAATTAATAAAAAATCCATTAGATTTTACAACTCTTCTTTAAATTTATAAAATTTAGTGTTATATTGTTAAACTTTTTAACTTATCTTAACAAGGCATTTTCCAAGGGAATAAAAAATGGCACTGTGTAGTTTGCATTTACTTTCACTCTAAACAAAATCTATTTTTAAAATTAACATTTAACCTACACACAAATGTTAGAAACTGGTAAATAGTTGTGTAAACATTTCATTATATATGTATGTTATATGAGATTCTTAGAAAAATAATTAAATCCATATACATATATCAATTAAAGATTTAAAAAGAAAAATATAATTGCACCACAATATATTACACATCACAGTTTGTACTTTTAAAATGAAATGTGACATAATAGACTTTTCACATGAAAAATATAATTTCATGTGTTCACAAATTTAATCAAAATGTGACTGAACTAGTCTTTTGAAATACCTGCTTAGTTTTATTATTACATTAAGCATTTTGTACTGCTAGAAATAGAATTTGTTAGGATTATTTTTTGACGGGGTTAATATGGATTTTTATATGCAGATGAATACAACATTAAACATGCACAAACTTTCAGGCAACATTTTAAAAACCTGCACTGAAATTTAAGTTGCAGTAAAAATTTAAGTAGCATCATTATGGTAATCTTTTCTTACTGAAAATGATAAAAATTTGGGATATTCCAATGATGGAACATGAGGCAGTGGAGTTTTTTCAAAGTAAAAGTGTTCTGCTCTCTCAAAAATGTGTGTCAATCTCTATCAAAAGGCTTATGTAAATAATTTTGCTTCAATAAGCCTCAAAATTTGAATGTTTTTCTAAATAATTTTGCACCAAAAGTGTAAAAATTTGAACCTTCTTTTTGCCTATTTTTTGCAGAACTATAATTGTTTGCTAAAGTCTGCTATTAATTTCAGCCATCTTTGTTGTATTTTTTAAACCACTGAATAACCACCACTGTGTGCTGTAATCTGTTCTCTAAATAATTGTACTCCAATAAGGCTCAAAATAATAACATTTCTTTGAATGGATTTTTATGCTGCAAGCATCAAATGCTGAACAACTCAGCCTGAAAGAAAATTGGTAATATTTTTTACTGCAGATCTTTATAAATCTATTTTAAAAACTTATAATATTTAAATATGGCATATATCAAAGCATAGAATGAATAATTTGATAAATTTTTGAGAAAGACAATTAGAATCTCTCCAGCATAATGTTCTTATTGCTTTTTAGCTTATATAAATCACTGCTTTAAAATCTGATCACACAGGGCAGATCCTGAAAAATGATGATCTCAAGTTTAAATACTGCCTGTGACACATGTTAAGATTTGGTAATGTCCCCCTTGATTAAGTGACCTCTATGACAGGTGAAAAATTTAGAATCAGAAACTAATTGAGAAAATTATGTAATTTTAACCTACTTTATTTAAAATAGAATCATGTGATCTTTTCAACAAGTTGAAGAAGAGGTCAATATAATGATTTTCTTATTAATTAAGAAAATTAATAAAAATGAATAAAATAAAAAGATAATAAGTTATATTTAATTCATTATTAAAATATTATGTTGCCTTATTCTTCAAACTTGGTTTATCCAAAGTATTGTATTTAACATTTAACCCTTTATTGTTTAGTTTTAATTAATATTTATTCATTAAAAGTTTTCATGATTTTTTTAAAACAATTATTTTGGTTACTAAACTAAGAAACTTAAATTCATCCATGCACACACACATATGCACATTGAGGGAATTATGTTTCTTAAATTACAGTTGAACTTATTAACTTATTTAAGCAATTATATATTATTTAACTGAATTAATAAGCATTATTTATAAACAAGGCAAAACTCTCCATACAGTAGTGCCACTCTATGCCAACCAGAGTATTCAATGGATGCCAGAAGGCTTGTGCATAAAATCCCTATCTAGAGCCTACTCATCCAAAATCCTGAGACTAGTTTCAGACTTGTGGATTTTGTCAGTGAAAAGCCTTTGATCTGAGTGCACTGCACCTAGATCTTAGGATCTATTGCAGTTCTCTAGCAGCCACCTTTTATTTCTATTTAACTACAAAACTATGAGAATAAAATTGAAAACAATAAGATTTTAAATCTAAATTCAAGAGCTTATATAATCATATGGGTCTGAACTCAGTTCAGCAACCATATTTTTGGTGTCTTTGGCTCTTTAACAATTATTGCCACTGCTATCCTATTAATCAGGATTGGTGTTAAACCACTAAACATCACATGATCACCATCTCATACTAGCACATAATTGTTAATAAACAAAGCAAATTTCTCCATACAGTTGTACAACCCTGTGCCAACCAGAGTAATCAATGGAAGGCAGAAGGCTTGTGCATAAAATCCCTATCTAGTGCCTTCTCATCCAATATCCTGACTAGTTTTTGGCTTGTAGCCTGCATCAGTCTGAAGCCTTGGATCAAGGAGCAGTGCACCTATATCTTAGAATCTAATGCAACCCTCTAGGAGCCACCTTTTATCTCTACTTAACAATTTTGTGCTAGTATGATATTGTGAACATGTGATGTTTAGTGCTTTAACACCAATCCTGCCTAATAGGATAGTGGTGGCTATGGTTGTTAAAGAGCCAAAAACACCAAAATGTATGGATGCTGAACTGAGTTTAGACCCATATGACTATATAAGCTATTGAGCTTATATTGAAAATATTGTGTTTTCAATTTCATTCTCACAGTTTTGTAGTTAAATAAAGATAAAAGGTGGCTGCTAGAGGGTTGCATTAGATCCTAAGATCTAGGTGCAGTGCTCTCAGATCCAAGGCTCTTCATTGACGAAGGCCATAAGACAAAAACTAGTCTGGGGATATTGGATTAGTAGGCACTAGATAGGGATTTTATGCACAAGCCTTCTGGCATCCATTGATTACTCTGGTTGGCACAGGGTAGCACTACTTTATGGAGAGTTTTGCCTTGTTTATTAATAATTATGTGCTAGTATAAGATGGTGATCATGTGATGTTTAGTGGTTTAAGCATTATTTATTCTTAAAGATATGTTTTATATTTAAAGCTAAGTGACTAAACAAGAATTTGATCCAATTACTTTAGGACTTGAATTATAGCTAAATAATTATATTATTAAATAATTATACTTTCCTTTAACTTTTTGTCAATAATATTTATAATTTTTATTATAAAATTAACTCTGTTGATACTCTTTCTGTTTCTATCAAACATAGTTGACTGAATACTAACTTTAATAATATT
Organism: Epiperipatus broadwayi; assembly: GCA_028023455.1. Lineage (NCBI taxonomy): Eukaryota > Metazoa > Onychophora > Udeonychophora > Euonychophora > Peripatidae > Epiperipatus > Epiperipatus broadwayi. Next base: position 2,411,993 of record JAQFVV010006336.1, read on the forward strand.
TTTTACAAGTCCTTATTTATTTAATATTTATTAAAACACAATAAAATAAGTATTTTTTAAATTCAAATTAGATAGTATAACTACTATTGATACAGTTATAGTCTCTGTACTCTTTTATTTATTATTTACTTTTTTTAAAAAATATTAATAAATATTATGGATTATTTCATTAAAAAATTTACTTAGAAACAATGTGCAAAAGCACGGTGTTACAATATATATCAATTATAAGTGTCAACTGAATTTAAAATACAAAATAGTTTTACACCTTTATTTATTGTACCAATACTAAAAACTTATAGAGATATATTTTATATTAAATGCTTTTATTTACTGTGCACTAAAAAGAAAAAGAAAAATTTATTCACAACTGGGTTTTTTTAAATTTAATTTGAAATAAAAGCATGGGGAAGGGGTATAGAAATTAATTAAGTCAATCTTTATTTTTTATAACAAAAGATTGACTTAATTTAATTCTGAACCCCGTCCCCCATGCTTTTATTTCATTTGTGATTGAAGAAACAATTTTTTAGTGCATAGTAAACAAAATCATTTAATATACAATTTTTATCTCTACTATTTATGCATGTAAATATTTCATGTTTTTTTTTTCATTATCAATTTTCTCAGAGATGCTTTCAAATTTTTTTATTAATGTTTTTTTTTAATTTCTGATAGTTTCTAATAAATTCTTTTTTTTTTCTGCAAACACATATTTAATTTTTCTATTTTTTGTTTCATTTATTTTTTTGTAAAAAGAAAAAGTTTTTAGTTAAACGCATGATTTAAAAAATTTCTAAGCAATACGAAAATTTGATTGATATATTAAATTATGACTTTTGTAAAATTACTACTACTAAACAAATGTTGGAACAAATTTAGTAAAAAATAAGTAAATTAATATATCCAATTTTTATTTCAGTTATTATAATATTTTTAAATAAGATTACATTTTGGCAACATCATGGTATGTCTTTATTTCGAAGAGGGATAAATGAAAATCAATGCAAATTATACTCAACAATCCAATATATATGTAGATAATTATTTTTTCTAATTGACATAACATGTGATGAAATGGAAGCATATAGATAGAATGAGCCAGCAATAAAATATCAGAAATTAGGCTTTTAAATATATTGTAAGACTAATCTAACAACTCATAGTCATTGTTCATTAATATTGAAGGAGTTAAGAAAATGGCAGTGTTGTTGTTATGAAATTATTTGAAGAGAATTGAAAGTATCTGGATGATTATTGATATAGTAAACTCTATATTATGATACAGAAATGTTTAAATTGAATAAATATCATGATTTACAGATCAACCCTACACATCTTTTAGAAGCAGAAATTCAATCTATATATTCAATTCCAAAAATATCTATTATATGCTCAATTGGCACATTTTTGGCTTGTGTCTGCCTATTAATCTTTGCTAATGAACAGCTTCAAATTTTACTCATACATATTGTAAGTATTTTTTTATACTTCTATGCTATTAACCTAGTGTTCAACAATATTCTGACTTTAATTTAAACCATCATGATTGTACAATTCTTATATATATATATATAAAAAAAAATAATATATATATTTTATATATATATATATATATATATATATATATATATATATATATATATATATATATATATATATATATCCTGATGTCAGTTATAGATAACAATGTAAGAGGAATTTTATTTTAATGTCAGACTATTATTTTGAGAGAATAGAAGAGATAAATATGGATTTGAATGTGTAGATCTAGTTCTAAGGCTTTTAACTGATGAAAGATATTTTTAAAAACTCTGGGGATATAGATATGGCACTACTATTTGGCTCCATTGATTACTCAAGCTTACAATAGCTTACCATAAAAAAATAGAATGTAAATGTCATATGTAACCTATATGTTGAATGCAAACAGAGAATGTTATGTGATGTTTGTTGATACATACTGTACATTAATTTATTCTTAGAATTCCTTTTTACAGAACAGAGACTTTTCTGCAATATAATAGGATGTTTGGATCTTAATAAAAAATCAACTTGTTATAACAAATATTATTAATAGACAAAGAACAATGATTATAAATTGGGAAAATGATTATATAAAAGAGATTGATAAATTTGGCAGTGCACCAAAGATGAACTGATGAGAAAAAATAAAAATCAATTTATACCCCAATGTTGAAATGCAATGGAAAAATTAAAATTAAAATGAAAAGATACAAATGTTAGAGATAGATATGTGTTGTGCACATAATAGTTTATACATAATTAACTTTTATTTATCTCTTCAGTGAATCATACTCTTTATTATATTTTTATAATTTGTTTAACCAATTTAATTTGTCTCATTACTGTCCATAAATTTATTTGTTATGATGAACAGTACTGGTTATTAATATTATTAGATTGCAACATTTATGATATCTTATTTTAAATTTGTTTTTGTATGCTTTATGACTCAAGCATGTTCCTTTTTTTATAAAATGAAGGTAGCTTTTATTAAAATCTCTTACCAATTGTTATTCATGTCTTATAATAAAATTCTTATATTATGATTTATAAAGGAATTATTTTCTTTCTTCCTCCAACAGAAGAGTTTTGAGTACCTTGAAGCTAAAGTGCCAGTATTTTGAACATCTGTTTCATATTGATTTATGGACATGGTTCCATTAATAGATACCATTCAAAGAAGAGTAATTATCATTTGATTCATGGATACAGATGGTTCAATGTGATTATAGAAAGATGTGACTGACATTGACTGGAATGAATCAACTCACAAAAAGCAATCTAATTTTTGATTTGAAAAATAATGCTGCAAAAATTATTTAACACCTAAATTGAAGCAAAGTGATTGTCACTATAAGAATTAATGTAAAAAGGGTTGAATGTAAAATGAAAAATATTTTTGATTAAATAACAAATTATTTTGATCAGTTTAACTTTAAAACTCAGAAATATATTGTGACTGTTAAGAATAAAGTTATAATGCCCATATAAAAAAGTCAACAACAACTTCAAAGTAATTGATGGTTAGGCAAATTAGTAAGATGTTAAAAATTAAAATAGCCAGAGATATTAATGTTGAAATGTTATAATTTAAAAAGGGCTTAAAATAAAATTTGCATCAATTTAAATTATATATAGTAAGAGTCATATCAAAATAAATTTATAGACATGAATTGTTTCTAAAACCTATGTGTTAATCACAATATTTAATAAGTCTTTAATGTGTGATTTCTGGTTACTGTTAAAACTATTCATGGTTTTATAAATTAAAAATTAAAAAATTAAGAAATAAAGATAAATATCTATATGTCCTTTTTTAAATATATGCTCACAAATACTGTTAATTAGAAGGGTAATACATTTTATTAACTAAAAATAAAATGTGGTTTATATAATTATTTATGTGCAAACATATAAATCAAAAAATTAACATATATTTAGTTTGATGTTTATTAAAAAATAACATATAAAGTTAAAAATCTCAAAAGATGTAGTAAATTAAGAAAAATTTTTGTAAATAAATAAAAATGTTTTTAATGAAATGAGATAACTAATTTATTTGATAAAGGATATTAAAAACGATTAAAATTGTTATCAACAATACCAACACCATACATAGATGAAAAGTTTAGTTTGTGAATTTTGAAACATTTGTTTTTGGTAAATAAGCAGTTTATGTAAAAAAAAAAAGAAAGAAAATTGTTTTAGTCCATTGTTGTGCAATCATTGAAGAATTGTTATTGAGAATTGAATTAGGATTGAGCCATTGATTTAAAATTCAGTTGATGTTAGAAATACAGAAAAATTTTGCAGGAATAACCCCAAATTATTTGGATGATTCTAATATTGACATATAGTTCTTAATGATAGAAAGGTAATAAGTTAGTATTGAAAAAATACTTTTTAGTAAATTTTTAATCCAAATTTACAGACTCTTGTTAAACTATTGTGTTTTTACTAACCTGTATTGTTTATTTGTGTGTTATTACTAACAAGTTGATTGTATTTGGAAAGTTTAAATAAAGTTTAAAATTTTCTATACATTTTACATTTACTCATAAATGATGGAAATAGTCCAACATATCACATTTTATAATATGCCAGCATTACAAACCTTCAGACAAATACAGCAATAATGAATATATGTAATAAATACTGCCTTGTAACTATGGTTACAATTTACTTTAATAATTTAGAGCTAGATTTTATGAACAACATAATAACAATTTCCATTTACAAATTTCTATTTTAATATTGTCACTCTTTTTTAAGCACAAAATTTTATACATTATGTTAGTTATTATCAACATTTGGCTTTTGTATTGATTTAAAAAACATATAAAGATTCCTGTCATTGTATTATAAAAAAGTGACCAATAATAAAATTATATATACTTTTTTAAAGTACAATCTTTATAAAACATATATTTACTGAGATTTTTTTAATTATTAAGTTTCAGATTAACTTAAAAATTTCAGCTTATTAATTATACATAGTTTACAATATTATTTTATATATATGAAAATTAATGTATAAGCTGTTTAATAATTAACGAACTTAATCTATCAAATGCTTCACATTTTTTATAATTTATAAAATATTTGCTATTTTAGTCATATTTTATTGTGTAATATATAGTTAATTTAAAATGGCAAATTTATATATATTTTAACAAATCTTATTTTAGCTCGAATGTCAAAAACATTCACCAATTTTTAATCCCACTGTAAATTAAAAATTCATAAATGTTTTTCTAACGCTCAATAGATGTTATTTTATATATTGTCAACTTTTACTAAAATTTATGTATGAATTTCTTTTTTAAAAATCCTAACATGTATACATTACTTTCCATTAAATAAATGTTTACACTGCATTTTAATGTAGTAAAGAGTTAAAACTTTAGAATTAATACTTCTTTCCTGATTCTTAGATCTTAAAAACTATTACTTAAACAATAGTATAAAGCAAAAAATAGATTAAATCATACTATTTTTATTACATTTAAAGTTAAATTTATTTATTTTAGTATCTAATGACAAAATCCCTATATAAATAAATGATCAATAGTAGTATTGAAATAGTTTTTATTATATTAGAAGTTATTTCAGCACCTCTTTCTGTAAGTTTCTACAATTCTATGTCAGAATTACTTATATAAATCTAATATATAGTTGGATATATGTAAATATTTTTAAAATATTCACAGAAAAGTTTTTATCTTCCTCTATCAAAAGCAATTATTATGGAGTTAAATACATTGCACTTATTATCTATTTAGATTGCTATTCAAGTTTGTTATGATGTAAATTTAATAATAAATTTTTAATGTAGAATTGTTTTAAATTTTGTGATCAGATCTTCTAATTTATCAAACTATATAATATGGCAAAGAAGTTTAAATTTATAATTCATTAGTTTCTATAAATGGAATACAATGAAAAGTATAGTCCGAAGTTTTTGTATTTAAAATTATTTTATTTTGATTCCCCAACAGAATAAACAAAAAATAAACTTTATTTAATATATATCTACAACGGTATGTAAATAATTAACAACTATTGCAGTGATAAATTTTCCTATAAAATAATATTTATTACTTTGCTAAACCAGTCTTTCAATAAGGTATATCTTTGGCAAAGCACAAATAAAGTGAATATTAGCAAAGTGTGTCTTAACAATGTAATAAATATTATTTTATATCAAAATGTATCACCATAATAGTTCTTAATTATTTACATACTCACTAAACATTACATAATCACAATTCTTTATGATTACACAAGCTGTTTACACAGAAAAATCTCCATACCATAGGACCACTCAGTGCAAGCCAGAGTAATCATTGGATGCAGGAAAGTTTTGTATATAAAATTCATATCTAATGCCTTCTAGCTTGTGACTTTCATCAGTGAGGAATCTTGGATCTGATAGTGTTGCAAAGGCTTTATAGTTAGATAATAAGGTAAACGGTGCCTGCTGAAGTGTTGCATTAGTTACTAAGATCTATGAGCAGTGCTCTCAGATCCAAGGCTCCTCACTAATGAATGCCACAAACTAGAAACTAGTCTGGATATATTGGATGAGTAGGTACTAAATAGGGATTTTATGACAAAACTTTCCTGCATCTATTGATATTCTGGCTTTTAATGAATGTCACTATGGTATGAACAATTTTGCCTATGTGTATTTACATATTCTTATAAAATTTATTTTATTACATATTATCTTCAGTATATACATATTTTATAATTTATTCTATTATATATATATATATATATATATATATATATATAATAAATATATAAATATATATATACAGACTTTCAATGATATGGATGGCTGTTCTAAGTGAATTGAAGCCTGTCCATTAAAGTGTGAAGATTTGCTATCTTATTATAAACTGAGCACTGATTATATATATATATGTGGGAGATGATAATCTGGACCAACTGATGAATGCTGGTTTAGCATGAAATATGCATATTAGTGATTATTTATATTTTCTACATGTGTGTTGTCATGTGTATCAATTGTATGAGATAGTGAGGATAGTTGGTGGATGCTTGAAAGTCTGAATTCAAATCCCCTACATTTACAATTAAGCTTCAGATTTGTGAAGAGTGCCTGGTTTTCAAATATATATATATATATATAATGAACTTAGTTTTTAATTAAAAGATATCAATTATCTATTTTTATTATAATTTTTTTTAAATAGATTTTTACCTCTAGTGAAGTGCTATAAAAGTAAAAATGTACATAATATAAAATATAATGTAATGAAAATTGAAAATATATTTATAATTAAACAAAAGCATTTTTTTCTGTATTATTTCAACAAGGGTTATGTTTTTTAATAACCAGAATTAAGATCATTAAAATTTTTATCTAAAAAATGTACATCAATAATCTGGTAATAGTTCTACAGAAATAACTGAATTGAAAAAAATATTTAAAAATTACTATCACATTATATATTTTTGATTAAATATTCACTTTAATTTATGTAAGCAAGATAATAAAAACAACAAATGTAACACTACTTTCATAAATAAATAAAATCATACTAAAATCAATTAAAGTAACTGATGTCTACCACATTGAAATCAGAAATACAAACATCTAAAACTACAGTTGTGTTTTCAAAAAATAAATCAAAATCTTATACACATAAAAATAAATTTAAAACTACACTACCATTTAAAATACACATATATTTTATCATAAGTAAAATTTCATTAATAGTAGATATGAATATGAGAGCAAAAAGTCTCTCGGAAGCGCATATAACATTTTTTTGATATATACTAGCTTCATTATCTGTGCACACAGCATATATATATATATATATATAATTTAATAATATAAAAATGGGCTCAAACTTATATAATTCTGAGCATAGTGAAGGATCAAATAATCTGTATTTATTTCCCTAATGAAAGAAACTACTTTTCATTTTATTTGTTTTATATTTTTAAATAATAATAAATGGAATTTTTATACTTAATTCTTACCTTAATATAAAGATTATTTAAAAGGCAGAAGTCATCTTAAAAAATAAATTCTTTGCTTTTAAAATGTTTTTAAAAATATATAATTTTGCAAAGGAGTTGGCTGAAAAGAAAGGATTCTAAAAATGCAATGAATGATAAAGTAAATATTTCTTTATATAAACAAGTAAAGATTTATTATCAATATTCACTGGGATATAACTTTCTTATTAAATTATATATTTTAGAAATGATATTCTTTTAAAATAAAAATTATGCTTAGAAATGATATCTGCCTTTTAAACATAATTTTATATTATAAGATGTTAAGTCAATTATTTTATATAGCGCGATGTTTTTTTTATAAACAATAATATTTAAACAGCATTAAACTGTTGCACATGGACTTTGGATTTTACATATAAAATGAATCCAAAGACTTTATCATGTGGTTGAAGTGTTAGTATTTATTCATTTTATATTTAAAATCCAAAGCGCATGTGCAACAGTTTAATGCTGTTTAAATATTATTGTTTATAAGATGATAGTAACTGAGCATAAAAATTTAATTTATTATTTTATTTTATCTAAAATCTAAATTTCAACTTAATTCTGTATGTTTGGGGTTTTTTTAACAGTGAGAAAAATTCTAGATAAGACTGTTGTTCTCATATCATTAATATTGTATTTATAATGAATCAGATGATAGGAAAAAAAAATTAGAAAATATGATACATTGGAAACTTTAATATTTTGAATCAGTGAATTAATAATGTTCAATTAAACATAATCTGGAATCTTTGTCATTATTTTTTTGGAATGTTGGTTAATCAGAAGATAAATAAAATTTGTTATGTCTAAAAATATACATTGATTTTCCTAATAATATGTTGATAATATAGTAATATTTAAGATGGATAAATATATGAGCCAATAATAGTACAATGTGATACAAAATGTAATTGAAGTTTTAAGCATTGACAGACATTAATATGATGTTTAAAACATATAGACTGGTTACACCACTGCATATGTTTTCCAAAAATCATTCTTCCTGGATAACATTAATGGAACCAACATGTGTCAAGCTTTCATAACCTTATTGCAGTTGTAAATTAAATTGCTAAAACTAATATGTAGTGTTGCTCAATAGAAGAAAAATTAATTAATTAATATAGTAGATTGTAGTGGTTTGTGTTTATTCTGATGCTTTTCATAATCATTATATAATTGTGGATTTTTTATATTCTAACAAAATAAACAAAATCTTGATTATAAGTAATGAAAGATTTTATTATATATCCAAGATAACAATACATAAAATTTAGGATAAAACTGATCCATATCCAAATAATTTATGTGGTCCAGTATTACTTTTCTGATCTATATAGCTTTTTCTATTATGTCTTGATTTTTGGCACTAGAATTTTTTATACAGAATGTTAAAGAATTATTAGATGAATGCAAATTATATCATTCTTAAAAATCAGACTCTGTTTTAATGATCGTTTATTTCCATTGTTTTTTGTATAATATTAAGGGTCATGTCATATTTCAATGCTAGTGATTAATTATGTATTCAATTTATGTATATATAACTTATACACTGCTTTTTTTTGTTTATGAGTTGTTCAAGATAATTTTAAGTGACTCAGGACTGGAAATATATAATATTCTTTTCTATCAATAATTTCTGTATTAATACTTATTTAATTTAAAAATAAAATAAAATAAAAAAATTGGAAATTAATAATTGTAATTTTCTATTTTTTTTTAGCTCACAATACAACTGCCAGGCGTAATCAAATAGCAACAAAAGGTTCTTTATAAACCTGTTACATTTTAAAACTTTTAAACTCTGTTGTGTTAAGATTTGCAGAGGTTCCTATTGTCATTTTTCAGGTGCATAGTCTTAAGATTATAGTCTTAATATATATTATCAACAAGATTGAAACTACATGTCACATATACTGAGAATTATGGTATGGCTTTTTGTTAGGAAATGAATATATAATCTTTTTTTAAATGTAAATGTTTTATATTTAGTAATTATCAGATGATTGATTATTAACATTACTTAATCTGAATAATGTTTGTTATATTAGAGAACACTGGATAATTGCAATTTACATTTCACTGAGATTATAGTGCTAAACATTTCTAATTGATAATCTCCAATTACACATTAGATATCTGGCTTAGCTGGAAATATAATTGCTTTTGTGCTATAGATATCAAAGATAATTAGACATAACAGTATTTATAAATTACTTTGTTTATTTCAAATAAATTATTAATATACATATGTACAGAAAAAATAATTAGAAAAAAATATAAAAAAGCATTCTTTTAAGTGACTGGGTATCTTTTTTTATTATAATTCAATTTCCTTAATTATGAGTGAATAAAATCCAGCATAAGATTTGGTGCATATAGTAACCTGTTTGCTGTGATATTACTAACCGTTGGTGCATATACTAACTTATTTGCTGTGATGTTACTAACAGTTGAATGTATTTGGAATATTTAAATATTAATTAAATTTTTCTAAAGACATTCAACACACATATTAGATGATGGAAATAGTCCAATATAGAAATACAACTAGAACACCATCATCACAAACATTCAGAAAAAATCTAAATAATATGTCAGTTAATTTTAGTAAAAGTTTTTCATTTCATATTCTAAAAAATCTGAAGTTTTATTTTTTTTCTTTTATTAATTGTCACAATATTCTATTGAATTCCAAAAAGATTTAGAAGTTTTACTTTCGAGTAATGGATCCTTTCTTTTTCATTTAGAAATTATTTTTAGTAAACCTTTTAAATTCATGGGTACTATTTTTAAGTATGGCAATTATTGCAATGATAATATAAAATTCAAATTATTTTTGTCATTGATTCTTTGTCTGTCTTCTAGATGAAAATATAGATATCTGAAATATCTTTACAAAAACATAAATCAAAAAAAAAAATGTATCCAATATAATTTCAGCTATTTTAATTAGTTTTATGAGCATGATACTTGTTTACTTTTGTTTTATTATAGTAAAGTTTATTATTAGAATGTCCTTACATTTTCTCTTTTATTCAGGCTTCCTTCTCTACACAATCAAATTTTTATTAATACTAGTTTTAATTTAGATTATAAACAATTTTGTAATATTCTTAAATTAAAATGCATTGATGAGTTTAAATTTATTTTATTTGTTTATATTTTTTTTTTCTTTTTATTATTATGTTATATGCATTATGTTTATTCTCGTTACTAATTTAATGTCCAACAAATAATTAGATATATACTGTAGTTTAGCATTTAAATACATTGAATTGAATTATTATTTTTCCAGTTCAGGGATCTAAGAATCTTCTAGCTAGTAAAATTTTTATTGATATGTTCTGCAAAACATATTTTTCAGTTAAATTTAAAATTATTATTTTTTGTGATAGATCAGCTATTATATTGCATTTTTAAACAGTTTAATATCACAGTATATATTATATAGTTTGTAAACAATTTTTATATTTAATATGTTTATTATGCACATATTTAATGTTATACTTGGAGTATGTTTGTTAACTCCTATTTCTTTAATTATAATGTTGAAATGCCTTAATTTTGTACATAATATATATTTTACTGTTAATAAAAAATATTATATATAATATTTGAAAGTAAAATATTCCTGTTTGACTATAAATAAATATTTTACTTTTTTAGTAAACATCTGCTTGCCTTGAATAAGTAAACAACTAAACAATATATAGCTGTCAGATAGAAAACCTATTTTGCTAATACAACTTTCATGTTTGACAATGATTAAACTGTTGATGTTTAAATTTTTTATACTTTTAACACTTATTATACAATAAATTATTTTTCTAAATACTATTTTTAAATAAAAAATATTTATTTAAATATTTTTTTAATATGTGCATTAAGCATTAATAGAAAATCATTATATATTACTGTAAAAGTTGCTTATGTAATATATAACCATTACTGTTTAATTTATGTTGACATTTATTTTGTTGCCATCAAGAAAATTAAAATTTTAAATTTAAAAAAAAAGAAGAGATATTTAAAACAATTATATGCTTTGATTATTTTTGGTGTACAAAATTGTAAATAAAATTTAAAAAAGAAATCGATTTGTTTGGCTGCTTAGAGTTTATAAAAACTTTATTCATTAAAATTATTAGAGTTTGAGATGAGATCTATCTTATGAGCAGGAATATGCCATTTTTCACATAACTAAAGTATACAGAGCAGTAGTACTCTGTAAAACATTTTAAAAACAAAGAAAATCAGCAACTAATAGTTTCTGGTAATTGTTTATTACAAATCAATGTAAAATATAATACAATAAAAATTAAAAGATACTTAAAAAGTGCAGTAATATAGTATAAACTCTGGGGCTCAAAATTTATGGATTATAATTCAATTCTGTCAATTTTAGCAATCAAACTCCTTATGCAAGCAATGAAACATTTGATTATTATTACTATTAATAATAATGTAAATTTAAAAACAAACAAATCAAACATTTAACACTAATATAAAAATTAATATATAAATAAAAATAATAATATAAACCTTCAATAGAAAACACTCCAAGTACGATGTTCTACAACTAAGTATTTCTTACTAGTGATGATTGCATAAAGTGAGAGGTCAAAATTGGTACATTTAGAAATAACAACTTTTCAATAAATAACCCATTCAACTGTACATGAATGACTCAAATTAATTTACAATAAGTATGCAGATATTAATACAAGTTGTATTATAAAAATTTATATGTCTGCTTAAAAGGCAAAAAGAAAACAGATGTGCAGTAGCAAAATATGAAAAACAATGAATATTAAACAAAATACAGTAAATGAAATCAAAACTGAACAATTGAAATGGCATGAATATGTACAGGGGTATATCAAAAAAGTTTACTAAAACAAGTAGAACATTGGATATCTTTAAAAAAATAATAATTAAAAACAGCAAAAAAAGAAAACTATTGAGAATGGATAACAGTATCAATTAAAAAAAATACTTTGCATTAAAATTTAGGGATTAATTGAAAATTGCAAGTTGTTGTAAAATATTATAGATCAATAAAAAAACAATTATGTAAAATTTCAGCTGAATATATATTTAAAAAAATTGTCAAGAGGAAGTACATTACTAGTGACATGGGTCTTTCTATGTCTGATTCAAAAATCATTAATATTTTAAAGTCTCCAATTGTAAAAATGTATTCTAAGCAAAATGTATATTTTGGAGGAAAGTGTTTGATGCAGTCTTGATGTCTTATACTGCAATAATTAGTTAAATGAAAGTATGAGTAAGAAAAAAAAAGTATGCTATTCACCTATATTTTGGCATCGATTTAAGAATATTATTAGAATCAAATTCTTTTCAACCATGTTTATTGCCTTTTGTGCCAAACTAACCTACAAAAAATGATGTAAATACTACTTTAAACAAAATGCATATTATGTATCTTAATGTCACAACTTTGTTTCTGAAAGAGGCCACTATATTTTGCATAATTTACAAGACATTGACTGTGTATGAACCTGAGTCACAAATGATTAAGAGAAAAAGCATAAACTTCAAATCACATAATGAATTATGGATAGAAGTAAGCTGGGAGTGACAAGAAGACAATAGACAATAATACATGATAAAAATAGTAAAGTAGTATTCTAATATTTTTGAATGAGTTAAGAAGTTGAAATAGATATTACTTATAATAAAAAAAATAATGCAAAAAAGTAAAGGAGATTATATAAGAATAATACTTCTAAGTTGAAAGAGAGTTAATATGTTGCCTGCAGAAAAAATAATAGGTGTACAATTGGAGTCTTAAATGGGATTCTTCTTACATTGGATTTTTTTTAAAACTTATGCAACATAGATAAAAGGCATAAAAAATTTTCTATTGCAACCCAAAGAGTAATAATTATGAAACTATGAAATTGAATTAATTTTTCAAATATCTTCATTTATCATTATATTTATAATGGCTAAAAATAATAATATTACTTACAATATTTTAGAAGAATCTAAAATTACAATCATCAACATATGACTATTTTTTTTGGAATTTAATCCACTAATTAGTTTTAATTTTATTCATTAAACAGTGAACTTCTATCTCAAAAATACTTTTTGTCAAGATGTTCATTTATTTTATTATTCTATTAATAGAATGCAATATATTTTATTTTAACCAACTCAAGAATTATTAAAGAATCATAGAACCTCACAAAAGTCTACTTTTTTGCTTCAAATTGGAATTCTTAAAATGACTTTATATATCAGAAATCTGAAAAAAACATGAAAATTAGAATGAGTAGCATTTTCTTGTAATGTCAAATTTATTATCAATATACTTAGAATACAGTCTAATTTTAATATAACTATTATTTTGACCCTGAAGCATACTAACATCTAATTTGTTCAACTATATATGTATAAGACTTCTATGATTTTTTTATTACTTTTATATCTTGATTGATATTTATAACATAATTCTTATAATGGTATTGTTTCAAATAAAAATGTATTAAAATTCGTTTATAATTATTTTTCTGTTGTAAAAAATTATTCACAATAGCTATTTTATAGGTTATTCAAAAACTTAATAATAGATTGTTCAATTTGGTTATCAAATACATCGAATTATCCTCAATTATAAACACTAATATACTCTTATTAGAGAATTTAAATAATAAAGCAAGTCTTCTAATATAGATTTATTTAGTGGAAATAGTGCTAAACATGCTTAATGTAGATTTTGACAGATTTTTGTTAGAAATCAGAAAATTTATATTTCTGATAATCATGCCAAAACTGATAGAACTGGATTCAATCTAAGGATCTTATAGTCTAAAGCCTGAAATTTTACATTATACTAAACCACATCAAGCATTATTTATGAATAAAAATATATTATCTTTATTTACTAGTTGCTAATCAGATCAAATTTTGCAATACAGAATTAGGTCCAATATCTCTAAAATATATTTTTCTATCTGCAGCTACATAATATATGCAAAAAATTGTCTTTGTTCTATTAATTTTATTAATTAAAAATCCCTAACTTTTTAATTTTATTGAGATTAAGTTTGTAAATATTTTTTTAAGTAATATATTGACTAGGTATTATTAAATGACCAAAACTATAATAGTTAATGACAGTTAAGACTTTTTAAAAAAATTCATTTACCCATGTAATCTATCAAAGTGATATATGTTTAGACAATTTAAATTATAAAATTATTTTAATAATCAATAAATGATAAATCCTAAATAATTTTAGATATAATTATGTTTTCTTATAATGTGTTTTGACAAAATGTTAAACTACACATACATAAATTTGTTTGATATGTACTTTTCAGAAAAGCAAAGTAATTAAAAAATTTTTTTTAAAAATAAAAGATTTTATAATAAATTATTTTTTTAAAAAATCCACAAATGCTTTGAACAATAAATAAATTATTTTAAATCTCAGAAAACAAAAACGTAAAATTGAAGCACAAATAACCTTTGATATCGTAAAAATGAAGGTCGTTTAACAGATAAATATACAAATATTGAAAAGTTTTCTTGCTTTAAATATTTTGTTTTATCTTTTTTCAAGGTTTTTAGTCTATTCCAAGAAAGCAGACTTTAAATTTGTTTTGTATTTTAGTTTACATTACTGTGTTTTTTTTCCTTTTTTTTCCCTTTTATTATTTTAAATATGTGATACTTGCATTTTTACAAAATGATAGTGGATAGAATATACCTTAACATTGATTTTTGATTACTAATGCTCTTTCTATTGGAAAAGAGGTATTCAAAACAATAGCTATCAAGCTTTAGCATGGAATCTAAACTATAATATTATTCAAATACTAAATAATTAATTCTTAAAATAACATATCACACTTTTTTATCTCATATGTCATAGCATCAGCCGGGATGCGAACCCACAACTGCAACCAACTACTTGTTTGCAAGGCAGCTGCGATGACCTCTTGGCTAACAACACACTTTTGCATCAAAAACAAAACAAAATAACAGCAATCACAATTTTAGTACAGTCAAGCTTAACAAGTAATCTATCTTTAATATTAATACTATTGTTACTTCTATGTAACAGTATAATAATATAATAAAAAACACATAACATCTCCAATAACAAATTTGTTAAAATTCTACTCATTTTTTATTTATTTTTTGCTTTTGCAAAAATACTATGATTATTAGTGGTTGATTAGTTCTTGATAAATAATTTTTAAAAATGACCTGTCAACTATTTGGTTTATCATGCTGCTCAAAATTATCTTCATTATTGTAAAAATAATGTCCATTCAAATTATTGCTGGTTTTTCTCTTTTTTAACATTAGCTTTTTCAAGCATCATACACTTTTGTAATAAATACATTAAGTCATGATATCATCGAAATAGAACAATTTTAGCTGGGTTATTTGTGCTTCAAGTTAATACTTTGTCTAATTGCACTAATTAACAATTTGGTTATTCTTTTTGCCATTCTTAGAATTTTCAAAATTGTTATGCCAGAACCACAATTTAAATCATTTATCCAATTCTTATATAATTTTATGCAATAATCAATTTGGAATCCATTAAAATACAAAAAAAAACATTTTGCATCAGGTTTTTTTCTTGAAGTTGTATTCTATATTAATTTGTGATGATTAGCTTGACTATTCTTTTTAATGAATGATCTAAGTTGGCAAAGTATCAATCATTTCTTTATCTTCATTTTTATTTTGAAGTCAGTTGCTTACCTTATCACTTTAAAATTTTATTTTTCATATTTTAATGTATTTTTATTTTTTATTCTATTTATAAAAATGGAATCTCATTGAAATATCTAAAGCTTATGGATGCTTGTTTCATCAATCTTCATCTAACACACATTTTTTCATTACATAGTGAATAAATAGCATAATAATAAGTAGTCATGACTAATACTTTTGCCAGTGTGAAACTAGACTGTCTTACCATATCGTTTAATATTAATTATATAAATCATACTATTCTTCTGATTTTCATTTTGAATCAAGAAGTATATTTTCTTATATTAGATCTTTTTTAAACACTATTTCCTTAAGAGTCTATCATATAGTTTTTCCACAATTTTCAAAAATCAGTTATTAATATATATTATACCGGTCGAAAAACACACATCAATCCAACAAACCCCTGAATACAGGTAAAGTACCTCAAGTCCAACCATGTACAAAATATATAAATCAGATACATTGTGAATTCTGCCCTATTTACCTATATCCCCAGGTCAAAGATCTAATCAATAACCTTTGTTGGTGATATGATCGAATTCCTTTACTTTCACCATCCTAGAAGCTGGGTCTTAAAGCATGAGATTCAATTTAATTATATTATTTAGTGAGAACTTGGATGATTGGTTGATACGTATATTTAAAAATCAAAATTTATTTAAAATAAAAGTAAATAAAATGATTCGAAGAACACTGGAAGTTTGGTTTTATATATATATAAATCATTTAGCATTTTACATTAGTTTAACTCAAGCTCTAAAAACAAAAAAATACTCTCTTTAAATTAACTTTATAATTATATGAGTTCATGACAACTTTATTTATATTAGCGGTTAACATTGATATTATTGAGTTTGTACAATTTATTTTGTGAAGTTTATACATCTTTATTTTTGTTTACATTTATTCTCTTTTTAAAATAACAAAGTTGATTTTATAATTAAATGATCAGAGATTTTAAAATTCCCATGCACATTTAGTACAAGTTTGTAATATAGCAGCAGTAGGTTTAAACATCTGCCTAACGCACATATATAAGAATGATTATTTTAATGAATTCTTTATACAAGATTTAAAAAAAAAACATTTCTATTGAAAAAGACATTAATTAAATAGAGGATTATAAGAAGACTAATCTCACATCTTACTCCACTAACAGATAAAAAATTGATTTCATTTGTCTTTATAAAAATAATTATTTAGATTTTCAATAACTAATGTTTTATGACATTAGTGAACCTTACTGGCATAGCTTATAAATAACTTTAAAACTGTAAGTGGTTATAATAAAAAAATAGATCAGTTAATTATCAAGCAAACAAGTCACTTTAGTTGGACTTACAATTAGAATCCTACCTATAATAAAATATAATGTCAATTAGCCAAAATCAAACTATTTTATCTAATTTCACAAATGAACAAAAGAGTCGATTACTCAGGGTGAAGATCCTTTCAGTAGAATCATTTCCCTATGACTTACATATTAGATAGGCAAAAGAAAAGCAAAACAATCTTGGGTTAATAAATATACGAATGGACAGGAGAGAAGAAACGTAAGTAAGAAAATACAAGCTGGATTACGGACAATTGTATGCCTATTCCAATGAAGAATAAAAAGGGAAATTGATATGTCCACATTTTGTGTCCATATGCCAATAGGAGATATGGGTATCATGCCAGCAAACCTACTCTATCTCAGCCATGCTATCCGATTCACAGATGTATGCAAAGGCAGAAGTTAACTCTGAATCACCAAATCAATGACCATTTTAGATCTGTTCATGATACTCCAAGTATTCTTTATTAACCTTTTAACCGCTAATTATATTATTGGTTGTATGAGGTAAAATCAAATCTTTTAATTGGCCAACTCACAAACTGAAGACAAAGCCTATTGTTAAAACATATTCGCCTATAATATTAAATTCAACTGAGATATGTTTATAAAAAGTATATTATTAATTTTTCAGGTTATGAAGAGAACGAAAGTTCTTTCAAAAATAAATTGCTATTTATTTATTCTAAAATATTCAATTTCGGCAACATAAAAGCTATAATATAAACAAAAAGATCGACTTTTACGTTATAGAAAAGTAAATATTTCTTTTTACTACATCTTCAATATTTTTACTAAAATCTTCAATATTTTTCGAAAATAATTTTGTTTTTTTATTATTCTCTCTGAAAATAATTTTTAATTTCCGTAAATATAATTTTATAATACTTAAAATTGAATTTGAAATGAAAATCTCAGCGTTTTTCTTTATTTTCTTTGATCAGGCGGTTTCTTTGTTCTTTCCAGCCAATCAGAATGTCTTTTTCGGCTGAGAGCTTGCTAAGAACCAATCACAAATAATGTTCTTTCTTTGTTTAGGTTTAAATGCGTTTTTTTTTATTTTTTACTTGTAAAATAAGTCGGAAGAGGTCACCATCTTACAGAACTTTTAAAAACCTCTTCAAAACATATCGAACGAATTTTTTAGCATAAGAATCGGCTGAGTTAGAGTGACGTCAGATGTCTACGAGGAGCCTCGTAAAAAACAGTCTTTTGGTTAACCCAAGATATTATAATTATTAAATAGGAACTAATTATAATTAAATAGCCTTAAAATGATCTAACACTGCATAAAGACCAACCTGCATAACCAACTATTTTATATAAATATTTAACCTCCAAAAAAAAACATACATATAGAAATAAGGGAATTTAATTCTCGAAAAAATCTCCTCTTCCCTCTTTCCTAACTTAACAAAAAAGCCAAGATAATTAACTGACACTACCCAGCAGTGCTGTTACTAGGTCAAAATTCTATAGCATATTTTATTCTGTTTCGAATTACAGAAATATAAAATAATAGAATCCCATTCTGGGAAATCTATAATAAATTTATTTAAAATTATGGTAGATTTGTTTAGAAATATATATATTCGACATAGCTTCACTTGCGAAATAAAAATAGATCAAGATTATTTTATTTTAAAATTAAATCGTTCTTTGTTAATGCTCCCGTCCACTAATAAACATAATTTGCTGTTTTAGCAAATTACTATTTTTGAGTCCCCGTGAGTGAAGCCAGTTGAAATAAAAAAAACATCAAAGCATGAAATCTCATGCTAAGATTAATATAAAACAAATAACTAAATTCATAGTCAATTAATCAAAATATTAAAAATTATGGTGAGCTTGAGTTAATGAAATATTATAATTTAAAAGAAAAGAGTTAAAGAATCAGTTAAAAGCTTTACAAAAATACATTTATACTCTTACAATAATAGTTTCAAACATCTTGATGGAAGTATTTAAGCTCTTCAGCATTTTCCTTGGAGTTCCCCAGGATGATTTCTACAGGTGAACATTGGTGGCAGATGGCTCTTTTGAAGGCAGGTTTGGACAGCAGCATAATGGAAGATTTCAGGTCTCGGGAAGGAAAGGGCAATGATTTGCCCTTTTTACTACTCAATCGTCATGGCATGATTTCTACAACTCTCTTTCTGTCTGTTTTCTGTCTGGTTCTGGTCTCTCTCTGGTCTCTTTCTGGTCTCTTTTCTTTCTCAAAAGGATGACTATTTATCACTTCCTACTCGTATTCGATTTCTGCTGCCTCAGGTCATTTTCAATTTTAAAAACAATCGAAATCATTCTTTTATTTTAATTTTAGAAAGTTTGTACCTTGATAAGGATCAATATATTTCAATATAATTTTATGTTAGTTTTTAATTTAGATAACAATGTAGAATTTCTAGAAATTAATGAATAGAGATTCCACAGTGAATGGATTTTTTGTAATTTATCAATGCTTTTAATCTAAACATTTATTTTAAACTTTCTATCGACGTACACATCTTTTCAAAAAGGACATCTTGGATTCTTGAAGTAAAAATAAAGCATTTTAAACATACCTATCTAATATATATATATATATATATATATATAGATAGGTATATATATATATATGACTTTATATTATATATATATATATATATATATATATATAAATTCAAAGTTAATTATTTGAATTCTTTTTTCTTTTAATAATATAAATGGAATAACAGTGTTAGTATAATTATAAATATGATCCAAAATAAATTACAGGATTTATTCAGGATAGTAAAAAAAATGTTTAAAAAATGTGTTTTTAGAATAATAATAAAAGCAAATGTTAGTAAAATAAATAATTAGGTGGGTCAGACTGTGAAACAGCAAATCTGAATCAGATTTACCATTTCACACTTCCCCACTTCACAAAAAAATATCCATACATATATATTTTTTTAACACATACAAAAAATTTCTAAAACTTCATAGGTCACAGAGTCCCAACCAGATATTTCTCACACTACCTACTCTATGGTGAAAATCTGAAATGCCCTATTTGTTTGAATTAGGCATTTCTTCTAAACCTATATACATGCCAAATTCTTTTCCATCTATTAATCCATTTACAAATTCATGTTATTCACAAAATATCAATTTGGATTAAATACTTTGTTCTATCTCACTGGATCTGGTGGGACCTAAGGCTTTAACTGCCTGGCATTAACAGTTCCTCTATTTCCTTATTCTCCTTCTAATAAAACACATTCTCCTGACATTTTATTTGGATGTTGTAAGGACCATGATAAAATGGGAATAATTTTTTGAATTCTTTCTTGGTCACATTACTTGGTTTTGGTGCTCTAAGCCACACCATATCCCCTTCTTGAAATTTCTGTGGTGAATTGTGATATCTTTTCATTCTTACCCAGGCCATCCATTCCATACAAGCACAGGCCTCCTTTTGGTCCTCTTCAGGGTGGATAACCAGATCTTCTTTTGGCTGAATTTTACCAAATATTTCAGGGCTTAGTTTTTTATAGTGGAGAGCTTTTTTGGTGAGAATCCAGTAGACTCATTCAAGGTATGGTTGATGTACCCCACAATACTATCAGTTCTCCTTACCCATGCCTGATAATCATGAGATGTGTATGTGTGGAAGAGCCTGTTAATTTCTCTCATGACCCTTTCACACGGATTAGCTTGAGGGCTTTTTAACAAATGTTAACCGGTGATGTAGGCCTTGTTACTCAATCCATCTAGTCCACTCCTTTGAAGTAAATGAAGTCATGTGGTCCTATAGGATTACTTCTGGCATTTCTACTTCCAGAAATTGCTTTTGTTGGAGCACACGAATAGCATTTCTCGAATCTGCAGCTCTTATGGGATATGCTCATACATACTTTGAAAATACATCATAGGTAATGAGCAAGTACCAAAACTGTTGAAATGATGGCAATGGTCCATAGTGGTCCATGGCAAGCATTTAATTTGTTTTGTTACAGTAAAGGGATGGAGGGTCCTACATAGGACCTGTTTGGGTGTTTATTGTGAACACAATTGGTGAACCTCCTGAGGACGAGAAGGATTTGAGAATGTAGACTGTGCCAATAGAACTGTTGCCTAATAGGTTCTTCAGTTTCTGAGGCCCATAGTGCCAATATTCTCATGCACATGTTGTATGATTTTTGTCCTCAATTCTATGGGAATTTATTCTTTTCCATGGGCTATCTCAGTCCTTTGTTTTAATTTTTGTTTTAATTTTTACTTCTCTCATGCAGATTTTTTTTCAGCTCAGAGATTATTTGTCCATATTGCTTTTCAGCTTGTTGCCAATATCCTAAGTTCTGCAGTTCATTTTCAATAGTAGTTTCCTTTCAGGTTACCATAATCTGGGCAGTTTGATCATGCTGTTCAGGGTTCTGAGGGTTCATCAGTATTGGGTGATGGCTTAAATGTCAGCCACCACATTTTCTGGTCCTGGGCAGTAGACTACACTATACCTGAATTTCTGTAGTGTCAAACTTCAACAAATGATCCAGCATTTGTGAGGAAACTCTTGTTTAAAAATTCCAAGTGCCTATGGTTGGTAATTATGATTACTTGAGACACCAAAAAGAATTGCTTGAATTTTAACAAGCCCACACAATAGTGAGTGTTTTCTGTTCCATTGTGGTATAGTTCATCTCAGCTCCTTTTAAGTTCACCTCAGCCCCTTTTAAAGTTTGGCTGATAAAATAGAGAACTTGGTATTATCCCCTTTCACCCACTTGAAATAACACAGTGCCTAGACCCTTCTTACTACTGTTGGTTTGGACATAGAATGGGCAGTTAAAATCTGGGTGGTGGAGCATTACGACCTGTAAAAACTTATTTTTGATTACTTGAAGGCCCTGATCATGAGTGGTGGTCCATTTCCACCTCTTATTTTTTAAGTAAAAGGTTGATAAATGAGTTGTTTCCAATGCAAACCCAGGGTAGAATTTATGATAGAAATTAGATAACCCCAGGAAAGATTACACTTGCTTGCGGGTGGTTGGGGTTGGGAATTTCTCAATAGCTTCTATTTTTTCAGGGTGAGGTTTTCCTCCTTCTGTGCTAATGATGTGACCCAACAATAAGATTTCTTTCAGGGCAAAGTGACTTTTTACTTAATGTGTTCCTCCATGTCCTTTGAAGCTATTACAATATCGTCAACATAGCAGACCAACTGGTCTTGCAATTCCTCCAAGAGTACTTGTTTCAGGCAGTGCATCAATCCTACACAACTGTTTATAAGGCTGAAAGGTACCCTCTTGAATACATGGCTTTGGCCATTATACCAAAAAGCAGTATATTTTCGATCTCTTGGATCAAGGACCATCTGCCAATAATTTGCAGTTAAATCCAGTGGAAAAATAGTCTTTCCAGCCAGATGAACAAAAACTTCTTTGATAGGTGGGGGAAGTCTCTCTCTGGTATGGTCATGCTGTTCAATTTATGAGCATCAAGGCAAAAATGAAGGTCATCACTCCTTTTTCTTATGACCACTAAAGGATTATTGTATGGGGATGGTCTCCATTCAATGATTCCCCATTCCATCATACGTTTAATTTGACTCTCCACCTTTTCTTGGTATTGGAAGGGAATTGGGTAGGTTTTGAATTGGGCATATGATTCCTTTTTTAATCTAATGTAGTGGGTATAACCTTTGACTTGACCTGGGACTTGGGGGAAAATACCTTGGAATAGTTTTCTAACATTTCTTTAATTTGGTTCCTGTCTCTGGGATTGGCAATCACCACTCTTGTACCTTTGTCAAGATCAATGCTGAGTCAACTGGTTGAAAGATACAGCTACAGTTATCCACATGATTCTCCTGGGTGTCCTGAAATTTCATGGCCTCCTGCTTTATGTAACAGGTCCTTCAGGAGTAATCAATGATGCCTTCATGTTGTTTTAAAAAATCTGATCCCAACACCATGTCATAAATGAGTCCATCCATGACTAAAAAAGCATGTCCTAAAGATATTTGATTTATTCTCACTTCCAACAATATTTGGTAATTTTCACTCATTTATTTACTTCCATTTACCAGAGTTAGACCAATGGGCCATGTTGGGAGATTCATGAATTCTTTTAATCTCTTCATGTTTTCAAACCAAGCTTTTGATATCAGGGATACTTGGCTTCCTGATTCCATTAATGCTTGCACTCTCTCGGTCTTGACTATTATCTGCACAATTGAAAAAGAGATTTCCCATGCTATTGTTCCTGGATTTATCTCCTTTGTGGATCATTGTGGTTCTTGGATTTTCCTCAGTTATTTCTATTTTTATGTTTACTTTGACCCTTTTGTTCCACTCCTGGGTCTTTATCACTAACAGAGGTTTAAAATCTTCCCATCTCGGGGGTGGTGTTAATTTGGCAGCTTAACATCATCCTTTCGATCCATATAGGCATAATGTTCTTTATAATGCATATAATGCGTGCATCAGAGTATGTGAAGGTGGTTAGGGTTTGAAACTTTGTCACTTGTTTAAAAAAAATTGGGTGAAAGTTTCTTGCTGGATACCTTGATATTTTTTGGCCATCAAAGTCTGAATCATATCTTCTTGGTGCTCATCACTCCAAAATTGCCTTATCACAGCTTGTTCATATTCATTGAAGTTTTTGGGTTTCTGTGCTAATAACCTTCACTAATCTTTCACAGTGTTTTTTAAATAATGGCTCACAACAGCCACTTCCTCAGCCTCATCCATTATGTGAACATGGAACAGTTTCCTCAGGCTTTCTATGTGCTTTATTGGATTACCTCCAGGCTCACCTTGGAACTCCTGTAAATAGGTCAGTTGGGATATCAATGATGGTCCCTGTGAGCCACTTGAAGGGCTTTGAACTTTATTGTTGGTGGTCTTCTCATTAGCCTCTGCTTCTATGCAGGCTATTCTTTGATCAAGGGCTTCTTGATCTTTTGCATTGTTCTCTCAATTTCGTATCTCATTGTTGCCATAATACTGTTCATCATCATCTTTGAATTTTCCATCATTATGGACATCATCTCAGACATCATCTTCTCTTCTGCATTTTCCTGTTGCTCATCCACTGCTCCTCTTTTGTGCATTCCATCTAAAACAGAAAATCTTTGTAAAAAAATATTAATTTTCTTTGTACACTTCACTTAAAACTTGAAATTTTTCTTCATCTAGAAAAAAAACAGTTTAAACTTTGATTCTGAAACTATTCTTTTTTTTTCTTTAAAATTTATTGTGGGATAAACAAAGCTCTGTATATATATATATATATATATATATATATATATATATATATATATATATATATATATAAAAAATATATAAATAAAAAAAATATATATATATATATATATTGAGCCGGATTGATTTCCGATTCAATGGTTTTATTGCTAAAATTAAAAAGGGAAAACAACTTCATTTTCATTAAATGTCTAATGCTAATTTTTTTTTTTTATTATTTCAAAATACATACGCATTTATATTTTTGCATATATATTTTCGCATTTATATTTTAAAATAGATTATTTAATGTTTATAAAATTGATTTAGAAAAGTTTACTTTCACTACTTTGTTTATAAAATTGATTTAAAAATACTTTACTTTCACCACCTGTTTTAATGAAAAAGCTAGCTAATTATATATTCCTGTTGCTTTTATTTGTAATCATTTTTAAAGTTAATTCTAAAAGTCTAAAAGCGGAGATTTAGTTTTGTATTTGTTATTTTGGATACAATAATCCCTGGTTGGAATTCTTAAATTAGATTGAGCGGGAAATTAATATTTGCTCTGCAGGAGATATAGAATTAGAGACTAATGAAAGTTTTTTGTGGGAAATATAGTGAGGCAAGGATAGCCCACCAATTTTAGGAGAGAGAAGAGAAGCTTTATTAGATACACACTTGGATTATGTCCTGCAAAGAGATACCATTGTGAATAGCTGTTCGGATGTTTAATTCCTACTAAAAACTTAAATAATTATTGACAAACTTCGTTGCTGTGTAAGATGTCAAAATCCACCGCTGTGAGTTTTGCCATCATTAGAATGTCTGGCTAATTTAAACAAAAGATGACCCATGCTTACCAGTTCTTCTTCAGCCATTCCATGAACCTCTAAAATAAAAACTGTCTCTACCTTTCCGCTGTCAAAGGACCTGAAAGATGAACTATTATCAAAAGTGCACACTCGTTACTAAATCACTAGAACTCTGCCTTACCGTAAGGTAAACTTTTTCCTATTCTAGCCAGGGTAAATAAATTGCGTTTAATTAAATCTCCACTCAATCTAATGATAAATATGTTTTAAAATGGCATTGATTTTTTTTTTAATTTTTTATTATCTGTATGTACTCTTTTCTAGTATTTAAAGTGTCTCTTGGAATCTTAGTTTTACGATTCCAAGTTTGTTTGCAATTTTTGTTTATCAGAGTAGGAGATTGTATTTTATATGTTTAATATATACCTGATTATTTTGATAACTATTACAAAATGCATTGGCAGTTTTCATAGTCTTTATTTATTCACCTGCCCTTAGTTGTAAAATAAGGAATCTTTAAGCATGTTTCGTTTGCACTTTTTGTGCAAACAACAAAATCTTTTTGCTGGCTATTTGTTAAGTTATTTCTTCGGGTTGTCTGAAAGTAGTCATTTCTTTCTGGATTATGTAAGATCATAATCAAATATCTTTTGCTGTCTTGTCAGTGAGATCAACCACATTTACTTTGAATGTAGTATTACACACATTAGTCCTGCGGCGTTTTAACGACAGTAATTAGAATATTACTGCTCGGACATTCGCGCTGGTTACGTTGATTTCCGGCGGGACAGTAACTTTTATTATCCCTGATTCAGGAAGCTAGGGCTGTTGTTTGTTTTTGTAATTTTACAACTGGACAGCACGAAGATATTATCGTAACCATTTCTTATGTTTTAAGTGAAAGAATTTTATTGCCAAAATGTTTAAAGCCTTCATATTTGTCATACTCTTGTGCACTCTCTGGTAAATATACATATGTTAACATAAATAACTTTTATATTTGTGGCTAGATGTCTTTACTATATTGTCTAACTTATAAAATTAATAAATTGTTTAAATTTATTTGGCTGACATTTTCTTTGTGCTTTGATTTCTCAGCTGTCTAAATAATATTTAAGATATATTGTTCCTCCCTGAGTGTAGTTTGGTGCCTTTTGATTTGCATATCCTTTCCACCCTAAAATAAATGTCTAGTTCCTATTTTCGGACTAGTGGCACCCCCAGGGTCAGTATATGGAAATCTCAAAAATCTTTTTTTCGTTACATATATAGTAATTTTTGGTGCATCATCGTTGAGCTTCCGAGTTTTCAAACCCATGTGAGATTTTGTTTAGACGGTTGAGAAAGATTTCAGGTGTAAGTGGCAAGATCTAGTTGGTAGAGGTTCGATTTTTGTCAATTATTGCATGTATTGTTGGATCAGTTTGGTAGAATGGGGTTTCGTCTTTTTCATATGACAGAAATAAATAAATAATAAATAACATATTTTCTAAAAAAGTCTGTCGGAGTTAATTTTTTGAAGAGTTAAAGATATATAGTTTATCTTTTTCATATGACAAATAATTAATAACTAGAAAGTAGTGCTG
The DNA here is from genome assembly GCA_028023455.1 of Epiperipatus broadwayi. Lineage (NCBI taxonomy): Eukaryota > Metazoa > Onychophora > Udeonychophora > Euonychophora > Peripatidae > Epiperipatus > Epiperipatus broadwayi. The sequence continues at coordinate 2,439,285 of JAQFVV010006336.1, forward strand.
TATTCATTTTTAGATTAATTAAAAAGAAAAAAAGATAAAAATAGTTTGTTCGTCTTTTCATATGAAATAATTAATAAACAGTAAACATCATTTGCTTTCATAGCTAAAGTTTTATTTTAAAATAGCAAAATGAATATTGGGATGTCTCTTTCTTGTGACAAATAAAAATTTAAATAGTTTGTTTGTCTTTTCAAATGAAATAATTAATAAACAGTAAACAGCATTTGCTTTCATAGCTAAATTTTTATTTTAAAATAGCAAAATAAATATTGGTAAATAAAAATAGTTTGTTCGTCTTTTTATATGAAATAATTAATAAACAGTAAACAGCGTTTACTTTTGTAGCTAAAGTTTTATTTTAAAATAGCAAAATGAATATTGGGATGTCTCTTTCTTGTGACAAATAAAAAGTTAAATAGCATTTTTCTTTTAGATTGATTGGCAAACTTAGTGTTAAATAAATAGTAAGAGGCATTGTTTTCTAAGACTGACAAAAAAAGCAAAAATATATAAATAAATGAGCTGTTAAAGAGTTCTAAGATGGGAGGGAAAATTTATAAGGAAGTTGAAAATAGGCAAAGTAAACTTAAAGGTACAAGATTGATCCATATAAAAGTTTTCAGGGCAGATAATTGGGAAAGTCCAGCTGCACATCTTGAAAGCCTTCAACAAGTGTTTCAGTTTCACGAATGGAATGAACAAGGAAAGATTGAAGTGGCTTATAATCATTTGAAGGGTGTGGCCATAGATTGGTGGCATACTTTAAGTGTATAGCCACAGACATTTGGAAAGTATGGATACACCATCATGCACAGTTTTTGCAGTGAAGAGAAACAATATGGCATCTTAAGAAGAGTTTTGCAGCAAGCATATTCCAAAGGGAATGGAAGAACTTATATGCAGTTTTTCTGTAGTCAAGCCATCATACTGAAGTCGTTGATGGCATTGTCTTTGCCAGAAAGCAAGATAATCTCAATAATAAAAAACAATATGCCAGTGGCGATACAACAAGCCATGTTGAGTAATTATAAAATGTGTATAGAAGAAATAATAACATTATTGACAGAGATTGATTATAGTAGGAATAGAATAGAGAAGGAAAACATACTTGACGGAGATGGGGGAACAGTATCCAATGTGGTGGTGAATAAAGATGAACCGACATTAGTTGGAGCCAACCAGACTTGTCCCATCATCACTAAAAAAATTGGATCCGTTACAGCACTGACTTTAATTGATTCAGGGAGTCAGATGTCCCTCATTTCCAGTCACTTTTATTCACAGTTAAAACAACAAACTCACCTGTATATATTGCCTCTAAAGAGACTGCAAGTTACATTGGCTAATGGTAAAAAGGCAAATGTAGAGACAAAGCAGGTTTGGATCCAGCTTCATCTGGGAAACATGGAAGTGGATCAATTCTTTTTGATAATGCCCAGGTTGATACAAGATGTCATAGTGGGAACAGATTTTCTTCATCAGCATAAATGTGTGCTTGATTATGGTCAATGCATATTTCAGTGTAGAGAACGTATAATGCCCCTGGAGGGATTAAAAAATTATCAGTCTTTACAAATATACTGTATGCAGTCAGTCTTAGACACCACTGAAGTAAAGAATAAGGTGGAACAGACCATACAAAAGGGGACAGAGCAACATCTTTTAACACAGGTATTGATGCAGTACCACACAGTTTTTTTCTAATAGACCTCAGGCTATTGAAGAGTATGTTCATTGTATTAAAGTAAAGGAGGAAAACCATTTTCAAAGTCGATCTTATGCCATTCCATTTCAATATAAAACCGAGGTGGATACCCATTCCATTTCAATATAAAGCCGAGGTGGATAGTCAGATACAACAGATGATTGAATGGGGTGTTATCGGTAAACAAGCATCACATTATATTAACCATTTGGTGGTAGTAAAGAAGAAAGATGGGGCAGCTAGAATATGTTTGGATGCTTGCCATTTAAATGCTATCACTATTCCTGAAAGAGACATTCCTCCTACAATAACTGAAATTTTGGCTTGATTTCAAGGGAAAACTGTCTTTAGTACATTTGACTTGACTTTGAGTTATTGGCAGATACCTCTTCATCCCTCCGATTGCCAGTATATGGGGTTTCGGTGTGATGGGTATACGTATGTCTTTAAATGGATGCCGTTCGGGTTGATCAACAGTGGATCCGGGTTGTTAAGGTGTTTGGATCAGATATTGTCAGAGAAGGTTAAAATTTTATAGTAATGTACATGGATGATGTGGTTATTGCATCCAGAAATATTGAAGAGCACTTGGAACATGTGGAGATATTTTTGACCGAGTGCAGTCAAAAAATATCTTGGTCAACTTGCAGAAACGTTAATTAGCCATGGATGAAGTGGCATTTTTGGGCTTTGTAATTGGGAAGGATGGTATTAAACCCCATCCGGATAAATTAGCTGCAATTGAGCATTTCCCTAAACCTGCTAACAAATGCCAGGTGAGTTCATTTTTAGGTCTCTGCAACTTTTACCACCGGTTTTATGAAAATTTTGCTGTAGAATCATCATCCTTAGTCCAGTTATTAAGAAAGGACCAGAAGTGGTTTTGGGGTTCACAACAGGAGCAGGAGTTTTGGCTCATCAGGAAGAATTTTCTGAAACAAGTAGTTCTGGCTTACCCTGATTTTTCCGAAACATTTTATATTCAAACTGATAGTAGCCGACATGGATTGGGGAGTAGTATTATTCCAAATTGATAAGCAGAAACATCACAAGGTATTATATTTTTGTAGAAATAGTCTAAAAGGGGCTGAAAATAATTATACGATTACTGAAAAGGAGGCTCTGGCCATTGTAAGGGCTTTCGGAATGTTCAAACAATTCTTGCTGGGCTCAAACATCATTGTTATTACTGACCATAAATGTTTGGAATTTCTGAATAATAGTTACCTGACAAATGATCAGCTCAATCAGTGGAGCTTGATCTTGCAGAAATTTCAATATAGAGTGGTCTATTGCCCTGGAAAGGATAACATTGTGGCAGAAGTCTTAAGTCGGCACCCTGTAGATCTTTCACCGCATCACCTAAACTCGGAAAACTTAAGTCTCAATGCTATTACATCAGTTATTGATGATTCCGTGGAACAGCATTTACGGAAACTATCAGAAATACAGGCAAGCGATCTGGATTATGCTCCAATGGTAGCCTACAAGAAAGGAGCCATGAATCCCTCACTAATGGACCTATCCAAGTTAGAACAAGAAGGAGATTATCGTATTGAGGACGGTGTCCTTCAATACAAGGTTACTGCAAAAGAAGGTTCCCGAAGAACCCTCATACCTAAAAAAATTAGGAATCTTTTAATTGAATATGTGCATTGTCTATATGGACATTTTGGACCGCATAAGGTTGAATATGTGCTCCAAGAATTATTTTTTTTTGGCCAGGGATGTACTCAAATATTTTATCGGTTCTCAGAAGTTGCCACATATGTTCACGAACAAAACCCGTAAATAAAAATTTTACAAAACTCTTGCAACACATGCTAGCTCACAATCCTAATGAGTTACTAGCTATTGACTTTTATGGTCCACTACCAGCGTATTGGTGATACCGGTTCTTAGTTGTCATGTATGATGTCTTTTCAAAATATGTGACAGCTTATCCATTAAGAAAGGCTGATGCTTTAAGCACTATTAAAGTATTACAAGAGCAACAAATTCCTAGAATCGGCAAGCCTCAATATATACTCTTGGATCATGGAACACCCTTTAAATCGCGCCAGTAGAAGCGTTGGCTCCAGCAACAGGATATAAAACATTTATTAACATCCTTACACAACCCTGAATCTAATGCCTGTGAGCGGGTTATGAGGGAGCTTAACCAGTTATTCCAGTTGTATGTCAACCAGAACAAAAGAGAATGGGTGAAACAGATTGAGAATGTTGTTAATTATAGTAATTGGACGTTAAATGAGTCCACAGGGTTACTCCCATTAGGCTGCATTTCGGAAAAAAATATCCTATACTTATCAAAGCTCCATTACCCATCGATCATGATAATCCTAAGGGAGAGAGGGACAGAGAAAAGGCTAGGATAAAATTAAAGCACATGGCTGAATTGCACATAAGGCGTGCAAACCAGAATCTTTGCCAATTCGATATTGGTGATAGGGTTTTTGTCAGAAAACCTCATGTGAGCTATCCAACAAGGCATCAATACAAAAATTTTTTCCAATATATGATGGACCTTTTACTATAAAAAAATATGGTCAGAATGCCTTTCTTCTGGAAGACGAGTCTGGAATTCAAGGGTCCTATAATTCCCGTAGTCTTAGACCTGCTGAACAAGGGATCAATAATGATAGGTAAGTAGCAAAAATTATCATAGATGTAATAAAATGATTGATTGCAGTTAACACATATAACAAATGTCCAGCTGGGATTTTGCAAAGGGGGGAGGACTAACATGTTTTAAAAAAAGAAGAAAAAAGAAGTTACAGGAAGTTGTTTTTTTTTTAATCAGGTATTGAGGCAGTTGAGCCAGATTGATTTCTGATTCAATGGTTTTATTGCTAAAATTAAAAAGGGAAAACAACTTCATTTTCATTAAATGTCTAATGCTAATTTTTTTTTATTATTATTTCAAAACACATATGCATTTATATTTTCACATTTATATTTTAAAATAGATTATTTAATGTTTACAAAATTGATTTAGAATAGTTTACTTTCACTACTTTGTTTATAAAATTGATTTAAAAATACATTACTTTCACTGCCTGTTTTAATGAAAAAGCTTGCTAATTATATATTCCTGTTGCTTTTATTTTTAATCATTTTTAAAGTTAATTCTAAAAGTCTAAAAGCAGAGATTTAGTTTTGTATTTGTTATTTTGGATACAATAATCCCTGGTTGGAATTCTTAAATTAGATTGAGTGGGAAATTAATATTTGCCCTGCAGGTGATATAGAATTAGAAACTAATGAAAGTTTTTCGCGGGAAATGTAGCGAGGCAAGGATAGCCCACCAATTTTAGGAGAGAAGAGAAGCATTATTAGATACACACTTTGATTATGTCCTGCAAAGACATACCATTGTGAGAAGCTGTTCGGACATTTAATTCCTACTAAAAATTTAAATAATTTTTGACAAACTTTGTTGCTGTGCAAGATGTCAAAATCCACCACTGTGAGTTTTGCCATCATTAGAATGTCTGGCTAATTTAAACAAAGGATGACCCACGCCTACCAGCTCTTCTTTAGCCATGCCATGAACCTCTAAAATAAACACTGCCTCTACCTTGCCGTTGTCAAAGGACCTGAAATATGAACTATTAACAAAAGTGCGCACTCATCACTAAATCACTAGAACTCTGCCTTACCATAAGCTAAACTTTTTTCCTATTCTAGCCAGGGTAAATAAATTGCATTTAATTAAATCTCCACTCAATCTACTGATAAATATGTTTTAAAATGGTATTGATTTTTTTTTAATTATTTATTATCTGTACGTCCTCTTTTCTAATATTTAAAGTGTCTTGGAATCTTAGTTTTACGATTCCAAGTTTGTTTGCAATTTTTGTTTATCAGAGGATGCATTAGGAGATTGTAATTTATATGTTTAATATATACCTGATTAATTCGATAACTATTACAAAATGCATTGGCAGTTTTCATAGTCTTTATTTATTCACCTGCCCTTAGTTGTAAAATAAGGAATCTTAGAGCATGTTTCATTTGCGCTTTTTGTGCAAACAACAAAATCTTTTTGCTGGCTATTTGTTAAGTTATTTCATCGGGTTGTCTGAAAGTAGTCCTTTCTTTCTAGATTACGTACGATCATAATCAAATATTTTTTGCTGTCTTGTAAGTATGATCAACCATGCTTACCTTGAATGTAGTATTACGCACAGCAGTCCTGCGGCGTTTTAATGACAGTAATTAGAATATTACTGCTCGGACATTTGCACTGGTTACGTTGATTTCCGGCGGGACAGTAACTGTTTTATTATCCCTGATTCAGGAAGCTAGGGTTGTTGTTTGTTTTTGTAATTTTACAACTGGCCAGTAGGAAAATATGATCCTAACCATTTCTTATGTTTTAAGTGAGAGAATTTTATTGCCAAAATGTTTAATGCTTTCATGTTTGTCGTACTCTTGTGCACTCTCTGGTAAATATATGTATGTTAACATAAGTCACTTTTATATTTGTGGCTAGATGTCTTTACTATATTGTCTAACTTATACAATTAATAAATTGTTTAAATTTATTTGGCTTATGTTTGTCTTTGTGCTTTGATTTCTCAGCTGTCTAAATAATATTTAAGATATCTTGTTCCTGCCTGAGTGTAGTTCGGTGCCTTTTGATTCGCATATCCTGTCCACCCTCAAATAAATGTCTAGTTCCTATTTTCGTACTAGTGGCGCCCCCGGGATCAGTATATGTGAATCTCAAAGATCTTTCTCCCATTACAATATATATATATATGACTTTATATATATATATGTAATGGGACAATATATATATATATGACTTTAACAGGTTACACCAACCTTCCCTCCTAAAACATCTCCCATCCTACTACTACCTGTTCTGTTTACTGCGTTTAGTTATAAAATTATTTGCCACTCAGCTAAAAAAATTTTTAGCAAAACTTAACTATTTTCCTAAATGAAATGAAACAAATTTATTTTTTTTTATCTCTGGTTGTTCTCCTGTGCCTGGACAGATTTGACATTAGATCATGCATCACTTGGTTGATGACAATTGGTTACATGATTTAATTTACATTTAAGTTGTTACTGACTTTTTAACCATTTCATTCTTCCAGGTTCAAATCTTAAATAACTATTTTGTGTTTAAAAATATTTAATTAAACTATTGGCAAATTTTTTTGTATGGGCATCAGCCCATAGAATATGTATGCTTTATTATTGACAATTTATTCACCCAAGTTTCTATTAACAAACATTTGTTGCTATTACACAATTTTTATTTTTTTTATATTTTATATCACAATATTTTACAGACTCTGAATATTTATTTATACACCAAAGCATACACGATTTGGTTTATTTTTATTTTACATTTTACACATGAAGAAAAATCACAGAGATGAAAAAAATCTCATATACTTTCCTTTCTATTTTGAGTCTGTGTACATATATCACTTTTAAATTCTGGATACCAGCTATTTGTGGACCCATTATTTTTATTCTCTACCATAAAACAAAGCCAAAAAAATGCATGTGTATTTCACACATTTCATTTTACTCAACATATTTATCATGATGTAGGTATTTATTTAAAATCCCCACCATTTTTGAGCATCAAAACTCAGGGAAATTTTTTTTTTACATGTATACATTATTCAATAATGTGTCAAAAAGCATAACAAAAAACACATTATATACATTAAACATTATTCGGGGTTTTGCAGTGTGTGCAAAACATCATACAAACTTAGGAAAAAAAATCTTACATATACTTATTACTTAGTGTTATTAAAAAAAACCTTATATATATATATATATATATATATATATAAGGTTTTTTTTAATAACACTAAGCATATATATATATATATATATATATATGCTTAACATTATACAGGGTATGGGAATATCTAATAGCACCACAGATGGGCATCCAAACCCCAAAAAAAAAATATGATGTACCGGTCGAAAAACACACATCGTTCTAACAAACCCCTGAATACAGGTAAAGTACCTCGAGTCTGACAATGTGCAAGATAAATAAATCAGGTACAAAATGATTTCTGCCCTATTTACCTATATCCCCAGGTCAAAGATCTAATCAATAGCCTTTCTCAATGATACGATCGAATTCCTTTACTTTCACCATCCCAGCAGCTGGGTCTTAAGCATAAGATTCAATTTAATTATATATATACATATATTAGTGAGAACTTGGGTGATTGGTTGATAGGTATATTAAAAATCAAAATTTATTTAAAATAAAAGTAAATAAAATGATTCGAAGAACACTGGAAGTTTGGTTTTAGTTATATATATATTTAAAAATCATTTAGCATTTTACATAAGTTTAATTCAAGCTTTGAAAACAAAAAATATACCCTTTAAATTATCTTTATAATTATATGAGTTCATGACGACTTTATTTATATTAGCGGTTAACATTAACAATATTGAGTTTGTACAATTTATTTTGTGAAGTTTATATACCTTTGCTTTTGTTTACATTTATTCTCCTTTTAAAATAACAAAGTTGATTTTATAATTAAATGATCACAGATTTTAAAATTTCCATGCACATTTAGTACAAGTTTGTAATATAGCAATAGGTTTAAACATCTGCCTAACACACATATATAAGAATGACTATTTTAATGAATACTTTATACAAGATTTAAAAAAAACATTTCTATTGAAAAAGACATTAATTAAATAGACAATTATAAGAAGACTAATTTGAAGTCTTACTCCACTAACAGATAAAAAAATTGATTTCATTTTTCTTTATAAAAAATAATTATTTAGATTTTCAATAACTAATGTTTTATGACATTAGTGAACCTTGCTGGCATAGCTTATAAATAACTTTAAAACTGTAAGCGGTTATAATGAAAAAGTAGATCAGTTAATTATCAAGCAAAGAACTCACTTTAGTTGGACTTACAACTAAAATCATACCTATAATAAAATATAATGTGAATTAGCCAAAATCAAATGATTTTAACTAATTACACACACAAACAAAAGAGTCAATTACTCAGGTCAAAGATACTTTCAGTAGAATCCTTTCCCTATGGCTTATGTATTAGATAGGCAGAAGAAAAGCAAAACAATGTCGGGTTAATAAATATACGAATGCACAGGAGAGAAGAAAAGTAAGTAAGAAAATATGAGCCAGATTATGGACACTTGTATGCCTATTCCAACAAACAATAAAATGGGAAATCGATACATCCACATTTCATGTCCATATACTGATAGGAAATAGTATTTGTGGAGAGCCAACATGCCCACCTATATGGGTATCATGCCAGCAAACCTACTCTATCTCAGTCATGCTATCCGATTCACATACATATGCAAAAGTGGAAGCTAACTCCAAATCACCAAATCAATGACCATTTTAGGTCTGTTCATGATACTCCAAGCATTATAATTAACCCAAGATATTATAATTATTAAATAGGAACAAATTATAATTAAATAGCCTTAAAATGATCTAATACTGAATAGAGACCAACCTGCATAATCAAAACTATTTTATATAAATATTTAACCTCCAAAAAGAAAACATACATATAGAAATAAGGGAATTTAATTCTCGAAAAAATGCCCCCTTTCCTCTTCCCTAACTTAACAAAAAAGGCAAGATAATTAACTGATGCTATCCAGTGGCACTGTTACTAGGTCAAAAATCCATAGCATATTTGATTCTGTTTTGAATTACAGAAATATAAAATAATAGAATCCCATTCTGGGAAATATATAATAAATTTACTTAAAATTACGGTAGATTTGTTTAGAAATATATGTATATATTTGACATAGCTTCACTTGCGAAACAAAAATAAATCAAGATTATTTTATTTTAAAATTAAATCGTTCTTTGTTAACATTCCCGGTCCACTAATAAACCTAATTTGCTCGTTTAGCAAATTACTCTCTTTGAGTTCCCATGAGTGAAGCCAGTTGAAATAAAAAAAATTAAAGCATGAAATCTCATGATAAGATTAATATAAAACAAATAACTAAATTCATAGTCAATTAATCAAAATATTAAAAATTATGGTGAGGTTGAGTTAATAAAATATTATAATTTAAAAGAAAAGGGTTAAAGAATCAGTTAAAAGTTTTACAAAAATACATTTATACTCTTATGATAATAGTTTCAAACATTTTGATGGATGTATTTAAGCTCTTCGGCATTTTCCTTGGAGTACCCTGGGGTGAGTTCTATGGGAAAATGTTGGTAGCAGATGGCTTTTTTGAAAGCAGGTTTGGACAGCAGCATAACAGAAGATTTCATGTCTCAGGAAGAAAAGAGCAGTGATTTACCTTTTTTACTACTCGATTGTCATGGTGTGATTTCTACAATTCTCTTTCTGTCTGTTCTCTGTCTGGTTCTGGTCTCTCCCTGATCTCTTTCTGGTCTCTCTATTCTCTTTCTGGTATCTTTTCTTTCTCAAAAGGACCACTATTTATCACTTCCTACTCATATTCGATTTCTGCTGCCTCATTTTAAAAACAATCAAAATCATTCTTTTATTCTAATTTTAGAAAGTTTGTACCTCAATAAGGATCAATATATTTCAATATAATTCTATGTTAGTTTTTAATTTAGATATCAATGTAGAATCTTTACTAATTAATGAATAGAGATTCCACAGTGAATGAATTTTTGGTAATTTATCAATGCTTTTAATCTAAACATATTTTTAATCTTTTTATCGAGGTACAAATCTTTTCAAAAAGGCCATCTTGGATTCTTGATCTAAAAATAAAGCATTTTAAACATACATATCTACTATATATATATATATATATAGTAGATAAAGTTATATATATGATATATATATATATATATATATAAATTGAAAGTTAATTATTTGAATTTTTTTTTCTTTTAATAATATAAATGGAATAACAGTGTTACTATAATTATGTATATATGATCCAAAATAAATTATAGGATTTATTCAGGATAGTTAAAAAAATGTTTAAAAAATGTTTTTTTAGAATAATAATAAAAGCAAATGTTAGTAAAATAAATAATTAGGTGGTCAGACTGTGAAATGGCAAATCTGAATCAGATTTACCATTTATATATATATATATATATATATATATATATATATATATATATATATATGTCAACAGATGGCATTCTCCCAAAAACACCATCAAGCATTTGTTTACATAAACATCAGAGCATGCATTCACTATCTCTAACTTTAATTCCACTTTCAGATCATGATTTCAAGCTATTTGCTATCGTCAGTGAAAAATTTGAAATCATGATCTGAAAGTGGAATTAAAGTTAGAGATAGTGAATGCATGCTCTGACGTTTATGTAAACAAATGCTTGACGGTGTTTTTGGTAGAAAGCCATCTGTTGACATAAATACAAGCGTTAGCATGTTTTTAACTTGTTTTTTAATTTTCATATATATATAAAGAAACACTAATTTTTTTATCCTAAAAGTTCATGTAAAATTACTCTACTTTTATTTCATCAAATTGAAATGTAATGCTATAGATAAATAATATAATTATATTTTCAAATGTTATTTGAATAAGCATTTATTTTTATATAGTGCATGTTCATAAATTGTAATACATTAAAGATCAACCTTTCATGCTATTGTGCATGTTTTTTTACGAGCGTTAATGCTATTTGAAGTAAATGAATAATTGGTTTTAAAATATTACAGTAATATTTTTTTGTCGGATGGTGTATATAAATGGATATTGAAGCAGCTAGGCATTACATGTCACTCCTCAAAAGACATTATAATTACACAGTAACACTTATATTTTTTCTTTTTTTCTGAAAAATTACCGTTTTTAATTATGATTATATACTTTAATTTTAAAAATAGTTAAATTTAATTATCATAGTGAAATAATGAAAAACCACATTTTGTTTATTCATTTTAAAGTATGTATATAGAGTTCCCAATCAAATACCACACATTGTTGTTTATAATAATGTAAATAACACTAAATAGATATCAGCCTCAATCATCATGTCTAATATAATTTGCTATGACTGTCATAGCTATTAATATATATTCAAAGCATTAATCTATTTATTCAAAAATTATAATGATAAAGAAAAAATCATGACACTCTTTCACTTTCTCTCTCTTTATAGATAGATAGATAGATAGATAGATAGATAGATAGATAGATAGATAGATAGATAGATAGATAGATAGATAGATAGATAGAGAGAGATAGATAGATAGATAGATAGATAGATAGATAGATAGATAGATAGATAGATAGATAGATAGATAGATAGATAGATAGATAGATAGATAGATAGATAGATAGATAGATAGATAGATAGATAGATAGATAGATAGATAGATAGATAGATAGAGATAGATAGATAGATAGATAGATAGATAGATGGATAGATGGACGGACGGACGGACGGACAGACAGACAGACAGACAGACAGACAGACAGACAGACAGACAGACAGACAGATAGATAGATAGATAGATAGATAGATAGATAGATAGATAGATAGATAGATAGATAGATAGATAGATAGATAGATAGATAGATAGATAGATAGATAGATAGATAGATAGATAGATAGATAGGTAGACAATGTGTGTATATATATTATTAGATGGAGCTTAACAATAGCTCTAATCAAGCTTTATTTTATATGTGTGAAAAGAGAAAGAATTCAAAATTTCTATGAGATAGTCCCTAACACCAGACCAATTGGTTTTGAACTTATAGCTGACCTCAGTGGAGCACTGGTAGTCTAGAAATTAGATATAAAATACTAACTCAAATGTCAGCACTTATAAAACATGTTACTATCAATTTGAAAGCCTGAACTTTTCAGACATGTAATTGTCTTCAAATCCAGCCTTCCAAACCAGATAGCTAAATGGGTCTGAATTCATCTCAGATTTACCATATAGCCTCTGCAATATAGCATTGCAAAAGCCTTCAAAAGTACACTTATAATAATTAATAAAACAAGTCATAAATTTTGTAACTTGCTTTTAAGCTTGCATTTAAGGATCACTAGCTGGAGCTTACCAATAGCTCAAACCAAGCTTTATTTTATAAGTGCCAAAAGTGAAAGAATTCAAAATCTCTATCAGAAAGATCCTAGCTCCAGACCTATATAGCTATCTGGTTTGTAAGATTGGATTTGAAGACATTTTATATCTTATATTTTATATTTGAGATCTAGTTTCTAGAGTTGCAGCACTCCACTGAGAGTAACCATAAGGTTGAAACTGATTGGTCTGACATTGGAACTTTCCGATAAAAATTTTGAATAATATTCTTTTGGCACTTATAAAATAAAGCTTGATTAGATCTATTTGTAAGCTTCATCTAGTGATCATTAAATGTATGCTTAAAAGCAAGTTTCGAAATTTATGACTTGTTTTATTTATTATTATAAGTGTACCTTTAAAGATTTTTGTGATGTTATATTTCATAGGCTATTACTTTATGGTGAAACTGAGCTGAATTCAGATCCATATAGCTACCTGGTTTGTAAGGCTGGATTTGAAGACATTTATGTGTCTGAAACATTAAGGCTTTCAAGGCTGAAAAATTCAGACTTCCATATTGATAGTAATGTATTCTATAAGAGCTGACATTTGAGTTAGTATGTTAGATCTCAGAAAGTAAAATAAATAGAGATAATTTAAGATATTTAGATTTTTTAGGTGATGTGGCTATTTTTTCAAGCAATGCTTTAAAGCTTCAGGAAATGTTGACAAAATTTTCAGATAAAAATAAGAAAATAGTCCAAAGACAAATGCTTATTGATTAAAGTAATGTTCAATGAATTTTATCAGAATAAGAAAATAAAGATTGATAGTCATGAATGAGAAGAAACTAACAATTACAAATACCTTGGTCAGATTATTAATATAAATAAAAACATAATAAATAAAATTAAACATAGCATTAAGCTTGAGTGACATGCTTTTGATAGAAATAGCTTAATGTTAAAAAAAAGTATGCATTTGAGAAAAAAAAAGTATGCGTTTCAGAAAAAAAAATTAATAGATTTATTTTACCTCTTTTTATTTTTGAATGTAAGACTGGATGGACAGTTAACAAAAAAGAAATATTGAAACTGATTGATAATGAAATTCATAGATAGAAAAACAGGTACTATTGATATTATAGAAAAAAGAAACAAAACATGGAGCTGAGCTGTATGTTTTGTGAAAGAAATTAATGACAGATGTTCAGTGAAGTTTTTAACTACATCCCAAGAACATCACTAATTCTTATGCTAGCACATAACTGTTATTAAAACAGGCAAAACTCTCTATACAGTAGTGCCACACAGTGCCAACCAGAGTAATCAATGAATGCCAGAAGGCTTGTGCATAAAATATCCATCTAGTGCCTATATTCCAAGAATTTATAAAATTCTTCAGAAAAGACCAAACATGAAATACATGAATAAAATTAGTAAATTTATTGATGTCTTGTGAAGAAAGGATTCTAAAAATCAGAAAAAGTGGATTAAACTTAGAGATATTTATTCTGATAATGGTTTAAAATGATGATGGTGGTGATATATAATTATAAATATTCTAAAATAGAGAGAGACATAAAATTAAAACATGTTGAATACATTTAATCAAATACATGTTTTTATTAAATTAGAAAATACCAACAAATCTTTAATATAATTATTGAAAATATACAATAAATGTTTTTATAACTAAAACAATTTCATATTCACAGTTTTAATTATCTTTACAATATTAAAATTCTTTCCTGTATAAATTTTTAAACTTACAATAAAAAAATATATAAATAGAAACATTTTATTGACTTCAAAATTTCCACTAATATAATAAAAAAAATATTTAACAGAAAGTATGTAAAGTTATATATATATATATATAAACAAAAAACTTTGGAATAAACCCTACAATATTCTAAAATATCAATATATAAAAATAAATACTTTTTATAATCAGATTATAACATATATGAAATCCCGAGCAGCATTTCACAGTTAAAATTTTAAGTAAGAAATCTCATTAAAATCACACAGCATTAATATTTCCAAATGAATAGCCAACTTTCCATAATTTATGTATATTAACACAATTATATTGTTTATTTAATAATTTTTTTATCATATTTATAAAGTATGGTAATTTTTTTAAAAATCATTTTCCATATGTAAAATAAAAACACTCTCAAAGTGAAAACTTCCATTACAAATAACAAAATGTTCAGCAAATAACAGATTTAAATCTGTCCACAGAAAATTACAATTTATTATGTAAAAGTTCATGTTCATAAATAGTTTTTTAATGCATATTTTGACTTACTAATGTAACGGAACCCACATTACATTTGTTGATTTTATTAACAGCATCATTTCCATTAGTAATAAATATACCAGTATTTGGTCCAACATTAAGTGCAGCATTAAAATGAGAAGAAATCGGTGATAACAAAATTCATGTTTTCTCTTCAATAATTTTCTTCCTTCATTTATGTGTACATTTGTATAATTTAAATGAAATATCTTTATTATTATATCTTAAGTTCAATAATTTATTAGCATATATTTTAAAATTGGATTATTTATCACTATGAAATTTACATTATATATATATATATATATATATATATATATATATATATATATATATATATATATATTGTACCCTCACTTCCAGGAAATATGTAATAACAATTAATTAATCTACCTCAGATAAATAATTATGTTCATCTAAAATATATCTAATAAATAATAACTATATTCTATTATAATATCTATTATTAATTAGTTCAAATTAACAAATAATAATATGGTTTTATTTCTTAAATTAA
The DNA here is from genome assembly GCA_028023455.1 of Epiperipatus broadwayi. Lineage (NCBI taxonomy): Eukaryota > Metazoa > Onychophora > Udeonychophora > Euonychophora > Peripatidae > Epiperipatus > Epiperipatus broadwayi. The sequence goes on from JAQFVV010006336.1 coordinate 2,454,844, forward strand.
AGAAATAAATATTTATTTAAAAATCATGAGACCATGAAGTGTGTTTACAAGTGGTAAAATGAATACATTGAGCCAATATCCCACAGGATATCACCTCAATGGCATAAGAATACTATCCTTACTCTTATTACTTAAACAATAGATCTATAGTACTTCTACATCTTTAATAAAATTAATTAAGTAAATGACTTTTAATAAGTTAATCTGAATATCTCTATTAAAATGATTTAGTTCAAAGTTGTCTCAGATTCTTTTATATAATTCTAGAATAATTATAACTTTTGTAATTAAGTATGATAAGGGATTTAATATCATCCCTACTACATCTAACTAATACTAATACTAATAAAATAATAATACTAATATTCAATTTATAATTTAATCTTATATCTTTTCTACTTGCAATATTACTTATGTATCACATAATAATAATGTAATATAATCTTCTATTATCTATATGGCATTTAAACAAATCTATATGGTATGATATTATAATCTGAGAATATGTGGCAATCATTACTAATATAATTCAGTGTAAATATTCTGTGGTTATTCTATGACCATCATAATAATATAATAAATGAAATTTCTTTAATAAAAATCATATCAATAAAACATTTTAACTCTTAAATAATAACTTTATTTATTATGCTCTTAATTCTAATTATCTGTGATTATGTAATTGTGATGTGAAGAAATTGAATTGACACCGAGATTTATAACAAAACAAATTTATTAATAAACTTCAACAATAAATTATATACAATATAAATGAACTTTTTTTTACCCTTTTTTAGGTAATCTCACAAAAAAAAAATGAATTAAATTTAAAAAAAATATATCAGATACAAAAAAAAAAATTGCTTTATAAAATTCTTATTATTACAATATTACCATAATATCTTTATAGCCTCCATTAAGTTTCTTTAAATTATTATATTGTAAAAAATATTATTTAAATTATTAATTCAATACCTTTATTATTTATTATTTAGGTTTTAAAATACTTTTATTACTTCATATAATTATTCCTAACCTATTCATAATGTAAATAATCTTAATAACATATCCATTAATCTCGACTGCTTATTAATCAGCAATGTAATGTCAAATAAAATGGAAGTATTGATGTGTTATTATTATAAAATAATTTTTATTTAAAATTATGATCACTTATATTCTTCAAATGTGATTTATGTATATTTCTATTACTTGTAAAAATATGCATTAAAATTGAATTTTTGTAAAACTTAATGATTAAATAATATCTTTAGAAAACACATTTCATTCATCATTTATTTATTTGTAATAAATAATAATGAGTCCCAACCATAAAAAGTTTATGATTCCTTATTAACACGTTATAATCTTGTACTCTTTACCCTTACTCATATATTTGCTTTTAAAACAATATAACCCATATTATCTTCTTTAATAACAATTCTGCATTTTAAACTTATTCATCATTTCATATTTTAAAATAATATCTTTTACGATGTGATCCAAGCAATATCGAGAGTAAATACACAAGTAGGTATATGGAATAAATTAGGTTTTAATTTAATAGAACTTCTATTAAATAACCATTATGGTCACAGTGTATCATAAATAAGATATGACTATTTTAGTTCATCACTTCTACTAATAAACATAATGTCCAAGCTATCTATTCAGCTCTATGGAACATTACAACTTCAACATACATAAAATAACACTACCATGAACAGATGCAAGTTATAGAGCTAAGTTATCTATACTTGCACAATAACCACTATTGTCTATACTTATTCTAATATAAACAAATCCTACCTAAAATATTATCTTGGTCCTATTTAACTTAATATGAAGCTTACATCACTAAATCTATTCCTACATTATTATAACAATAAATAAATTCATGTCTGAAATAACCATCTAACCAATCGATAAGAAAATATCATTTTATCCCTTAGTAACTTTAAACATAAATACAAACAATCAGTATCGATATCCCAGTTTATTATTTTTTATCACTTAAAGTAAACCTTAAATTCCATTATAATAGAATCATATACTTATATTTCCCTTAAATTAAAATGTACTTATGATATTATTAAAAGTATGCATATTCTTTAACAGGAATAAACAAATTATATACTATGTGTATGTATTGTGTTTTTCATACTCATTTCATACATCCACACTAAAATATACAATAATAAAATACATAAGAAAATGATCAATACTTTTATAATTATTACCATCAACAATATGTCTTCCTGGTCGATTATTCCATTAATATTTCTGGATCATGAACTAAATAAAAACATTATTTAAATATCACTCATTCCACATCATCATACTTTAAAATATTAAATTTTTTTAAAAATTATTAAAGACTTTTTTTATAATAATTAAACACTAAGTTAGGAAATAATTAAATGTTTTTATGTTCCTACACTTTTCTATTCTCTAAACATTATGATAAAAGTTAGTAAAAATAAGATTTAAAGTTCATATTAACAAAAAACTCTGACAAAGTTTATTATGGAAAATGTCCTTTCCCTCCTGCAGCATTTGTTGATAAAAACATCTTCCTTTAATGCAAAAAAACTATGCATGCTCCAATACTTCTCCTTTCACGACATGTCCAACAATTTTTTAAAAATAAAGAAAATAAACAAAAGTAAGTCGACTTGTAAAATACTCCAATTGCAATACAAATAGTTCTGAGTTCTGTCTTGCGTTGTTAGCCGAGAGGTATCGTAGCCGCCATGCAAGTAGTTGGTTGCAGACGGTTGTGGGTTCGGTCTCGGCCGATGCTATGACATATGAAAAATAGTTCTGAGTTCTTCTTTTATTTCCAACAGTAATTATTAAATGCGTTCTTAATCCTGTATTATGACATATATCTTCTAAAACTTTACTGCTTTCAGTTAAATTTTCTACAGGTCAATGTTCCTGGATACAACACAGCATCTGTAGTATGTATTATTGTAGTTTTAAATATCTTTAGAAATACTTTTCCAAATATATTCTGTATATCCAGCATACAACAACTACTATTTTGAAGATTTTTTCCAATGTAATATAAATTATTTTACCAATAATCTTCATTTTTTAATTTCTTTAAAAAATTATATTTTTCAAAAATCAATTCCAATATTTCTTCATAAAGAAATATTTCAACATCTTAAATAATTGTTATTTTACATTAACAGTTTTTTAAAAAAAACTATTCTACTTTAAAATAGCTTACAGAATAAAAATTTCATATTTTTCTTTCCATCTCTGACAAGCTTCTCTAAATCTTTTCCATGAAGTTCTGTCTATTGAATTTACTATTACATTAGCATGAACACTTAGCATAAGCAAAATTATGTGCCTAGTAGGAAAGTAATAATTCGATATTTTACTCCATAAATTTAAGTTCAATGATCACTTCTCCATGTTTAAGTTGATGTCAAATTAGATGAACTAGATCAGCAAGTAAGTAATTACTTAATTTTTAGCCACACATTTCCATATCATGATCTTATGATAATGAATAAATATCCCTTCTTTTTATAATTTAAAATAATAAAATTGACTATTACTAATATATGTAATTAACTCAAGTTACAGTAACAGTAACAACAATAGTAAGAATTTAAATAATAGCAATCTGCAAAATATGTGCAGCTCATATATTCAAGATCTGATTGGACAATTAAACAATGCTTTTTTCCAAGGACCCTGGGAAAACAATACTGATTAAAGTTAACACAAATAATAATTTCTAAATATTTATTTTTTATTATACTATTCAATTCTTAATTAATTTTCATATTTTATTTACACTTAATATATACTTTAAAATAACTCTTAAAAATCACATTACACTATTTATTACTATTTTTATCCTTCTTTTAAACAAAATGTATTTATTTTCAAAATAAAATACAAATCTAATTTTATTTATTATATTCACTTTAAAGATTGAATTTAATATTGATAACAGATAATATTATTCTATCCCTGAATAAACAAATCTACTATTTTTAAATCTTATATTAGAATTTTAAAATAGTTTTACTTTATTAAAAAAAACTTTGCAAGCACACGTGTGAAGATCAGCACATCACGTGGTCTACAAAAATACATGAGTCACTAATAATTTGACCAAAAAATAAAATAAATAATTTAATTTACACAATATTACATAAAAATAATATTATAGCAAAATTTAAAATAATTATTGCAATATTATAAAATCAACTATGCCCTTGTCACACATTATTACTTTTAATTAAATGATTTTTAAATATAACTATTAAATACAATTATTATTATTAAATAGTGTATTCATTTAACTGTAAATTACTTTTAAAATTTACTTTAATCATTTATTATTACGACTTATTAAATCAGTATTTACTATGGCCAGTTTTCCCAACCATACAATCTTATAATGATTTTAGTTAACTGTTGTCTTTCAAATACTAACACATTATTATACATCAACTAATTTGCTTGCCCTAATTAAATTATTAAAAGATCATCAACACATAACATACATCATTCTCTTACTTAACTTTGAAATTTAAAATTTTCTAGTAAATTGATAGAAATAATCCATCCTTACCTAAACAAAAGGGTACAATATATTGTACTGGATTCAAATATGGGTCGATCGAAACACCAGACTCCTAGGCAGAGAAGAACATACTCATAGAGTATGTATGCCCAAACAATAGCTATAAAATATATAACTTGCATTACATTTCCAGGACATAATGTCTTCTCGACTGTTGAGTTCAACACCAGAGTTCAAAGCACTTTTTTATTTCATGTAAACATGGATGCCAGCTATCTATTCAGAATAATAAACAACACACTTTGAACAATGGCCAATAACCCAATGCCTAAGTATCCACGACTAGATCAGTTGTTGGTAATCACTAACAGATTATACATAATTAGTGGTGAAAAGAATTGTAAGAGAGATTGGTAAAAGGAATTGATAAAAAGAATTGACCAATAAATAAAGTTTAATTTTAAAGACAATTTATTAACTAACATTTACTAATTTTAAACATTTTATAAATCTAAAATAACACACACACATTTTAAATTAACACATTATAATGTATCTTAAGAGAAAGCATAAATACTGTTTGATGATTATAAAATCATATAGCATTCACAAACACGCACAACAATAGTTCATTTTATGCATGCTTATAGAGTTCATATTACTTGTCTCTGGAGGCTTTACGAATTAATGCGATGCAATGGCTATTATAGAAATAAGAATATAAAATATTATTACCTAGGATTTTAAATGTGGACATAGAACTTTGTTTTCTTTGGTTACTGCTTTAGGTGAGAATATTTCCAGCCAGCTGGGACGTTTCCTTGATGAGTTTCCTTATTATTCACAATTATTATTTTTGTAGACAATTAGATTCTGATGGAGATTTCTAAGTTGTTACGCTGACATTATTTCATGGGCAGATCTTGTTGTTTTCATCGGATTTCAGGCTGTGGAGAGGCGTATGTTTCCCGTGGTTTTTTAACACTGCATTTCTGTTTCTGAATACCTAATAAACTGCACTGTTATTTGAACTGAAACAATTACTCAACTAAATGATTGTCCTCTCTGAACTTAACTGACTCAATCTATTGTTCGATAAAAAGGGTCTATTTATACTTCTAGCATGTTGTCTAAGTTCTTTTTAATATCCACTGGCAATATCTGTTGTCGAAATTCCTTTGATAATCCTTTGACAACATGTTTTGGAAAAAAGTTTAGTTAGTAATAGCCATGCAAATGTGTTGTTTTATATAATTTTAATTAATAGCCATCACTGTGTTTTTAATGATAATCTTCTTTTATTTCATTTTAATATTTATTACGCATACATTATTTATTTACAATCGCACATATATATGCGCATATATAACTAGTTGTAAGATTACTTTTTCTTTAATTCGAATTAAAAGAGATTTGTTATTTTTAAACTTTAAATTATATTTCGACTAATAATAATAAACTCTACTTCCTTTTATAAAGCTTTTATTTAACTTTTCTAACCAAACCTCCCACCAGTCTTTTAATCAATTATTTTCTAACTTTTATTTTAAAAACTAATGATAGAAAACTGTTTGACTCTTATCTTTTTCTAAAACATACTGTAATAAACTCTTCAACATTTAATTTTATGTTTTTCTTTTACGAAAAATTATTTTAATAATTTTTTTAAATAAAATTATGTGCCAATATTCAATATTGGTACATTACACCATCCCGTTTGAGAGTAAAATGCATTATTTTTTGACCATTTTATCACTGACAACTTTAAGTCTTAATTTATTATTTTTTTCTAAGTTTGCTTTTTGATATCTTTTGCTTTCCATACTAAGGGCTATCTCAATTAGGCTTTACTCCTTTCGATGCTGACAACATTGCTTACAATATTCTGAGTCCTGGATATTGATCATGAGAACAAACTAATTTTGTGGCACAGGGATCTTTTAGAAATGAGGCGGATGCAGATTCGCTGTCTTATACTGACTTACACTATGAAAAACGAAGCTTCGGCTGTTGATTCTCTTAATCAGACTTTGACTAAGAAAAGGTCACTGTGAATGGCAGAAATTTTCAACTGTCCATTTTCAACTTATGCTTTGGAAAATGATTGCTGATTCTCTTTATCAGATTTTGACTAAGAAGAGGTCACTGCAAATGGCAGGAATTTTCAACTGTCCATTTCCAACTTATGCTTTGGAAAATGAGGTACAAGATATGGGGATTCTCCCCTGAAAAAGATACTTGTGACTTGATTCTGGTTGTTGTCAGTGCACATTTTAAAAGAAGAATGATCCCTGCCAATCCATTATGGGTACTGAAATTTATCCAGTCGACACTTTTAACTTATCCTTACTAAACTAATTTCACAATATCGTCATGCCTTTAGTTTCAAACCCTTATACACTTTTAATACAACTTAGATTGACTTTCATTTATATTATTTTAACCTTTCAATATTATTTTTAAATACACATGAATGTTACTTAACATATTTACTTCTATTACACAAACCTGACAATATTATTTTTAAACCACTATGGACATTATCTTACATATTTATTTAATCTTACAATATTTTTCTAAACTATTGTGGACATCAGTTTCCATATTTATTTATATTATGGTATCATATTTTAAATCATTTATTTAACTTCTTTATTTATGTGCGTGTGTTCAGAAAGAACTATTTTTATTTTATTACGATCCATATTATACAAATACTTTTATTTATTTTATGTGACCTGACTTTAAATCATTTATTTACTTCCTTTTATTAACTTACGGTATTCAAAACAAACTTTTATTTTATTACGCTACTTTTTTTATTATGTTATTCATTTATTTAATCCTACAAACATTACTTTTAAATCATTAATTTGACCCATTTATTTACAAACATTTTTCTTAATTAATATGTGTGTGGGGAAAAAAAATATTTTACTTTACGAAGCCTCCGTTATTATTTGACAAAACAATCCATCATTTTAAATAGCAAAATTCTAATTCAGGCTTTTCACCTATGTCAAATAACTATATTAAGCTCATAGTCCATTTCTGGTCCTTTTTGTTTATTTCCTTTACTATTCCATTCATTTGCTAACTTTTAAACTATGTCAGGTGGTTCCTTCTTTCTTTCTACTAACTCACTAACATAAATTATATTCCATATTCTCACATCTCTCCCTCAATTAAAATTTATTGCTTTACCTCTTTCTCATTTTGTTCTATTTTCTGCCTTGTAAATTAGAAAACCTTTAAGCTTCACAGTTCTCCATATTTTTCCTAACCGTGAATATTTTTTCTTATGCTTTTTCTTTGTTTTAAATTTATTTTTAAATCTATGGACATGAATGTTTACTTTAAGCCTTTTGTTTTTAATTCTTTGTAAAAACTCTTTTATGCTATCTTCTACCTTGAACTTATATCTCTCTTTTATATCTTGGTCTACATTTGTTTCTACCTTATCTGTCACAATGCTATCTGATTCTAATTCAATGTCTATCTCTTTTATCACCTCAACTTCCTTATTTTCATTGACAAAATCTACTTGTACAATCTATTGATTTTCCTCTACCTTTCCTGTTATCTCACATCTTATTTCTCTTACTTCTGCTCTGAGTTCCTTAATTTCTCCTTTAGTCTGACTAATTTCTTCGTTCAATTCTGCTTTGAGTTCTAACTGGCTTTGTTTAAATTTTTGATACAATTCTTCTTTGAGGTCCTGCTGACTTTGCTCAAAATTTTGCATCATATTCATTATCATTTTCATCATCATCTGTGTCTCAGATATATCTTCCTTTTCCACTAACTGGGGATTTTTAAAATATATCAGGCTTTCTTTTGGCTCCATTTTGTGTGTGCTCCCATGTTTTTATATTGTCATGTTCCCTTTTTAACACCTCTACTCTTTTTATTAATCCCTCCAGCTCTATATCTTTTCTTATTTTGAAACAATATTTTTTTTTCAATCTAGCACTTACGTCAAACTAAATTTACACACTACTCTTTATTTTTCTTACTAGAACGGAAACATATGCTGACCCCTCCCTTTTGTCCATTTTTCTCTACCTGTTCCTAATGCTTCAGCTCCACCCATAATATCCAATTGTCTCTTATTTAAGGGAATGATTTATTTTAACTAACGTAAATAGCATAAATCTCTTTTCATTTAAAGAAAAAAAATTTTAGATCAATAATTTTTCTAAAATTAAAACACTTTCACATACATAATTTAGCTTTTCTATAAAATTTTTTTTTTAAACAGGAAACCAAGTATTTAGTTAACTGTCATTTATGTCAGGTTCAGCCCATATTGGTAATGCCATTTGTGCCAGGTTCGAATATGGGTCTGTGAAACACCGGACTCTTAGGCAGAGAATAACATACTCGTAGAGTATGTATGCCCAAACAATAGCTATAAAATATATAACTAGCATTACATTTACAGGACATAACTTCTTCTCGACTGTTGAGTTCAACACCAGAGTTCAAAGCACTTTTTTGTTTCATGTAAACTTGGGTGCCAGCTATCTATTCAGAAGAATAAACAATGCACTTTGAACAATAGCCATTAACTCAACTCCTAAATATCCACGACTAGCTCAGTTGTTGGTAATCAATAACAGATTATACATAATTAGTCGTGAAAAAAATTGTAAGAGAGGTTGGTAAAAGGAATTGATAAAAAGAATTGACCGACAAATAAAGTTGAATTTTAAAGACAATTTATTAACTAACATTTACTAATTTAAACATTTTATAAATCTAAAATAACACACACACATTTTAAATTAACACATTATAATGTATCTTAAGAGAAAGCATAAATACTGTTTGACGTTTATAAAATCATATAGCATTCACAAACACACACACCAATAGTTCATTTTATGCATGCTTATAGAGTTTAAATTACTTGTCTCTGGAGGTTTTATGAATTAATGCGATGCAATGGCTATTATAGAAATAAGAATATGAAATATTATTACCTAGGATTTTGAATGTGGATGTAGAACTTTGTTTTTTTTTTGGTTACTGCTTTAGGTGAGAATATTTCCAGCCAGCTGGGTCGTTTCCTTGATGAGTTTCCTTATTATTCATGATTATTATTATTTGAGACAATTAGATACTGACAGAAATTCCCAAGTTGATATGCTGACATTATTTCATGGGCATATCTTGCTGTTTTCATCAGACTTCAGGCTGTGGAGAGGCGTATGTTTCCCATGGTTTTTTAACACTGCATTTCTGTTTCTGGATACCTAATAAACTGCACTGTTATCTGAACTGAAACAATTACTTGACTGAATGATTGTCCTCTCTGAACTTAACTGACTCAATCTATTGTCTGATAAAAAGGGTCTATTTATACTTCTAGCATGTTATATAAGTTTTTTTTAATATCCTCCGGCAATATCTGTTGTTGAAATTCCTTTGATAATCCTTTGACAACGGGTTTTGGAAGATCGTTTAGTTAGTAATAGCCATGCAAATGTGTTGTTTTATATAATTTTAATTAATAGGCATCGCTGTGTTTTTAATGATAATCTTCTTTTATTTCATTTTAATATTTATTATACATACATTATTATTTATTTACAATTGCACATATATATGTGCATATACAACTAGTTTTAAGATTACTTTTTCTTTAATTCGAATTAAAAGTGATTTGTATTTTTTAAACTTTAAATTATATTTCGACTAATAATAATAAACTCTACTTCCTTTTATAAAGCTTTTAGTTTAACTTTTCTAACCAAAACTCCCCCTCCCCCCTTTTAATCAATTATTTTCTAACTTTTATTTCAAAAACTAATGATAGAAAACTATTTGACTCTTATATTTTTCGAAAACAAACTGTAATAAACTCTTCAACATTTAATTTTATGTTTTTCTTTTACGAAAGATTATTTTAATATTTTTTTTAAATAAAATTATTATATGCCAATATTCAATATTGGTACAATATATATATATATATATATATATATATATATTATATATATATAATTTTCTAAATCTAGTTAATTTTTACATAAGAGCATCATTTGACTTGAAATTTAAAATTGCCCTAATTGACAAATAGCTTATGAACATCTTACAATTGATTATATTGTATTCTCTTTATAAAGATATTTTTTTCATGTACACTATTCTCAAAAGCCATGTTACATTTCAAGCCATGAATATCACTTAATTTAATTAAAAGAAATACTATAACATGTGATTTAGCAATAAGCACATCATTAACATATCTAAAATAACTTTAAATATCTAATTGGAAAAACTTTTTAAAGAGACAACAGAGCATTCAACAACTGAAAGTGATAACCCCATGGGTCATCCTTCATTCATTTTATACAGCTGATTTTCAAATGTGGCAATCAAATTTTGTTCAATAAATATTAAATAATCCATTAATATATAATCATTGATCAATCACATGAATAGACCCATACAATTCTGTAACAGTCAAAGTAAAAAATCTATTTTCATCAGCCAAAATCAGCTTATCATTTTTGTTACCAAATCAATTTAAGATAAACTTATATATTTACCAAGTCCTAATATATCTTGCAAAAACTTTCAACATAAACTGCTATTTGAAAAAATTTTCAACCTCTAAAATTCAACATAAGCCTAATAAGTACGATTTTTAAATGTACTATTAAATTTCCAAAATCTTTGTCATAATAGCACATGATGAATAAGTAGCTAATTTCATATTTATTAAGCAGTTTATTTAAATAAAATTAAAATGTAAAATTAATAAAGTTTACATATATATATATAAAATACATATTTTGCGGGTTCATCCGTGTTAAAAACTTTTAATATTAATATACTGACATTTTGACTTGATCACACAAGCCATCCACAGAGTTATAAAAGGTAGAAAAATGGTTGTAGAGGTGCTACAATCACTGATTTGAATAAAATGTTAAAATTCCACCAATAGTAAAAAATGTTAAATTTAGGAATGTTGTAGATGCGCTACAATCACTGATTTGAATAAAATGTTAAAATTCCACCAATAGCAAAAAATGTTAAATTTAGAAACATTCCTAAATTTAACATTTTTTGCTATTGGTGGAATTTTAACATTTTATTCAAATCAGTGATTGTAGTGCCTCTACAACCATCTTTCTACCTTTTATAACTCTGTGGATGGCTTGTGTGACCAAGTTGAAACATCAGTATATTAATATTAAAAGTTTTTAACATGGATGAACCCGCAAAATATGTATTTTGTATATTTAACCCATCCAAATCTTTGTTTTAGCATATATATATATATAATACATATTTTGCGGGTTCATCCGTGTTAAAAACTTTTAATATCAATATACTGACGTTTCGACTTGGTCACACAAGCCATCCACAGAGTTATAAAAAGGTAGAAAGCTTGTGTGACCAAGTCGAAATGTCAGTATATTGATATTAAAAGTTTTTAACATGGATGAACCCGCAAAATATGTATTTTATATATTTAACCAGTGCAAATCTTCGTTTTAACATATATATATATATATATATATATATATAAATGAGAAATCTTTGTTTTAACATATATATATATATAATCAATCTTAAACCAAATTGAAAGAGGCAACTAAAATAAATAAAAATTTATTTAACACATGAGATCAGGCTTATAATTGAAACCTTATCAAAATGTTTCCTCTTTTAAAATCATATGATCAACTGTTCTACAGCAAAATTTATTTTGTTTAAAATTGATTATTATTTTAAATTTTATAAAAACAAGATATTATTGTGAACAATTTTTACAGTTTGGAATTTGACTATTTGAAGCATATGCATATAATGTTCTAAGAGTTATTAAATATTTACCTGCACTCTATATTATAATATTTGAATATCCAATACTAACCTACTCTAGTAATTTAATAAATCTGCTTTCACATAATTTTATTTAATGCAGTTATGGATAAAATTAAAATTTAATAAACAGTGCTAAAAATGAATATAATATAATCAGTAAAAACGATTCTATTTTATTTCAAACTCGTTCTTATATGTATTTAAACCTAGAAAGCTATTTTTATAGGTAAGAGAATGTAAAAGTTTAGCATCTCTTTTGACATCCTGCAAATAATATTTTTAACTTCTCCAGAAAGTTGTATATGTTTATATGAATAGTTATTATAATAATAAATAGAAATGAGGAGATAATATCCATTCAGTAGAGATAAACATTAACTTTTGATGTTACTAATAAATTATCAATTACAATTAATTAACAATTACTGAGACTAAACAAGTTTTTTCTCATAAACCTATAATAGGTTTTTTGTTGGGATCCTTGAATATATATATATATATTGTAACGGTATAGGTTTTTTGTTGGGATCCTTGAATATATATATATATATTGTAACGGTATGCACCCTCTCAATGAGACAAGTTAAGGCAATCGAATCTCACTATAGTCAGATTTAAGTTCTTCATATAGGATGCCTTGAATGATGTGATTTAATTTTGATATAAACTATATCTGTTCCCAACAAATAACTTATTATTAATAAATTATTACATCTAAACTACATCAAATCAATTTTCACCTTAATTTACTTAACTGTTATGCTCAGATTTCAAAATTAGGGAAGTTTAATAATTGACTGTGTTCAGGGGTTTCTATCAATATACTAGAGTAATATTAATAACAAATCTCACTAACTCTTTGAAATGGGTTTCATGAAGTTAATGTAATAATCAATAAATATTATTATATTAAATGTTTGTTCTTATCTTATAAAATCAAATGAATAAATAAAACAAGATTGAAGACTTCATTTAGTTTAATATAAAAAAACAATAATTATTTAGTTAACAAATAATAACTTAAACTTTATAATATATAAAAATTATTTATATATATACTTCCTTATATTAAAAATATAAATATTCTATTTATTTACAGTAGATATATTTTCTAACTTATAACACTACATGATTTTATAATGTATATAAAATATAATTATCCAAATATTAAGACTTCTATATCAACACTATTATTAAAATTGCTCTAGAAATAAGTTTTGCAATGACTATACAAACCAATCTATAAAATAAAAATATGTCCATATATAAAATATGCTGGTCCATGTTTCTGCTTATTTGATATTTTATGATGCTGACTTTTATTGTCTTCAAATGAAAACTTTTCTTTCTAAAATTATTGGACATGTTTAATTAAAGTTTTCAATGTTTTCTATTTTCTTCCATACCCTAACAATGAAAACAATCAACATTGTACATTTGTTGAATATGTTTGAGATAATCTTTATATATGTAAATGGTATCTACCTCCAATAAAAACCATCATAAAATTTACTATAAGATACCCCTAAATGAAGTCCTGCATTATTTATTCATTTTACATGAACAATTAAAAAAGACTGAATATTATAATAGTCAATTTTATAGTATCACATCCAGCAATTTGAATAATATTTTGATTGATTTTTTCATCTTGCCATTGTATTTTTAAATTTCCATTGAACTAATTTAAAATAAACTTTTATGAGGTTTTTTAGTGAATGAATAGTGCTCTCAAATCTTATTATTATTTAATAAATTAATTAAATTAATAGCTCACTATATAGCTAATCTAGTTGTGTTGGAAAATATCCAACTTCTCAACTATCAAAGGCAGTAGCACATTGCAATCAGCATTGTAGCCTAAAATCTTAAAAAGAACTTTCTAAATTATAAATCTACCCAGGCATTTACATTTATTACATTCTCTCTTTGATAATTATTAAAGTTAGAATATGATTTTCTGAAGATTTGTGATAATAGTGTATTAGTTGTATTAAGTATTAAAGGTCTTTAGAAAAAAATAACTTTATTTAAAATTTCCAATTACATTTAACTGTTAATAATAGCACACAGTTTTATATATGCATAATGTTTTGAGAAATATTATTTTTTCCCCTTCTTCAAGTGTTACTGGCCTGACCAGTAACAGTAATAGCTTGTGAATCGAACCTGAATCCTTAGATTCTTGAATTTTGAATTTTACAGTAACATTCTAACCAATTGAACCAGTTATTAGAAATTTCATATATTTACTTATGAGGTTTCTCCTGATTTCTACACTTATTTCTAAAAGCAAAGTTGATTATTGGTTTCTATACAAATAAAGTTACACTTTCTTGAGGATTTCTTCACACCATTTGCTGTTAGAGAACATGAACATTTTAAATATTAATTATTAAACCAATTTATATTTTGCATTTAAAATACTAAGAACATCTTGAAAATCATCTTTTAAATTGCAAAAAGTAGCACATCCATCTGCATAGTATAAATGCAGCATCCAAAAAGAAGGTTTTGTCTTCACTTTCAATTGATTCAAATTAAAAATTTCACTATCAACCCTGTATCATATCTTGATCTCTTATTTATTAAATTGCTTTTAAATAGTTATCAAATATTACTATTATTGAAATTGAAAGCAATTTTGTAGAAAGCACACATGCTTCTTTAACATTAATTGCCACAAATAGCTAAAAACAATTGGTGAGCAACCAACTTATTTCAAACAATAGTAAAATCAATTTATAAATCATTATTTTATTGGTGAGAGCTTTCATGCATTTTTTGACAGCACAAACTATGTTGATACTTAAAACTATACTATGTCTCTGACAACCATTTATCTGACACTGGAAGCAACCCATGTAATAAAATCTTTAAGAGTATCTTTGCAATAATAAATAATGATATTTCACAATTATTGCATTCTTCTATTAAATTTATTTTTATAAATGACAACAATAGTAACAACATTAAAATCACATGGCACTATTTCATGAATATATATATATATATATATATATATATATATATATATATATTCATAGAAATAGTGCCATAAGTTTATATATATATATATATATATATATATAAAACTTCAATATAACACTCATATTTTAAAATGTCAACAATTATTTTATCAGGACATGTAGTCTTTTCATTTTTAAGATAACAACGTGCTATTTTGACTTTTCTAAGCAGAATATCTTTGTCCACATCTAAATAAATAGATTAATGGATATATTATTAAAAGTCATCCTCCCAGTTTTCGAATTATTATTCAAAAGATAAACAAAATACTTTTTACACCTGCTCCAAATATTCTTTATACAAGAGAATGCCATTGCTTAATTTAATACAATTATTGTAACAATTCTGAGACTCTTCTCTTGCTTTCAGCATAACCATGATTATCCAATGTATGTCTGTACAGTACACAGTTTTAATTTAATCACTTTAAAACATTCTTGTCATTTGTTAAAATTCTGCCTTCAATTTTCTATCTTTGTCATATAGTTTTACATTTATTAGTCTATTAAGCAGAAAATGTGACATTTTTTTTTTTACCTAAATCATTAATAATAAGATAATTAACAGAAAACCAGTTATGATTTTTTGTTAGTGAACTCCAAAGTAGATTTATTGTCTCTATAACAAATTTCTTAAATGCATCTGCAATATGACAAGGCTAAAAGTTCAAATTAGCCATTTTAATGTTTAATACCTATTGAAATTTAGTACATATAGTAGATACTTTTAAAATATAAACATCATTTTTGCAAATATTGTAAAAATAAAATCTAACAATTTTAGGAGGAAAAATTCATTAATGTAACTATTATTTTAACTTTGAAACTCAATAATCTATGATCTGTTCCACAATATGTACTACTATGTCTTGTCTAATATGAACTTCTTTTGTATTCTGATTTCTAACTATCCAGTAATCTCTTAAATCCATTATTTTGAGCAAGATTGTTTTTTTATGTTTTTAGAGTGATTTTTAATTAGTCTATGTGTTGTGAAAAAATTTAATAACAACATATCAAGTAAATTTGAACAACCAATCCATTACTTCCAACAATTTTGCGGCAAAGTCTTCTATTTGTATCAATACATGCATTACTAGTTTCCAAAATAAAAAAAGGATTTATTAATGAAATTTCTGTAATAATATTTTCCAACAAGGAATAAAAACTCTTATTTCTCTTAATTTAATATTGTAGTGGATGCACTAATAAAATGAGCCATTGTCTCAATATGTATGATATTTTAACACTGTTTTCCTTTCATTAATATGATGAGAAATTTCAAGACTTGAAGATAATATTTTTTTTTTGCAGAATTTGGCTTTTACAATAAATCCAATGTCATGCATTCTCCTTTCACTCTCTGATTTGCTCTTTCAAAAAGATTTGTAGTTATCCATTTATTTCTATTAAACTTTCTTCTGCCTGCTAAAGCACTTCACTATACCAATCTTAATTCTGGATGGTTTTAGCTACTAATACTTATACAATCATGATCTTGAAAAGTTTATATCATATAATGTTCACATATTCCATATACTTATATTTGAAAAAGGGGAGAGGGGTTAATTCTTATCATTAATATTTTCTTTCTTGTTTAACCATTATTTTTTATTTTATTATTTATCATGATGCAATGAATAATCCACCAGTCATGAGAACTCAGCTTTACTGTGTGATATAGGCCGTTTATAGACATTTTTAGATCATTTCCATTTTTACAGAATGCAGAGAATCACTAAATAAGGTTGTCTATACATATTTTTTGCTAGACAAAACTCCTGTCTCAATATCAATTCAAACTCACTTACTAGTAATTTTGATACATTGAGCAAAGTTAACCCACTAAGCCTGTCACTATCATGGCTTATTTAATTATTGAAGGTTTGAACTAAAATAAAAAGATGTAAAAAAGCAAATTGAAGTCAAAACTGTTATGCATGTAATTAATGAATGGAAATGTTGCTTTACAAATACAAATTCATTATCATAATTACTATATAAAAATATCAATAGCTTATGAGCTTTACAACTGGTTTCTACACATTTTTAAAAAATCTAAAAGAAAAACAATGGAGACACAAAAAAATTATTGGTATTGAAAACAGTGTCAAGTTTTTGATGTTCCACCATACTATTATTTAAGGCAGTAGGAGAAACTTTTAGCTGGACAGTTAACCTTAATTTCTTAAGGCCATTTCACTATATGTCATATATAAATAATATTTTAATATACATTTTAAAACTTTCAGTCTTATAATAATGATTATTATATAATTAATTGCATTAGACTTTTATTAATATACTTATTTCGTTTTTCTTGACTATAGAAAGTTTTATAAAATTATCCTTTATATTTTTAATATATTTTTAAGTTAGCCAATAAACATCACATGCTTGTTTATAACTGTATTAAAACAGGCAAAACTCTCTATACAGTGTTATCACTCAGTACAGGCAGAGTAATCAATTGATGCCAGAAGCTTGTGCACAAAATCTCCACCTAATGCCTAAATGAGTGGTGATTTTATGTACAAGCCTTCTGGAATCCATTGATTACTCTGGCTTGCACTGAGTGTCAATTCTGTATGGAGAGTTTTGCCTTGTTTAATAATTTTTAACTTAGCTTTTTTGTTTACAATTTATTCTATAACATATATGAAAAATAAATATATTGTCCTGAATTTGTATCTTTTCTTTTAATTTTTCTATCAAGTTTTTTATTTGTTTCATTTTTATTTTTGCTGACTGATTTATATAAGTCTTATTGCATTAATCACAGTTAATTTTATAGAGTATTCTTATTTATTTTTAACATATCACTATTTTATCATTTCCCTAAATATTTATTTTACTTTAATTCTACTGTTATGTCATAAAAAACTTTTTTCATTAAATTTTATATGCAGCCAATGGATATGATAGTGAAATCTATTTCTTATTTTTATGTATATGTTTTCTTTTACTTCTTTTTATTATTTGTATCTTTATTATTTAAAAAAAATTTAAATATCTTTTCTTTTATAACTTATTTCTTCATAATCATTCTTAATTTATAAATTTTGATTAATTATATCTTTTTCTTTTTGTCTTTAAAAGAATTTCAATAAATATAAATATAAATTATTAATTAAATAGTAAAAACATGTATATAAAGATAAAGTCAGATTCAATCCCACTTTCACTGAATATATATAAAAGTTTGAATGAAGAAAATATTCCAGAAAGTAGAATGAAAAAATTGCAGTTTTTTTAGAAAATATTTGTGAAATTCTAAAAAATTGATAACATCAAAAATAAACTAAGTACTTATAAAGTTAACTGTGACCAATTCGATATAATTTATTTAGTGAAATCAATAAATATTGTAAAGTAAAAGGCTATTATATGATAGAGAAATTAAAAGAAAAAATATAAATTGGAACTGTATATTTATTTATTTGATATATGTCACAGAATGAATTGTGAATAAAATATAAAAGTGATTAAATATTTTAAAAACTATATTAACAATGGTATTATTAGACTTTGTATATTCAGGAAAATATGAATGTGTTTCAACATGGTTAAAGGCTTAAAGTAATTAGGTGGAAAATTATTCTTATTAGATGTCTGAAAGATTCAAAAACATATTTTAATATATTTTACAATTATTTGATTTGTGCAGCACAAAATAGAAAATAATAATTTTGTATTTATTTATTAGTCTATATATATTTCATTTCTAATATATTTTATTTTTAGTGATGACTACTAGAAGGAGTTGCTATAAAATATTTTATTTCATGTGATAATTATAAGTAAACATCTTGAAATAGTTCCTAATAATAATTTAAATATATTTCCCTTAAACGTAAGTTGTTTATTGTCAATTTTTATAAAGTTGATCAATATTGTAAATTTTTAAAAAGACAACATATGTACAAGTGAAAGCTTGAAAATTTTAAAGTTAGAGCTTTTATTGCATACATATAAAGATGTGGACAAAATATTAATATATAAAATCAAACAATTTCTGCTGAAAATATTTACTTTTATATTGACAAGTGTTATAATTATTAATAATAAAGACATTTTTATTTTTTATTTATTCTCTTTTCTTCTTAACTAATAAATGTGTATAAGCAAATAAAAATATGAAGTATCAAGTTATAGTCTAATATAATAGTAAATAAAACATAATATTTTGATATCTTTATTATACTACGTACTATATCATTAAAATCGATCACTTAGATAATCCTCATCCTTTGTTAACTGGAGGTTGCCTTGACAACAGTTTGAGATTGTTGATTGTTATTGATAATGGAAATCTCTGAGTGTTGAATGATTTTAATGATTAGTTATAAACTCACTTAGCCTTGGCTATTATTATGCTTAGTGTTTAAATGCTATGTCTATATAAATAGAAAAATAAATAGTTTATTGCTCAGAAGTTCAAATGGAATCTAAGCACCAGAAATGACTGAACTGAGCCATAATCCATGGAACTTGTGTTGTAAATCTTGTCAATGTTACTGCATTAAATCATATCAATTACTATTGTTATTAATATCATGAAAACATTTCTCATCCAAATATAGGTGTTTATGTACTGTCAAATGCAAATAATCAACCATTGCATTTTCAATACTTTAGATTATATACATCAGCAAATCTACATTTGTCTGTCAAGTATATTTTTACATCAACTTAAATTTCTTTAGTAATATTTTAAATAACTAGTATTAATATCGTATTATTTACTTAAACTACATATTTCTTAGTTTAGCAATTAATATAAATTAAAATTTTAAAGCTTAAAACTTTTTAAAAAACAAATTATATCTATTTTATAACTTTCTAAATTGCAATAGCTCTCCATGTCTATGAGTCACTTACTAATGAAACTCTAATTTTATTTCAGTATAATCACAAAATATCATAAACAAGTAGTACCAATAGACTTTTTATACTTTCTCAACAATAAACCTTCTAGTTTTTAAGATTTTAAAACTCTGATAAAATTTTAATTAAAAAATAATTTTATTATTTATAGTTTTGAATAAATATAAGTGTTTTCTGTATACTCTATAAATCTATATTATTACTGTCAACAGAAATTTTTAAGCCAATAAATTATTAAAATGACTCCATCACATGACTTTAACTGCTAGAAATGTTTAAAATACTATATATGCTTATTTTATATAGATATACAATTTTTAAAAAGCAATAATTTTATATTACAGAAACTTGAGTAAATTTTGATTGATGTTTTGTGTTCAACTATATTAGTTATTAACTTGTAAGAAATTAATTTTGAGCAAGTTGTGCTACCTGTGGAATCTAGTTCTAGTAAAGAAGCCTAAAACAAACTTGTAATCCAATATAAACAAATAAAATTTATAATTTATATTTTAAAAATTAAAACACTATTGTGTATTATGATTTCAACATTCTCCATGGTATTAGTGCAGTTGTATAGTGGCAGACCCAAAACTAAATATTGTTGATGAAGCTCACTTTTGTCTTTTTCATTTACTGATTTTGCATGATCTCCCAAACTCATTTAATCATTTATTACTATTGATTTCTATTTAATTAATTACATTGATCATAACTTAAATAAAGATAGTGGACTATTATAAAATCAAACTTAAATATAAGTAATACTAACAATAATCGCTTTCTATATTAAATACTTAATAAACATTTTTTTTAATTATTGTACATTTGGATTTCATATAAATAATATATAGATATGTTTATATTTATGTTACCACATACATGTTTTTAAAATGCATATTTTATATGCTACCATTCATGAATTTTGAACTTCACAACAAAGCTTGAAGCTAAATATCACAGGTAAAGTTGAATATTGCATTGTAAATTTTTTTTAATATTTAAATATAATATACATAGTAATAAGTGAATTAAAACATTCATATATTTACAATTATATAATAATATTTAAAAAAAAACAATGCGAAATTATATGTGTATTCAACAAACAACATTAGTATTAATTTTAGTGCATACATATATAAATAAGTGTGTTCACATAAGAATTTTTATTCATTTATTTATAGATTGTGTTTCCTTCATTTAATATATATATATATGTCCACAGATGGTGTTCTACCAAAAACACCGATCAAGCGTATGTTTTGTTTACATAAACGTCAGAGTAGTTAGTATTCACTATCTCTAACTATAATTCCACTTTCAGATCATGATTTCAAGCTATTTGCTATCATCAGTGAAAGACAGGAATAAAGAAACTAGATCTAAACACAAACTGAGCGTTTATGAAACAATTTCTATTCAGCTTGCAAGCATGAATTTTTTAGACACGTAATGTCTTCAAACTCAGCATAGCAAACCAGATAGCTATATGGGTCTGATCTCAGTTCAGCATCACCACATAGTAGAAGCCTCTGCAATCTATATCATTGCAAGAAAGACCTCAAAGGTACATTTATGATAAACAAAAATGCAAGTTTTTTAACTTGCATTTTTGTTTATCATATATATATATATATATATATATTTTTCGGAAGAGCGGAAGAAGAGGTCGTATATATATATATATATATTATCTCATCAATATTTTATTTATTTTTTCCTAATTGAAATATCCTGTCTAACTGACTTTTTGTCTTAGAAAGGCAATTTTTTTGATTTTTTTTTTTTATAATTTATGTAACAATTTACACACATATACACATAAATACACACATATGTATACGTGGTAGATCTAAAAAAAATTATGTACGGCATTTTGAGTACTATAAATTTTTGATTCTAAATCCTGTTTTGTTTTACTTTTCAAATTTAATTCACGATTGATTTCCTTTTTAAACTTTTTATTACTGAACTAAACCAAATAAAAAACAAAATAAATTTAATATGAACAACGTATATTACATATGATTTCCTCATATTCAAATATTTAATTTAATTTAATGTTATCTTTTTCAAAGTCAACATATATTTAAAATATTTATCTGAAAAAAAAAAAAAAACATTAAATAAAACAAACATGTATATAATACAAATAAAATATTTTAAAAACTATTTTAGTTAGCAAATCTCCATCTTAAATTATTATTTAACAAAAAAAATATTTTGTTCAGAACTTTTTATTTTGCTTTGAAAAAGATTTAGTTAAAAAATAAAGCAAATTTAGAAATTAAAAAGAGTTCTTATATATTAAAAGTATAAAATAAGATGTTTCTTATTACTTAATTCAAATTGTTTTTCATTGATAATACTTTATTAGCATCCCTTTTGAAGATTTGTTTTAAGAGTATTAGTTTAAATTATGATATTCAAATAATTCTCTAGATTTATTTTATTTACTTGTATACTAAATTACAGATACTCTAAATTACATTATTAATGTTAATTTAAAGTTTTATTGAACAAAAATAAATTTATACTTAGACAACAATTGCCATTTAACATTTATTATGAATAAACTTTATGATATTGAACACACACTGAATATTTTAAATCTGTTACCAAGACAATTTTCATGGAAATGAAGAATTCTGTCACAGAGATTGCCATGACAACATATTTAAGATTTCTGGGGTTATTAAACTTGGTCTAAAGTGTAATTTACATTTTTTGAACCATCTAACTTTATGCAAAAATCAAATTTATTTTCTAATTATATGATTTTTTATCAATGTTAATCAAGCACACAATAGTTTTAAAAAAATTTCAATTTTGATATTTTAGATATTTAAAAATAAAAATTGTATAATCATTAATATATGTAAAAACACAACAAAAATAAGATAATACTAAAAAAATTGTGTTTACTTCAACACACATTTTCAAGTAAAAGAAGAATAGCACAAAAAACACAAATATTTTTAATATGATGAAATTCATATTTTATAGAAAATAATGCACTACTTATTGAAAAAGCATATTAATTTGTGAAAAGAGATTGCATGGTACATTTGCTATAAAGTCCAACTTTGTAACGTCTATCTTTAAACAATAGTATTTAAACGTGATTTTTACAATGGTAACTGTATTTAATTTATTAATTCATATGCTTCAATATAACATTTGCAAAATTCAGAGAAATAAATCTTTATTGATAGTTGAATAGCATTACTCCATCAATGTCATTAAAAAGCTTTTTTTTTTTTTTGAAAACTTTAACATATGTTTCATCTTAAACAGTAAACTTTGATCAAAAGTTGTTAGGAAAATGATATTGATAGTGTAAACTCAAATAATTTGTAGTATTGTTTTTTTACGCAATATATATTGATATTGCAAATACTTTTTAGGTAGTAAAAGTGCTATGAGAAAAGTTGATACTCCCATCTTCTAAACTATGGTATTTAAGGGACTGCATAATGAGAAATAAAAATATAAATAAGTTTATTTTACATCAGATCATTATGATTGTTGCAGTAAAAATTGGTCTTATTCCACTCACATTCATAACTTAATGTTCATTTTTTATAGGCACTGTGATAAATTTTATCAATTTTAAGCACTAAGTTACTCATTTTACTCTTCTTGATTCTTACTTTACTGAGGCATTAAATTTTTTAAAAGAATATATTATGTATGTAAATAATTTTATTCTTAGAATAATGTAAAAAGAATCAAGTTTGACTTTCTGAGAATAATTCCGATATTAGTGATTTCATTAAAAGAAAACACGATGTGGATTTCTAAGAGTATTATAAAGATACTAAAGTAGTTATTTAACAACTGACAAGAAATATTAAAAATGATTTATAGATTAAAATTGCAGAGATACAGTCTGAAACTACTTATGGGCATTTAAAATCATATTTGATTAAATAAATTCATACAATAAATTCTTGCATTAATGTAAATGATTTTTATGTCAAACATCAACAGTTTTGTTTATTTAATATCTTAAATACATTTTTTGTAATTAGCATTCTCTTTAAAAGGCAAATATTATAAAAATGTATTGAAATTATATTCAAGATTTAAAATAATCAAAATTTGTTTTTCACACACACACAAAAAAAATAATCATTTTTTTTAAAATGCAAGAATTTATTAGTGTAATTAGAGTTTAATTTGCATTTCATTAAATGATGACAATGATTTTTATGTGTTATTTTCATAATATTTTAAATAATGTTATAGAGATTGAGTAATAGTTTTTAATGATATATCCCTTTTATATACTAATTTATATTTAAACTAAGAATTCAACTTACTGAATTAAAAATAGCTCTTGGTAATCTTAAAAATGGAAAATAAAACAGAAATTCTAGTAAAATAACTGGAAAACTTTTAGAATATTATAATGATATGTTATCTTCAAAAATATTGACATTTTGTAGGAACATATAAACTCTTGAAAATATGCCAACTGATGTTAAGGATGCTTATATTGTTCCAATTTTTATAAATAAAATGGATAATAACAAGATTACAATAATTATTGTGGAATGTCATTTTTATCTACTACAGCATATATTTTTTTCAAGAATTTTATTGAAAAGATTGTTTTTGGTCATAGGTTAATAGTTACTAAAGACTCATTCAAAAAATAACTATATACATTAATGGTTTGTGTGAAAGAAAAGTACAAAACAAAAAGTATTAGGAATATGCTATTATTAATTTGATGAAGGAATTTGACTCTATTAATTCAACACATTTGTCACACTATTTGAAATTACCTAATTTTCTTATAAAGTTTTTTATATTAAACAGATTCTATATAATAAATAAATAAGAAAAAATATTATTTGTACAAGTAATAAAATCTGAGGAATTTAAAGAGAAAACTGATATTAAATGAATTTGTATACTTTAATACTGCTTCCAATTTTGATTATAGTCATTTTTACTTATATCCTTTCAATTTCTTTACATGAAAAATTTTATTCATACTTATTAATAAGACAATAACTAGTACTTAAAGTTCTATAAAGCAATAAATATAAAACTTTCAAATGACTGCATACATTTCAAGATGTTTTTTGTTGTTGTTGTTGCTTTTTTCCTCTACCACAATTGGTAAAAAACACAATCACTTATTTTCTTTTTGACTTTTTATTCCCATCTCAGTGCATATAATTAAATATTTTGCAATGTATCTTAACAATAATAAAAAATATATAAAATAACATTATATCAGATTAAAAAACATAAGATTATATACATAAAAATATTTTTCTGAAGTAAATTAAAAATGAGATAAAACAAATATGCATCTGGAATCTTTTGTTAATTTATTTCAAGCATAAATTTATTTTCTGTGCTAAATTTTAATCACAAAATTTATGTAAAATCCATATATGTAAAAAACTTACACTTTTAATATTTGTCTGAATTTCCAGGTGATCTTTGAGTACACAGTTAAATCATCCCTTATTTTATCAGTATTTAATGTATTGTTGACAATGTGATTATTCTTACATAAAGTACCAAATTTGGTGAATATCATGGAAATTTTCTGGAATCAGTTAATTATTGTAGATAATTGGGGGATAATTCACAATAGAGGAGAATGGAAGATAATATTTAGGGGACTATGTTAATTGCAACAGACAATCGGAGAAAGAGATATCCTATGCATTTTATATCACTCATGGTATCTTTTTCATTTATTAATCACTTTAGTTAGCATTTGAACTTCAAAAATATTGTCATAATAGTTCTCTTCCATGTGACATCTATTATAAAAAAAAATCCAAGAAAATTATCATAGACAGTTATCTTTTTAAAGCTGTAAGCAGGGTGAATATAACAAACAATTCATTTTGAACTTCATATAACTTAATGATACTTATCATATTTTGCATATCTTGTATAGTCTTTGATAAAAAGTTATCAGATCAATAGTTCAACTGGTATCATATATAAAATCTCTATTTTATCTATTATCTGACTGATGAATGTATGAATGTTTCTTTATAAGGTGGTCATAGGTCAAATTTACAACAAGCATATTTTTCAATCAAAAAAATTATTTGTTCTGTCATTATGCAAAGGAAGTAATTTGTTAAAGCAA
Source organism: Epiperipatus broadwayi (assembly GCA_028023455.1). Classification (NCBI taxonomy): domain Eukaryota; kingdom Metazoa; phylum Onychophora; class Udeonychophora; order Euonychophora; family Peripatidae; genus Epiperipatus; species Epiperipatus broadwayi. Next base: position 2,481,293 of record JAQFVV010006336.1, read on the forward strand.
CTAATAAAAAAGTGTATTATAAAAATGACAGTCAACTTTCTGAATTCTAAACAAATATGGTATTGGAATAAAACTTTTTGAAGGATTAAACCCTTAGAAAAAAATCAGTACATGTGCTTTTAACTAGAACTGAATAAGTAAAATATTTAAATCATGAAGAAAATATGATTACAGTACATAAATTTATGTTTGACATGTGATATTTAGTGAGGAGAAAGAAACAAATGTTGTAGTACTGCATTTTCATTTAATTTTGGTTAGCATATAATTGAAGTTGGAACAATGGCTTTCAGGCTAGTGTACAATTCCCACAATCATGTATATAATATTAAGATCTTTTGTTTAATTTACATTAGATCTTGAAAAAAATTAGTTAAAGTAACCAATTAAAAAAAATTCTGGGTTTTAGATAGGCTGGGTGCAATCTGTTTAAATATAATTAACTTAATTACACTGGTTTTTTAAAATCAAGTATCCAAAATTAGTTAATTAAAATTTGAACTTCACTTTAACTACTTACATGATGCGTCACAAAAATATATTTATCAAAATTATTAAATTGTTTTTTTTTTAAAAAAAAAAAAACATATTTACTAACTTTGATTTAATTAAAATTCTGATTTTGAATCTTTGACACTAAATCTTAATTAAATCTACTTTACAAAAAAACAGACTTAATCACAAAAATAACTTATTTAGAATTTATTTACAATTTAGAATTGAACTGAGACTTTTACATTATTTAAGTAAATGTTTGAATTTACACATACAATGGCACACATAAATAATTTAATGTGTTTGAGTGTGTATATGTATACATAGATTATCAATTGACTTTTAAATTATCATAAAATTTAATTAAGTCTGTACTTATGATCAAAAACCTACATTATTGATAATACTCTTTTTGACTATTGGAAATAATGAATTTAATTATAACTACTAATATTACAAATTTCAATGAGTAATAAAAGTATCAGAAACCAAAAAAAAAAAAAATATTAGTCATTTACCAATGCAAATAAATGTTTATCTTATTGCTATTTATATTGTTATCTAACTGCTATTTAGGGTTTTTAAATTTTAATAAATCTTTAACTTTGCTAAGACTTGAAACAATGATATGCTTGAACACATATATTGAAAAGATAAATAATCACCAATATACCTGCTTCATGCTAAACCAGAAATCATCAGTTGGTCCAGATTATCATCTCTACACATATGCAATAAGTTGCTCAGATATATATTAAGATAGCCAATCTTTATACTTTAATGGGCAGGCATCCCCACTCCATCTTTTTAACTATCCATCCAATTGAAAATCTGATGATGGCATGCTTAAAGGCCACACTGAAGCTGAGATTCTTGTCACACCCATGTTGATCTAAAGTCAATCGATCCTTCATGCACAGGATATAATCCAAGAGATGGGAAGACTTGTCTACTATGTAATAACTGTAATACAGGCTTATTATATACCTGTATCAATATATGTATATATGTGTAGACATGATAATCTGGGCCAATGATTGCTGGTTTAGCATGAAATACGAATATTGCTGATTATTTATCTTGACATATATGTGTTCAAATGTATCATTGATATGAGATAGATTGGTTGGTTATGTGAAAGTCTGTGCTCATATATTCTATATATTACATATATTGATACAGGTAAATAATATACCATTACATTATTTTAAAATTAAAATAAAAAGATCATAAATAAAAATTGATTTATTAAAAGAAAAAAAAATTAAAAACTGAAAATTAAAAGTTGTTTAATAAATATATATATATATATTGTCACGCAGATGAAAAATTTAAACTATTTTAAGAAAAAGTATTTGAAAGTATTTTTTTTTGTAAAAAAGTAAAAATATAAAGATTGATATTTTAAAAATAGAAATAATGTTGATTTCTATAATCTTAGAAAATGGAAATGATTGTTTTATTAATTAAATGATTGTTCTAAAGCAAACTAGCTCTTGAGGCACTTAAAATAAATTAAATGGTAAGAGAAAAAGAAATTAAATAACCAATGCAAACACCATAAATATCAGCACAGACCATAATTAAAACACCAGAGGATTAGTGATGTCTTGCTCATTGAATCCAAAGATTAGATGATAAGAGACTAATAAAAATATAAAAGCCAAATTATTATTATAATTGTTATCTAAAAGCTGACTATGAATATATCGATATAACTAGATATATTGCAGATTTTCACGATGTGCAAGTCTGCAATAAATTTAATTTTCCAGACAACCAGCTGAGGCCTCTGAAGGACAGTTGCTGACCAAATGAATGGCAAGTAGTAGTTTCATTTTAAAGAAGAACAAAATTTACGAAAGTGATCATGAAGATGGATCTCTAAATCTGCTCAATCCGTAACGTATGAATTCTTCTTTATCTAACAGGAACTTTTCCTAAATTTGCATTTAATAGCTGAAAATAAGATCTATTGTCTGATCTAAAGAATTTTAAAATCAATTAGTAATATTTTTTATGCATATGTTTAAGCAATCATTTCCATTTCTCTTTTTTTTTTTTTGTGTGTGTGTGTTATGTTTGAACTAAAATGTATTAAATTTTAAGTTGGGATGGATAGCTATATAGATTCATTAAATTCATTTATGTTTATTTTAAAGGGTTAATTCCAGGCTATTTGTTTCATAGTTAGGACGATGCTTGTGGAGGGATATATCGGTGTTTATATTATTGTAATGTGAAGCATGTTCAGCATACAGGGCAACGTGCCCAACTGAATGCATGACCCCAAAGAGGCAGTCATATCATTGAAATGTTCACATATGTATTTCCTGCATCATTAACCCCTTCTAGCTCTATGGACAAGGATTTATAAGTCAGCAAAAAGACCACTCTTCCCTCCCATACATAGCACCTTTAAAAAAAATTATATTCATGATTTCTTAGTCAGACAGATGCACATTCCTATTGGCGTGGTTATATGCTAGCATCTTCATATTACATTGGTTGTGACTATATATCTGGAAGCAGGCATTGGGTTGGCTGTGAACCTTTAGTCTGAGATTGAATGATTTGTTTTGAAAGTTATTAACTGTGGAATCTATGTAGTTTTCTATACTCAACATGCTAAAGTAAAATATAATTTAAATATTCATCTGTGTGGTCTATTTAAAATAGTAATTTAAATTTTAAAAAATTTAATGTTAAAATCTAAAAATAAATTTATTCCTCAATTTTAAATGTGCATTAATAAAATCTATTTGTGTGTTAATTACTGGCAGTGGCTTCTTTTATTTTATTGTTTTAAATATTAATATATTTTGAGAATATAAATCTATTAAAACTTATAAAAATGTTTAAATCTCTGCTACTCTATGAGCTAGTGACTTTGGGCTAATGGTCTAAATATAAATAAAGTGGGATCTTAACAGCACATATCTGCCTACTCTATAAATTTTTCTATGTTCAAATGCCTAGATGGCGTCCTTGTAGTGCAGATACATTAAGTCTCTTCTCCCCAACCGGGATAATATATATGCATTCATAAATCATGTAAAAAATGTTAAAAATTATGATAGAAAAAAATATAGACAAGGATATAAAGAAATGAAATAAAAAATGATTATACATTTTTTAAAAATAAATATTTTTACAATGTATAGATATATTATTTTTTAATTGTACTTACTTCTGAGACTAAAAGATATTTTTATTTTCCCAAATTTGTCTAATTACTTAAGGGATTAGATGAAAGTTTATTAATAATGTAACTAAAAATAAACAAATTTAATTAAAAATAAAATATATTCTTTCGTTTTGATAAATAAGATTGCTGAGTTGTTATAAATCTACATAAAAAGACATTATACTTTTTTGTTTTTCATAAATGTACCTTTAAAGGCTTTTTGCAATGATATATATTGCAAAGGCTTTGACTATGTGGTGAAACTGAACTGAGATCAGACCCATATAGCTATCTGGCTTGTTAGGCTGAGTTTGAAGACTTTACTGGTCTGAAAAATTCATGCTTGCAAACTGATAGAAACATTTTGCATAAACACTTGGAGTCAGTGTTTAAATCTAGTTTCTAACTCTATCCTTTACTGATGATAGCAAATTTAGCTTGAAATCAGCTGATCTGAGGATGAGCAAATGAAAGAGATAGTGAATTCTGACCATTTTGTCATTTATGTAAACAAATATTTACACTTGTTTCGGTGGTTTTGGTAAAACGTCATCTATTGATCATAAATAACAAGTGATAGCAAGTTATGTGAATAACTTGTTTTTGTTTTTCATATATATATATATACTGTTTTTCTATTAAATATTATAATTTCATTCATTTTACACACTCTATATAAAAAAGAAAAGAATCATTTTATTCTTAAACCTATCTGAAGAAAAAGATCAAAAGAAATCATTACCTGTTCAAATTAAGCAGCCAGAAGCAAAGCTTTTTATTTCCATTTGAAGTTGAACAAATTCTTTGCTGTATTTTTTCGTTAATTTTGTTTTATAAAATCCCTTTATGTTTTTCATTTAAAACATCTTTTATGCTTAATGCATTTTAATAGCAGCATAGAATTTTTTTTTTTTTTTAAAAAAAGCGATTAGTTATTTGTTAAGAATTATTTGGGAACAAAGATACCTAAAAGTTTTAAAAGTCTAATTGATAACAAAGTAGTAGAACTCTATTCTAAAGAATAGAAAAGTTATATTTTATTTAATTTTACTCATAAAACATTTGGAAAAAATATTTACTTAATAGACAACAAGGAGTTATTTTCAATAATATAAACAATACAAAATTTTAACTTTTTATTGAATTTTCAAAGATTCACAGGAATTATAAAATTAATTTTATAAATCGTTTTACGATTTACTCAATAAAAATAATTTATCAATTTATTGACTAATCTTGCTGTGGATTTCATAATGTCAAATAAAAGTTAAATATTGATTTCACTATTTTTATAAAAATCCAATAATGATTGATGAAGATTGGGAATTATTTAAAAATAATGGTTATTATTTTTTAATTTAATAATAATAATAATAATAATAATAATAATAATAATAATAATAATAATAATAATAATAATAATAATAATAATAATAATAATAATAATAATAATAATAATAATAATAATAATAATGAAAATGATAACGTATTGAGAACATTATAAAGAATATATAAATGACATTTAAGCTTTTGTATACTCCTATAAATAAAAATGAAAAAAAATTAAATAATTTTAGTCTGTATTTAGATATTAGTTATAATAGTTTGATATTTTTTATAAATAACTCGAAACTCATAAGTCTATTTTGAAGTTAAATATTTTTATGAATCAGTCTTCCAAATTAATTCTTAATAGTTTTACTAAAATATACATTACAGACATATATTCTCTTTGATAAATTCTTATATGTTTTTATATGTAACTGGCTTATTTCTGTAACCAACTACTACTACTACTACTACTGCTGCTGCTGTTGCTAATGATATTACTTCTTTTGATGCTACTGCTACTGCTACTGCTGCTACTACTACTACTACTACTACTACTACTACTACTATTATTATTATTATTATTATTATTATTATTATTATTATTATTATTATTATTATTATTATGATGATGATGATGATGATGATGATGATGATGATGATGATGATGATGATGATGCTTCAACAATATACTTCATTAATCAAAAATTGTGTTACATAGATTTTACAAATATTTTACAAAGGATTTACTGGAGTTACAGAAGCATTTCAAATATAACTAACATGGTATGAATTAAAATGATATCATTTACAGTAATACCGGAATGAGTTTTATCAATTGTTGTTTAATGTATATATCTGATTAACATCATTGATTACAGTATAATTATATGAACATAGATTTTATATAATTATTTCATTATGTGTGTGTGTGGACATCCACAATTATAAAAGATTATCAATAATGATTCTGTTTTGTACAGCATAGCATGGGATATATATATATATATATATATATATATATCCCATATCCTATTTATAGACAAATTTCAATATCATATATATATATATATATATATATATATATTGAATGAAATTCCATTTGTCTGAAGTTTAACTGATCTGGTTAGGCAGATTTCTGTGATATTGGACTAATCTAATGAGGGTGTCTGGAACATAGACTTTTATGCAGATAAATGTACTCTGAAACAGATGAAATAGTAAAAAAGATGCTAGTACTGGATACTGTTGTTGTGGTATCTTATAAGTTGGAGTGATCTCTAAAGAGTGACCAGCTGGCTGCAAAAACGTCTAGGGAGCTATGTTGTTATCTCATATTTTTAGCTTCCAGAAATTGTTGGTAAATGTGGATGGATGTCTCCTAGTGTTATTGCCTAACAAGAAGATGCAACATGTGTACTAAAAAGCAAACATGATAGACATGGCTGTACACACTGTGGGGGTACGTGATATTTGGAAAATCTAAGTTATGTTGCTGAGTGGAAGTAACATACTCTCTGTATGCATTGAACATAATTTGTCATGTGGAATTTAATGCTTGGGAGTTGAAAAGATGTTGTTAAGTCTCCTGAGCTTCATGGCATAGCCTGCAATGAGTCAATGTTTTTGTACAGATGACAATATTGTAGAAAAAAGTAGGTTTGAAGCACATGCCGGTTGAATCTGAATATGAAGTCAAAAAACTTAGGTTCTAGTACCCATTTTAAAACTGTTTTACAAAATTTAGCATGGCTGCTGTTCATTCTTTTGAAATTAAACTTTCTTTGTTTTCATCTTAAAATTGTGGAAAAACCAAATGTGCCACTATCATCATTCTTTGTAATTCAATTTTCTTTTTCATTTTATAAATGGTTTGCTAAAATCAGACAAAAATTCGATTTTTTATCAATTTGCTTTTGTGATAAGTCTATTTTTTTTCTGCTCAATTTATTAGTTTGTATGGAGATAATATTAATGGCATGATGTAATTAGAAAATGGATTCAACATTCTTTAAAGATTTTGCAATTTTAAGGTTTTCATCCTGAAAATAAATGTAACATTCATATATTATATGTAAGTATACAATTTTAGATTTTTTATTTGATTATTAATATTTTAGATTATTTTATTATGTGATAAATGTATAATTTTTTAATGTATTTTTTTGGTAATAGTTTGTCTCAGTAGTAAATTATATTTGTATTCAAATATAGTGAAAGTAGTGATTTTGAGTGATTAGGTGATTATGTACAATGTAATTTTGGGATTCTGATCCAAGTACAAGGCAACCTTGTTTTATAGACATAATGATTCACAAAATATTTAATAATTTAATAAAATGTCTGTATTTGTATTAGTATTTGTATGGCTGTTTGCATAACAAGTAATGATTTCAACAGTATCTATAAAATTAGGCTATTATAGAGCAATGCGATGTAAATTTTAAGATTGATTATCAGATGCACAGAAAGGTTGCAGTTGATGACATAATCACAAAATTCATTGGGAATCATACCATATTGTAAGACAAATTCTTAAAGCCAATAAGAAGAGGTTTCAATTGGTGGGCATATAGTGACAGTCACAATGTTTATGCATACCACACAGAATTGTATGCAGACAAAGAATCAAACCAGACGCTGGCCTATGCCTTGATATGCATGCTGTGAAATTTTGCCTCATCTTGCATAACATTACTTTCAAGCCTATATCTAGCAAGTGTGCTACATAAAAATAAATTATTGGGACAATAAATATAACAAATTAGTATCATTGGTCTAAACAAATGATTCTTTATCATTGATAAAAACAATCGTCTTTAATTTTTAGTTCTGGATAGACAAAAAGTCAATTTCTATTATTTAAATGCATATCCAACTTCTGGAAATGCTTTACTTTGTATCTTTTATTAGGAAAAATCTTTTTTATAGATGTCTTGAAATTTTTTAACTTCTTGAGTACATTTTTTTTTGTAAGTTCTGAAGCTATAAATTAGCTGAGGTAAAAAGTATTGTATAAGCATTGAATGAGAATTTTGCGTGCAGAATACAAAGAAATTATCAATGAAAATGTAACTTTAATTTTAGTTAATAACAAATTAGAAATTATGAACAAGCATTAAAGTAATAATTTTTGCAGATATAAATTTTTTCCTTACTATTTTAATGGTAATTACTACTTTTTTAGCCTTATTTTTCTTTTTATTTTTTATTTTCTGTCAACATATAAATTTTGCTCTAACATTCTTAAAACTGAAGTCATTGTAAAAATTGGTCTCAAATTATTTTATTTAAATATATGTTGCTAAACATTGCAAAACAATTAAATTGATGAAGGAATCAGTTAATAATGTATGTGGAAAATATAATCATGTTCTAAGGCCAGCTAAAGCAGAATTTAAGCTTTTCAATAAGTGTACTTGGAATTGTGGGAGAGACTAGTCTGCCCTAAGGTATCTAGGATTCAGTGGATGAGAGCTTGAAGATAGGACATTGAGGGTGGGAAGGTTTATTTATGGGAGATACTTTCAGCAGGCAGTGAAGGGTTTGTAACTGTTTGGTAATAACTGCTTATTAGTTAATGAATTTTTTGTGTATAGAATCCCTGAATATAGTGCAGATCTAAACCAGTATACAAAAATTGGCTGTTGAGTGATTTTATAAAAATTGATGCTGGTCTGTGGCCCCAGAACAATTTATTGCACATGGTGTTGAGTTACATGACAAATCTTAAATGACATCTAGTCATATACATAATGCTTATAGCAAAAGTAGAATTTTAAAACCAATACAAATATATGCATAAACAATAAATAAACAATTAATTTTAGTTTATAATAATAATAATAATAATAATAATAATAATAATAATAATAATAATAATAATAATAATAATAATAATAATAATAATAATAATAATAATAATAATAATAATAATAATAATAATAATAATAATAATAATAATAATAATAATAATAATAATAATAAAATTTATACACCAATCCAAGGCAATAAATATCCCAAAGTAGTAACTATTCTTATAGTTGTTTATAAAACATATAAGTCCTTTGATATGGTCACTCAAATACTACAAACATGAATACAATCACTTATATAAATCACCTTTAAATACACTGTTATATCTATTAGACATACCTGAATAAAGAATAAAATAAAAGGAGTGTTATAAATATTAAATGCACACAACATATCAAACATTACAATAATAAAATATAAAAGACAAAAAAAATCTTAAGCGGTCTTCACTTTTTTACAAATAAAATTATTTTCCCAAATTACAAACTTGATATCTTTAAAAACCATTTATTCTGTTTTTTATTTAAGAGAACATTTCAAGAACAATTTCAAATGATCAAATATATACATCCTCACTAAAAGATTGGAGGCTTTTTATAATAATGAATTTGTATTTGTTTAAATAATACAACAGGATGGCAATTTTCTTAGAAATATATAAAAAAATTGTGTTGGCTTTATAATGAAAAGTTATCAGAATGTCACAATTTTTAAGGATCAAAGTGATTGCTTAAATCAAAGAATAAATTGAATGTATCTCATAGTAAAAACTTATATTAAAGTCATACTCAAACAAAAGGGGTTCTATATTTTATATAGGCAAACTATAATCATGACAGGAAAGTTATAAATGCATAATACAAAGGTGTTAAATTAAATAGGTTGCAAATATATATTGCTGTAGGTGGATAAATATAACAAGTACATTATAAACTAGTACATATATCCAAATGTAATTATTTTCTAGAATAAGGTACTATAAAGTACAACATATATTTGAATACAATGTAAAACAAGCAAGATATAATAAATATAAATCCTTAATTATATTTTATAACAAACTATACATAGCTTGGTCATAGATTAATCAAGTAAAATCAACACAGTTCATGGCACAATAATGCAATAGATTTCTAATCTCAGCTAAAATATTATAATAAGATTGGGTAAAATTGAAAAAGTTCACAAGATAATAAGACACATGATACTTTGAATTGCACCATCAAAGTTTCAGCTCCTGTCTCCAAAGAAATGTTGTTTTCTTTTCCTTTATTTGTAGAAATTTGAGAGATTAAAGTAAAATAGTATAACTTAGGAAGAGATTGTTTGCGTAAGTAAAATTTCTTTTAGCAGCACATATTGTCTTGTCCTACAAAACAATTCAAATTTAATTAACTTGTTGTAGAATTTAGCAAGAAAAATATATGTGTGATAAATTTAAAGTGGTGATGAAGAATTGATCATTATGCTTTCAAAACTGCATCTTTTATATTCCTTTGAGAGCAACATGTGATTCCAAGTAGGACAATTAACAGAAGGGGGTTATTACAATTGACAGAAATCTAGAACATTTGTACTGGAAATGATTTTCATATAATTTAAATAAATACAGATAAAAGTGATTTTAGTAGGTTTTTTTCCAAAAATACAATTAAGATATTTGAAATTAATGTTATCTAACTTTGAATGGTAACAAAAAGAAAAAAAAAACTCTCCTTATTTTTTCCTAATAAGAGTGTAATAACTGATAAATTTATGAAAGTTAGGCTTAACTTTTCAAAGTCAGTAGTTGGATAGCAATTTTTGTATTGATATAATCTTATATAAATTAAAATACAATTGTACAGCTTTAAATATATAAAATAAAGCATTAAGTTACTGTTGTGTTTGGTCTGGATTACAGACCCAACTAACAGTAAATAATATAAAATAATACTGAAACAAGTATTATAATTTAATATATTTATTATGTACAAATATATACAAACAATATACAGTATACAAATGCATATTTATAAGTTGAATCTTGGAGTTTAACGTAACTCTTGTGTTCTGCCTGCCACTTCCAGCCACACCTTATGGCTTGCCTCACGGGTAAGGTCTATGACTCTTCCAACTGTACAAGACAGCTTGCCTTGAGCTGAGTGTGATCTTAGCAGTGTCCAGTTTCTGTGGGACTTGCCTAGCTGCATAGATCTAAATAGCATAGTGCTATTAATAGGAATACTTGCTGCTGTTTAAGTTAACAGAGTTTCCCTGGGAGAATGCAAAGCGTCTATTTAGGTTAGACATGTTCTTCCCTGATTCTCACAAAAGGCTGACTATTTATACCCAGATCCCTGACCTTATTGAAAACCTTCAGATTCATCAAGCATTGTTGCTCATTGGCCTGTAATAATCATTGGCTATGCTTTTATCTATACATCAGCCTATTGGCCTGTGGCAAACATTGCTTAATCCGATCAGATAAGGCAGCATCTGGAATAGTCCACTTCTGAGAGAAGGAAGGACTATAACATCCCTCCCCCTGGCTAAAATTTAGCCTAGAGAACAGTCATGCAGGTGTACTGGAGGATGACTAATGTGCTTCGGGGCTGGTTTGCTGCCATCTTTGGTTTGTTGGTCCTCTTTGCTTGTACTGCATGTCTCTGTAGCTTCATTCCTTGTGGTTGCATCAGTATAATATAGTCTAAGTTGCTTTCAATGGCAATGATGTTGATATCCATCTGCTGTTTTGACTATGAGGGTGTGGAGTCCTTTCTGTTAGATCATGACTGCTGAAATCCATTTAGTGCATCCTCTATACATTCTGCATAGCACTTTAGTCTGCAAAGCTAGTGGTGTTCTGGTAATCCTGGTGTTCCAATTTTCCATATCTGTTTTTGTTATCAGCTTTTTGTTGACTTAAGGTTTTATTTTACTTAATGTTGTGATCTGGTTCACCTTTGTCACTGCAAAGCCTAAGTGACTGAACCAGTCACAGCCGAACAAGTTGCTGTGATCACCTGATGCCACTACCAGTGGTAAGGGTCTAGTTTTGTTAGGCCTGGTTATTTTAACTTTTGTCTGACCCAAGACTTTTATTTTTTTACCTTGATAATCTGTTATAGTCCTAGTGCTAAAATTCAGATTATATTTATTATTTTTATTAATGATAGCCCAAGTCTTTTTTGAAACAATAGACACTGCAGACCCTGTGTCTAGTTCCATTCTCACTGGCATATCATTAATCATTATACTATGTGTAAATCCAGACTGATTGTCTTTAATGTGATTTATACTGGCAACTTGTTTATTTTTCTTATAGTTGCCTTTGTTTTTTGGACTGGTTTTTTCCATTCTCATATTAGCTGTTTGTCTTTTTAAGTTTAAACATGCCACTTTTATATGACTGACACACTTTCAAAATGAGCACACAGTATAAAGATGTGGACATTCTTTTTGCATGTGGATCGGTTCATCGCATCTATAACAATGCTTTACACTCATTGTTGCTGTTGAGCTAACTGAGTGCTTGTCAGACTCAGCATTCTGTTCAACATTTTGAACAGTATAATTTATTTTTTGTAGTGGCTCTTGCTTGACATGCTAGACTCTGCCAGTGTGGCTTGAGTTACAGTCTTTTCAAAATCTATATCCGGTGTCATTAATAGTTTGAGTCTTAAATTATGATCGTTCATGCCACAAATAAAATGATCGCGTAGTGCTTCATTTAAGAACTCTTTAAATTGGCACGTAAGTGCTAATGTCCGGATTTGCATGGCAATTTTTTTAGCTTTTTCTCCCTCCACCTGAATACATAGATTGAAATAATATCTCTGCATTATTGTTAGTGGTTTGGGGGAAAAATATTCTGTGAGAATCGCCAATGCCTTCTCAAAATTCATCCAATGTTTCTGACCCCATTTGCGATTTTAAAATATTATAAGTTTGTGACCCAATTATCGTTATCAGTGTCGCTAATTTTATTTCAGACTTTTTATCTGATTGTCCTGAACCTAGAAAATTAGGCGCTCTTTGTAGCTTGACCAGTTCTCAGGGAATCCTGGATCAAAAGCTTTCATCGAGCCAATTATACTAGCCATTTTCTATTTTATTTTCCTCTGTTATCATGTGAGAAAAATATTTTTTCCGTATATTTGCGAGTAACCACTCAATACAATTTTTTGACAGATTTTTTATTCTGCTAGGGCGAGCTTCTGTCTTTTTACCAAGGCCAATTTTGATTGGTTTATGAAGCACCAATCGTTTTTATGATCACTTTATGTTTCCTCCCAGAAATAAGTGATTTTGACAATGGCTGTTTAGTAAATACTATCGTGTATTTTACTTATTTTGCCAGATATAAGTGATTTTAAGAATCACTGTTTAATCCATACATATACATATTTTACTAAATACTTGGACCATATTTTAAGTGTGATTTACTAATCACAGCTTCATAACTTACGAGTGTGTATCTAAATAATTTCGCACTCACATATTTATGTTTCCAAGTTTTTTTCTTTTTTCTTCCATGGTGGAAAAAAAATATTTTGTCAACTGTGCCAAATCTGTTGTGTTTAGTCTGGATTACAGACCCAACTAACAGTAAATAATATAAAATAATACTGAAACAAGTATTATAATTTAATATATTTATTATGTACAAATATATACAGTATACAAATGCATATTTATAAGTTGAATCTTGGAGTTTAATATAACTCTTGTGTTCTGCCTGATGCTTCCAGACACACCTTATGGCTTGCATCATGGGTAGGGTCTATGACTCTTCCAGCTGTACAAGACAGCCTTGAGCTGAGTGTGATCTTAGCAGCATCTGGTTTCTGTGGGACTTGCCTAGCTGCATAGATCTAAATAGTGTAATGCTATTAATGGGAATACTTGTTGCTGTTTAGGTTAGCAGAGTTTCCCTTGGAGAATGCAAAGCATCTGTTTAGGTTAGACACGTTCTTCACTGATTCTCACAAAAGGCTGACTATTTATACCCAGATCCCTGACCTTATTGAAAACCTTTGGATTCAGCAAGCATCATTGCTCATTGGCCTGTAATAATAATTGGCTATGCTTTTATCTATACATCAGCTTATTGGCCTGTGGCAAACAATGCTTAATCCGATCAGATAAGGCAGAATCTGGAATAGTTCACTTCTGAGAAAAGGGAGGACTATTACAGTTACTTAGTTAAGTTAATAGAGATAATACCAGCCAACCTTTTAGAATTACAATAAAAACAAAACTTAGATATTAGATTGTACCAGTTTTTATTTTCTAGGCAAAATAAATTGTCATACAATAATTAACACAGTAAATAATATTTTAAAAACAAATATCTACTATAATTTAATAAAAGTACTTTCAACTATCTAAGTAGTCATTATCAACTATATTCAAATTCGATTACAAAAAACTGTTACAAAAAGAATTACATCATACTTCAATTTTCCCATAATTTTTTATTTTTTATGCTAGCAGCGTGTCTATTTATCAAATGTTGCTTTCCATTTCTTATTAATATAGCTTTTTTAATTTTATGTTTATTATTATTTCTTTCAATACATAAAATCTTAACTTTATTATAATCAAAATCAAAACAATATATACATGTAACATTATGATCAAAGAATACTGTTGCAACATTAAAATAAATAAGGAATGCAATTTGCCAAGTACTAAAATATAAGAGATTAAAATGATTATTTTAAAGAATAAAATTTATCACTGCAAATACTTTTATTTAGTCAGCTTAAATATTTAAAGTGTTTAAATTATTTTGTTAATCTTCATGATGTTGACTAATGGTTTAATTATAAAAGATGTCAATATTATATTAATAATTATTATATAAAAATTTATTAAAAGTTTGATCAAAAAATTACTTTTCCATATAATAAAAATTTAAATAAGATTAAAAATAATAACAATGTCAATTTATTAAGCGTGGATATTGAAAATTTCAAGAAGAGTATGTTTTAAATTATGGTTCTGCATACTTTGGTGGTGTGTGTGCTGATAGTAATTTGGAGTTAAAAGCTGTTCAACATTTGTTTAGTGTAATTAAATGTTCTCCTGAAATATCAAATGAACTGGTACAGAAAGTTAATGTTAAAAAATTTAAAAACAAAGTTAATTACAATTGGAATTTGTAAAAATATTGCACCAGTCATATCTTTCTATCCTTCTGTTTCTCCTATTATATACTATAGTAGTATTTATTTATGTATACCTATATCCAAATCCTCATATATTATGCTAATTTTAAATTTAATAATACTGGTTGTATTGAAATGGGAACCTCCTAATCCCTTGCCGTTTCATCATCAATCTAGTAGCCCACTCGTCTGTGTTAGATTTGAATCTCATTTAAACTATAATATGTAAAATAAAACTACAATTTGCTGTCATGGCTGTCTGAACAGCATTATATATTTACATATGAAAGGACGCTATAACTAGATAGGCTTGATAGAATTATAGTGTATTATTGTTAATATCACGTTTATTTTAATAAAATACTATTATTATGTTAAATAATGATAGGGTTTAATTTTATTAATAAATTTATTATTTTAATTCATATGTGGATATATAATCCAACCTATATTTGTAATGTAAATAGGAGTGGCATGATTTAAAACATTAAAATGTGTTATATATTTAAAATGTTAAAAGATGAAAATATTTTAAAATGTTTACTTAAAAATGTTAAAAAGGTTTTCTTTCAAATGTGCTGAGGAGTCTTCTTTAAAAGTTAAGTGTTATTTTTTTTCTTAGAAGTAAAAGTTGGTTAGAAACAGATTTTGTCATAAACAAGTATTTAATTAATGACCACACCTACCTTTGGTCAAGTTATAAAGTCATTTTAAAATTGGGCTAATTAAAATTGCATCAGATATAAACATTTAAGTTATTTTTGGATTAAAATTGTTTATGGCAAAATAGTTTTACAAAATAACCATAAAAGTTATAATTGAAATACTTTAATAGTTTATCAAATATTTAAGATCAAAATTACATGTTTTTAGAATTTAATTAAAATGGAATTAAGAAAAAATTATAATACCCCAGAAACTTATCAGTATATTTGGAATCAGATTGTATGTTAACAAAATTAATTAAAAATGTAATCATGAAGCAAAGAAAAATTCTTGAAAGTGTTAAGCTGATAAGAAAAAGATATAAATGGGCCATATTTTGAGCAGGAAAATAGACTGACTGAGATCTATAATACTGAGAGACACAGAGAAAAGTTATACTGAGAAGAGACTCCATTTTGAATCGCATTTGTATTTAAAAATCAAATTTAATTTTGAACTAAGATGTCCGGCTAGTGTGGCCATCTTAGCTG
This sequence comes from Epiperipatus broadwayi, assembly GCA_028023455.1. Classification (NCBI taxonomy): domain Eukaryota; kingdom Metazoa; phylum Onychophora; class Udeonychophora; order Euonychophora; family Peripatidae; genus Epiperipatus; species Epiperipatus broadwayi. The sequence goes on from JAQFVV010006336.1 coordinate 2,497,471, forward strand.
TCACTCTATAAGGTAGCGACGGGTTCATTTCCATCCGGCATCATTTATAACCAAGAATCCTGCTATAACATCTACAACCTAACCGAAAAAGAAAAAAGAATGCCGCTATAATATCTACCATCTAACTGAAAAGAAGAAGAATGCTGCTATAATACCTACAGACCACCCGTAAAAGAAGAGCATGCTGCAAGCCACCCAGGAAACTCACCAAGCTCCAGCTCAAGCACCTACTAATACCGGTAAATCATTTTAAACTGCAGAGCTCTGTATACTTTCTGTACATTTTCTTTATAATTTGATACTACTTTTCAACTCAAGTTAGTTAACTAACCACTCAATATATTTTTAATCTTAAAGTTTTTTTTATTGTTTTAAAATCTGTAAATGATCCACTTGCTTTTAAAATTTCCTTCTTTAAGAAATTAATATCTTCTACTTTAAACTATCACTGCAGTCATGTCTCTAGTTAATTTTATTTATCACATAGTTTTTGAATATTTGTTGTATTATATTTATTTTATGATATGCTGATGCTTTGAAACAGTGAATACTAAATTTTAATATTTCAAGAAAAGAGTAATTAAAACCTCTTCACATAATTATTTATAATCTTATTTCTGTGCGCTGTTTTGAAACCTTCTTAATAAAATAGTAATGACTCGCTCATTATTATTTAATTTTTTTTTTTGATAATTGTTTGATTGCAAATTTTTGCAATGTGGCTTGTTTTAGTGAGGTTTAATTTTTAAACACTAAGAAATAGACTAACCTTGATAAATATTTATAAGTATATTTGCTATTTAAGTTATTTATTAAGCCCCTTCAAATATACTTTCCTTCCTTTTTAATTACTAATCATTTGATCAATAAAAAAATTAGATCGAGATGGAACAGCAAAGATTATCTGTAATTATTCCCATCTATAGCATATATTTTATTATGCTACCTAAGAGTTGGCTTCTATTTGATTAAGCTAATAAGCTATTGTTCTTGCCTATAGAAATTTAATAACATATAACTTCTTTAACGTGCGTTATAAGCACATAAGTATTGATAATATTACATTTTAAAAAATTCTTTGCTTGGAGGATGTGAGTCATTCAATTAAATATTTTCTCGTTTTGCTGCAACGTATATTTACTTACTTAAGATGGAGTCTCAGTTAAGCCAGCACATCTTCCTCTTATAGGGTAGAGCTGCCATGAAGCCTGAGTTTAAGGCCAGGTTAGCACTAAGTCCCCCACCTTTCTGAACTATTTGTTCCTTTTCATGCAGCTTAATGATCGGTTTTAGGGTACCGGCGTTGGTCGCAGAAACCCTTGATCTACCAATCCATCCACAGAGCGACTTTATTATTGCATTGCTGGTTCTATAGTGCATCAGTACATCCAGAGTAGCCAACTCTACCTCCCTATTTTAGTTTTTCAGCAATTGTCTGAGATATTCTTAAAAGCCCAGTCAATCTAAGTTATTGAAGCCTATTTTAGGCTAAGTAAATAAATATAAACAGATGAGAACGTCTACCATAAGTGTTGCCCAAGGTTTAGATTAATTACTAGTATTCAGCCACACATTAAGAGGAGTCTGCATATGTTACACTATAGACATGGCATAGTGATAAGTGATTTATTTAAATGCCTGCATGCATTTATTATATATATAAATCCATAAAACAATTGCATTCAAATTGTAACACATTAAAGCAATTTATGGCTTTTATGAATTCAGTAAGATGAATAACTGTTGCATTCATCCTACTTAAATGTAAATTTATTTATTAATCTTATCAAAAAATCTGTCCAAAGAGCATATCTAAAACTCTTCAGCCAGTAAATGCCTGCATGCATTTTTACATGTTAAAATTTGTGATATATATTTTGGATAAAACTTATGATTAGAGAAATTAAAACTTTAGTAAATTAACCAAGTCCACTCTCAGTTTCATTATTCAATCCAATTCTCATTATTGATATTATATTATAGAATATATGCTTTATTAAAGATCTCCATTAAGTTAGCTATTTGTTAGATATGATCAATTAGTAATTTAATTATGAGTCTCATTGTTTCTCCCTGACCTATGTTGGCTGCAAATAAAGGAGTATGCTATGTGTAATTTCAAGGTGGTCATTCATAGGGTCTTGAGTCGTGGAGTACTGGCTTATGAGTTGAAGTGTGGTTGGACTCAAGTTGTCACAATCCTAGTCTGGTCAGCTTCGGTCTCATTTGCTTGGACTCTGAATTCTGTTACGCGAATGTACAAACTTGACCGTTACAGTGTATGTATGTGGGTATTTTATCATACAGTATAGAAAGTGTATGCATATATGTAAGAAATCAGTAAATACACACACACACACACACACACATATATATATATATATATATATATATATATATATATATATATATATATATATATCACTAGTGGTTAAGTAAATGTAAACATGCTATGTATGGGTAACCAGAACCTACATATATGCAGGAAAGAAATAATGTTATAAGTTTAAAACATTAAACAATTTCTTTATTTAAAATATTATAATAAAATTAATATTTGAAATTAATATTTCTGCAAATAGTGTTAAATTATTTAAATGCATTACTTATATAATAAAATGTTTACAGAGTTTTAGATTTGTTTTCAAAAAAGCTAATTTAGTCAAATTAATCCTTCTCGCTGTATTCTCACCTACTTAAAATTTTAAGAATAATAATAGATTTTAAAACAACTATGAATAAATTAACCTGGTCAAGATCGAGAGATCCATCTGTAAGAAAATTGATAACAGCAGGAATCCCAGATTTCCAAAAATATAGGGAATTAATTAGAAAAACAGATCTGAAACTACCAACAAAAAAAAAGAGAGAAGGATAAATAAAAGAGAGGGGTGAGCTAGTATATAAACTTACTGCAGCCACTTTTTTTTTGAACTTTTTCAATTCATTATTTTAAGTGAAAATTTTATTCAGTCTTTTTGTAAAATTGTTAATCATGATGATTATGGGGTAGAAAGGCAATTTCTTGCTTTCTAGCCTGGAAGAATGTGGAGGAAGAAGAAACAATAGCTGATGCCATCCAAAGAAATGAATACAAAAATCAAGACAAGAGAGTGTTAGAAATGATGTATCATCTTCGGTATTTTTGGTCATAATGTTATAAAGTTTAGATTTTATGTATTTAAAGACATAATAATAAATATAAAATTTAAGCAGCTATGTTAATAAGAAATGGAAAGCAGCATTTGATAAATAGACAAGCTGCTAATATAAATATTAATGAATTGTGGGAAAATTGATGTATGATGTAATTGTTTTTGTATACATTTATAATGATTTTTTGTAATCGAATTTGAATATAATTGATAATGACTACTTAGATAGTTGAATGTACTTCTATTAAATTATAGTAGATATTTGTTTTTGAAATATTGTTTACTGTATTAATTATTGTATTGTTTTCGAAGAATTATTTATGTTTGATTATAATGGGAATACAGGCATTGATTACTAATATATATATATATATATATATATATATATATATATATATTTATAGCTATTAGCACGCTCTTAATTTTATATATATATATATATATATATAGTATTCTGTCTTCTGGGTAAGTCCAGAGAGTAGGCACATCATCAATTCATCATTTCTTTCCTTTCATTTTCTTCATTGTCCAGCTCTTTAATTCTATATTATTGTTTCCATCACTTATATCATCTGATGATGTCAATCCTTTGTATTCTTTTTTCTTAGTTTCACCCACCATTCTCTCCAAAATCTTTCATTAAACTAAAATTTCTTTTAATAAATGATCAATCCAGATTTTTATTTTATTCTGATTTCCTCAGTCAATCTTTTTTCATTTACGCTTTTCAAACTTCTTTACTTGTTATTTTTTTATTCTACTCAACATCAACATCTCAAATTCTTCAACTCTGTTCATAATTTTATTACTCATTTCCCACATTTCATGGCCATACAATAGTTTATTCCACACATAACATTTAATTAATCTGGTTTTTTTTTTCATTCTCTTTTCAAAAGTTCACATAATATTTCATTTCTTTTAATACATGTCTCCTTTTCCAATGCTATTTTGTTTTTTAACTCCATTTTCACTTTCTCCATTCTTACTCAACCAATTACATAAATAGTTAAATCTCTTTACATGTTCAACTATTGTTTCATTGATTTTAAATTGCAATCTTTTTGCATATCCTCATATCCATAAACACTTAGACTACTCAACATTAATTTTTATTTGATATGCCTTAATTTTTTCCTCCAATTTATTCAACATATTCTGAAGACACTTTTCATCTTCAAATAAATGAACCATTTTATTTGCACATCTTATAGATGTTATTGTTCTACTTCTATCATTTGTTCCTCCACAGTCTAAATAATTATTTAGCATGTCTTCTAAATAAATGCTAAAAAGAACAGATGACAGACAGCATCCATGCCCAACTCCTCTTTCTATATTTACTTCATCAGTATCATTATTCTTCAATGTAATTTTTATCCTTTGTCCAGTATATATTGAAGCAGTGCATATCTACCTGTAGATACACTAACTTGATGTACTGTGTTGAACCTATCTCCCAGCGATAAAAAGAGTTATTAATAATACCATTCCACATATGTTAAGCATAGGCGCATGTGTAAATGTGATTACAGTAGGTAAATGGTTAAAGAAAAATGTATTTCATAATCAGACATAGCAATCTCAGGTAAATGAAATATTAAGTGATTTATTAAAAAAGTTTCAGCTAAGTTGAAAGTGTTTTAAAACCATTAAAAGCAATTGCAAGTATTAAAAATTAAATATACAATAGAAGAGTGGTTTGAAATAAATTAAGTAAAGTAACTGGCATACTGTATCCATAGAGCCACACAAAAGAGTTACAGTTTATCACCTTGAAGATGAAATACATTGTACTAAAACAGTGCAAATACAGGACACAGCTGAACAGTGACAAAAAAATGTAAAAAATGCACTTAAGGAACATCAATTAACTTTCAAGAATGTGCTGGAGGCAAAAATGTAAAAATATAAGGGCATAAATTCCATTCTTAATTGATATAAAGTAAAATCTTAATCTAATATTTTCTGAATGAGAGTATTGTATTATTGATAAAATAGCAATAAAATATTAAAATCATAGTGAAAGAACTTAATCTTAATACGTAAAATTTTATCCTCCACAATATGCACTGTACCTGAAAGAATGGCTGAGTAAGCAGTGTTGGGTTTCTGTATCAAAAGACCAGGAAGTCAGGCATCCTAGTTGTCCAAAGTAATATGTAAGGAGAAAGACTGTCCTCATTGCTACCATGTGTTATTTGTCACAATTTTGTTCATTCATCATAAAGAATTCAACTAGAATGTCGGTAAATGTTTACTAATGTATTTTATTTTTTTAAACTGTAACTAAATCTGTCAGTCTAGCTTGGTCTTAACCTAGATAAATTTTAACTTAATTAACCTCAGTAACATATAGTTCTTGATCTTAATATTATTATGTAATTTATTATTTTATCTGATTAAGCTAGTTACTAAATCATTTATCATGCTATAATTATATTTTTTTATTATATGTGTAATTATTCCACTTCACATGATGGAGAAATCTATAATTAATTAATGAATCTTGTTTATGCTACTTTCAGATTCTGGCCAAATCCCTGGGGACCATTCAAGTCAGAGAGATGCTAAAGTATTCTTAACGCTAAGATCCCCCCATTATGATAGCTGTAACTAATGTATTTTGTATCAATTGTGTATAAAAATGATGAATCATAGTTTGTATAAATTAACTCATATATTCTAAGAAAGTGCAATAATTTTGTAACTTCAGTAACAATGTTTTAAATATTTAACCTGTCAACTAATTAAATTATAACCTGTATATCTACATACATAACGCATTCTTAATAAATAAAGAAGTCATAAATAAACTTATTTCACTGAAGGTATGATAAAAAAATATATGTTGAATATAAAATGTAAACAATACTCTCTTTAGTAAAATATATATTTATAATGTTATTGAGAATAAATCTTAAGATAACTGATAAATCTTAATAATAAATAACCTGTTAGTGTGATTGTCCACTCATGGTCAATATATAATGTGAATTACTTCTCAGAGCTATATAGGCTGTCTATTTAAATGCTTGTGTGGATTTAAATGCTGTATAGTTATTATTTGTTAAGTGGCAACCATGGACGGGTTATTACTATCTTATTAATAAACCAGTGGACTGTATGAAAGTTCTTATGATTGATATAATTATTCTTAACTGGTTCACAAGGCTAAGCTTACTCCAAATTATATATATATATGTTAGGCATGGTCTTCCTTTATATATACTCCAAATTATATATATATATGTTAGGCATGGTCTTCCTTTATATGCCCATCCAAAGTGACAATAGGGCCATCTATCAATCTGGTGCCCTGGAGCTCAATCTTCTGATTTACCCTGATCCAGTTTCTGCAGACACTGGAGAGTTGCTGCAAACCCAAATACCAGATATAGCATACCATGGCATAACTCTTGATCTCCAGAATTCAAGGTACTTTAGGTTAAAGCAGATTTACCTATGTGACCTTAGACTTGAACCCATTCAAACCACTGCCTTCATATCTTTGGGGAATATACCTTATTTTAGCTTTAGACTCTGTGAAAGAGTCAGTAGTGTTTCCATAAGTAACTCACATTTCTTTAGTTATTAAATCTCCATATGAATCCCAACCAACCATTGATTGATTAAGCCACATTTCTTTAGTTGTTAAATCTCCATATGAATCCTAACCAACCATTGATTGATTAAGCCATATTATATTGTATGGGTGGCCAGTTCTTATCATGATAGCATATTAAGCCACTGTATATTTATGTAATGATCATCATTCATCATGTTGTGATAATTGGCAATGAATCTATTTATAACCGTGTCTTATGAATGTTTATATTAATAAATAATTAACTATAATCCAATTGCTTGTGTTCATCTGATAAATATTTAATCACACTCTTTATTTATATATGTACCTATAATTCATGGTTGGGGTCCAATGTATGCCCTGGGATCAGTATAGTTTATAGCTAGATAAGGAAACATGAGTTAGGGCACCTATGTTCAATCTGATAAGTTAAGCTGTGGCATATGGGGAGAGTGGGGAGTTACCATCAAGGATGTTAACTGGAGTGTGGAGATGAGGAATGTCAATGAGTTTAGACCTAGGATAGGATACTGAATGGTTGATAGCCTGACTTGGCTTTTTCCATCTTGTTAACATTTTCCCCATCTAATCTATCACACCAATGTAGGACTTTGTTTGTCTAAACACCCACATACCTTGAGTAATAATTTTCAGTTAAAAGAATAAAAAGTTTTTGTTTGTTTGTGGAATAAAATGATTTTTTTTAAAAATAACCTGATGTGCCAGTGTGTGAATTGGATGTAAATAATTTTGGCAGAGAGGCCAGCAATGTTCACATGTAATATGTAAGGGAGGTCTAGATATGTACATGCCCAGATTTTGTCTTCGTGTTGATAATCTGTTGCCACAATAACAGAATAATATATTTGTAATAAATGTACAGGATTTAGATGTATTTTTTAAAAAAAATGTTTTGTGTTTGGAAAAACATGTGTGGCAGATTATTATTGATATTTAGTTTTAAAGTGTGTAATCAAAAAAAAAGTGCTGCTAGTTTTAAAGTGTGTAATAAAAAAAAAGTGCTCTCACAAACACATTTTAAATAACATTGCAATATCAGGTTAAGACCAAGACATAAGGGATACAGCAATTTATAAAAATATATGTCAAACTATATTCAGTATTTCTCTTTTGCTAGTCAGGTGATTGGTCACAACAGCAGGAGTTGCAGAAGATGTGGTCAGACAGATAGTTCCAAAAATAGAACAGACCAGGAGTTACAGAAGATGTGATCAGACAGAGATAGTTCAAAAAAATAGGACAGGTTAGGGAATAATAAATGTGAGCAAAAAAAGCTTTAAATAAATTAGGTAGAATGAGGCATATACAATTTTTTACAGAGGACAGGAGCAGAGAGATATGACCCATGAAAAACAGACATGAGCACACAAAGCATAAAACTTCAACGAAAAGAAAAAATGGACCAAATAGATCCAAGAAAAGGAAAAGGAAATAGAAAGAGCCTAAGGTTTGAGGTAGTAAAATTCAAGTGAGAAATGGGAGAGAGTCCATGGGAACACACACAAATCCTGACATCATGCTGCAAATGGCAAAGGTACACTAACACATGAGGGGTTAACCTAGCTGGGGCCCACTTAGAAAAAAACACATGTGTGGTAGAAACCAATTCAACACCAGATAACCAACATAAGAAGGTATATCATGAAACTGCTAGACATGTTCTAGAGTGAAGAGAAACAGGATAAGATATTGGCAGAGCTAATAAATAAAAAATATTATCAGGAAACAGAGGGAACATTCTCAATTTTTTCTTCAATGATGCAATGTTAAGAAGACAATTGGAAACCCAAACCACTACCAGCATTAGACACAGCCTTCCAATATATGTATAGAGGATGATGAAAAGTAAGAGAAAGTGAAGAATATCAGAAACAATGTGGCTCCTAGAAACCATTGATGCCATCAGAATCAGACAAAAAAGACAGGAGAAAGGGAGGAAATTGAACCCATCAAAGGCAGTAAAGAGGTGGAGAGATGGCCAACCCATTGGGGCAGCAACATCCATGATATACAGGAGGAGGCCCGATACTCAAGAAATTTTGAGGACATCCCCCAACCATTAGACTCACTGTGCAACAAACAACCACTGTGGCTTTTTTAGATATGGGAAGTCATGTGTCATTGACATCCATGAGAATGGACACCCAACTAAAGAGAAACCAAGAAAACTTAAAGAGTTTGCCAGTAGTTTCTTTAAGTTTGCCAGTAGTCTTGGCAAATGGCAAAAGGACAAAAGCAGATAACCTTTAGTTCTAACTGACCAGGAGAGTGGTGAATGGGTTATGAAACACCTCTTCTTGACATTGGCTCACTTGTACAAAAGTGGTACTAGGAATCAATTTTTTGAATAAACACCAAGTAATGTTGGACTCTGAGCAAGGAACCATACACTTAGGGATGGAAGTCAACCTGTTTTAGGACCCATCCATGCAGACAGGGGTGTAAATCCACTGTATCCAGGAGGACAGAACTATAAGGTGATAGAAAAAAACATTGAGCATATGAAGACACTGAGCCTGTCGAAAAAACAGACAGAGAAAAACCCTGGCCATCTATTTGGACATATTCTCAAATGCCCCAGAAATGGTTCAAAGATATATACATTTTATTTGAGTCAGGGAAGAAACATACTTCCAAAGGAATAGTTATCCGAACTTATTCCAGTATCACCTTAAGTAGAAGAATAGTTGAATAAACTGCTGGATTGGGCATTATTGAAAAGGGCCCACCATCTTGCAACAACTACTGGTGGTAGTCAAATAAAAGATGAAATGGTGTAGCTGTGCTTAGATGCCTGAAACTAAATAGCATCACCATACCAGAAAAAGATACACCACCACCCATACCAAAAGTATTGATAAAATTGGAAGATAAATGAATGTTCACCACTGTTGACCTTACCTCAAGTTACTTGCAAATTGAATTAGACACCTGGGACTGTCACTACACAACATTCTAGTATAAAGGGTACATGTACCATTTCAAGAAGATGCCATTCAGACTTCTAAGTAGTGGATCAGGGCTGCTTAGGTGCTTGAACTGAGTCCTGTCTGGGCATGAAAAGGAGCATTTGGTATACAACATGGATAACATGGTAATTGCCTTGAAAGACAAGATGGAGCACATCAAATGTATGCAAGGATAACCATAAACTTCATGAAGTGCTGTTTCAAAAGGAGGAAATCCATTTCTGAAACACTTCACGGATGGCGGCAGTATCGATGCCTCCCAGAGAAGATAGAAGCCATCCAACAGTTCCCATATGATGCCACCCAGAGAAGATAGAAGCCATACAACAGTTCCCACAGCCCACAAATTTAAAACAATATCTTGGGCTCTGCAACTTCTACCATTATTTGTAAAATAACCTGGCTCAAGATTCAGCTATCATGTTAAGCCTATTTCCTAAAGACAACTCATGGTGATGGATGGAGGAATAAGAAAAAAACTTTCAGAAGATAATGAGGGGCTTCCTGGAGGAGGTGATGCTTTACCATCCAAATTTCTCTCTGCCATTTAACCTTCAGTTAGATAGCAGCAAGGAGGGTTTGGGCTCTGTTTTGTTTCAGAAAGGGAGCAAGGAAGAATATCTGGTGCTATACTTTAGCAGCCAGAATTTTGAAGAAATGCCAAAAAGAGGTATACAGTCACTGAACAAGATGCCTTGGCCATCGTATGGGTCTGTCATAAGTTTCAATTGTTCCTACTAGGTTCAATGGGAATTAGCATCACCATTCACCAGTGTCTGAAATTTTTAAGCAAGGCTTACATCATGAATGACTGTCTAATGCAATGAAGCTTATTTCTACAAAAATTTGACTATTGGGCAGAATATTGTCCTGGCAAAGAAACATCATGGTGGACATTTTTAGCTGGCACCCCATGACCATCTCTCCACAAACACTAAAGCAGATTTATCCAAGTTGCATATGAAACCATAGAACAAAAATTAAAGCTGTGAATCTTACACAATGATGACTCCAAGAATGGGCTGATTATCCAGCAACTTGAGAAAAACCACAACAGTGAAATTGAAATGGATTCAGAGTTTAAATCAAGGTACAAACTAGCTAGAAAGGAATGTGCTGATGGTTTAGACAGTATGCATAAAGTAATGGGGGATAGCTGTGCCATTAAAGATAAAAGAGTGGTTGATGCCATTAAAGATAAAAGAGTGGTTGATTCCACAATATAATAACCTCATTAACCATTATGGCCCTTGAAAAATAGAGAAAGCTATATGACTCCAATTTTATTGGGAGAGGATGTATACCACCATGCTATATATGGTGAAGATTTGCTAGATATGTGCCCAGGAAAAGTCCTCTAATCATTTGTATGCAAAGAGGTTGAAATCAATCTTACCAAATAGACCAAACAAACTTTTTGCCATCAACCACTATGAACTGCTACCAATGTACAAGCAGTGGAGGTACTAGGTAGTTACTTAACAACATATTCTCTAAATACTTGAGGGCATACTCAGTATCCAATGCAAACTCCATGAACACAATACATCTACATGATCAGCAATTCTGCAAGGTAGGGAAACTCCAAACCATTTTGTCCAACCATGAAGCAGCTTTCACCTCACATCAGTGGAGAATCTGGATGAGACATCAGCACATCAAACACATCTCAACTCTGTGAGGAGCCCTCAGCCAAAGCCCTATGAGAGGGTCATGAGGAAATTGAATCAACTTTTCAGGACTTATGTGGGACACAACCACCAGTAATGGGCCAAACAGACACCAAAAATAATATGGTACATCAATAAGACCATTAACAAGGTGATCATTTTTCATGCCAACTCAGTTTTACTTTGGTAAATTGAATGCCAAACCATTGAGAAAATCTTCCAGTGATACCAGAACCCATAAACATAGATTATGACCAAGCCTGAGCATGGATGAGGCTAAAACAAATGGCCAAAAACAGAGAAAAAAGATTATTACTAACCAGATATCAATTTAAAAAAGGAGATTAGGTGTGGACCAATGCAACCCAGATCAGCAATTGAATGCAGAACCAATACAAAAAAATTTTTGTCCATTATATACTGGACCCTATACCATGAAGAAGGATTATGGAGGAAAAACATTCCTGTTGGAAGAACACAGAGAAATAAAAGGTAATTTCAATTCCTGTGCTTTGAAACAGTACAGAGACAGACCCCCATACTCAGGAGGAGGACCATGGTAAGAAGCTGTAGTAAACTGGTAGATGACTTAGAACTTGGGTCAATTTATGAAGAAAATCGGAAAACATTGTAAATAAAAAAATAAATAAAAAGGGAAAAAATGATAGGCATACTAACTAACAATATATACATACATTAATAAAAATTTTAAAAAAGGAAAACTAACAGCTGATCACTCATCTGCAGCCAAAAATGAAGAGGAAAGTTTTTTATTGTTTCTTTTCAGACTAACAAGATGGATATGAAGCAGTGCATATCTGCCTATAGTGATACTCGCTTCATGTGCTGTGTTTGAACCTGTCTCCCAGCATTGAAAAGAGTTATTAATAATATTATTCCACATATGTTAAGTATAGGTATGTATGTGCAAATGATAGGTAAATGGTTAATGAAAAATATATTCAGTAAACAGACTTGGCAATCTCAGGTAAATGAAATATTTTTAGTGTTTTAAAATTATTAAAAACATTTGCAAGTATTAAAAATTGAATATATAATGGGAGCATGGTTTGAAATGCTTTAATTAAAGTAACCATACTATATTCCTATAGCCATACAAAACTAGTTACAGTTTATCACCTTGAAGAGGAAATACATTGTACTAAGAAAGTAAGAATATGATACACAGCCAGACAGAGTGGTGACAAAATATAAGAGATGCACTTAAGGAATATCAGCAATTAACTTTCAAGAACATGCTGGAGACAAAAAAGTAGAAATATAAGGGAAAATATGAGAGTATCTTATTATTGAAAAAATAGCAATAAAATATTGAAACCATAGTGAAAGAACTTTATATTAATACATAAAATTGAATCTTTCACAATGTGCCTTCTACCTAAAAAAATTGATGAGTAAGTGGCATTGGTTTCTCCAGGTCATAAGGACAGGAAGTCAGGCATTTTAGTTGTTCGAGAGTAATATGTCAGGAGAGAGACTGTCCTCATAGCTACCATCTGTTATTCCTCATGAATTCAATCGTCCATTATCAAGAAGTCAACTATGATATCAGTAAACATTTACTAATGTATTTTATTTTTTTAAACTGTAACTAAATCTATCAGTCTTGCTTTGTCTTAACCTAGACACATTTTAACTTAATTCTTGATCTTAAAATTAATATCGTAATTTATTATTTTTTTAATTAAGCTAGTTGCTAATTCAGTTATCACACTATAATTATATTTTATTATATGTATAATTATTTTACTTTACATGATGGAAAGATCTATAAATAATTAGTGAATCTTGTTTATGCTCTTTTCAGATTCTAGCCAGATCCCTGAGGATCATCCAAGTCAGAGAGATGCCAAAGTATTTTTAATGCTAAGATTATAAATAAAATCAATAATTGAAATTAATAAGTAATTCATGTCATCCCAAATAGATACCCCCCCTCCATCATGATAACTTATTAGTAATTTATTTTGTATCAATTGTGTATAAAAATGATTAGTTGTAATTTGTATAAATTAACTCATAAATTCTAAGAAAATGCAATAATTATGTACCTTGAGTAACAATATTTTAAGTATCTAAGCTGTCAACTAACTAAATTATTATATATATGTGTGTGTGTGTGTATACGTGTATCTATAATTATATATATATATATATATATATATATATATATATATATATATATATATATATATATATATATATATATATATATATATATATAAATATTGAAGTCATAATTAAACTTAATTCACTGAAGGAATGATAAGGAAATACATACTGAATATAAAATTAAAATAATACTCACTTATTTAGTAAAATATATATGTAAAATATTATTGCACTTATTTAGTAAAATATATATGTAAAATATTATTGAGGATAAACCTTAAAATATCTGATAAATGTTAATGTTAAATAACCTGTTAGTGTGATTGTCCACCCATGGTAAATATATAACTGGACTGTATTTGAGTCTTTGTGATTGATATAATTATTCTTAACTGGTTCACAAAGCTAAGCTTACTTCAAATTATATATGTTAGGTATGATCTTCCTTTATATGCCCATCCAAAGTGTCAGTAGGGCCATCTATTAGCATATTAAGGCACTGTAAATTTATGTAACCATAATCATTAATCATTTTGTGATAACTGGCAACAAATCTATTTATAGCTGCCATTTATGAATATTTACATTAATAAATAATTAACTATAATCCAATCACTAGGGTTCACGTGATAAATATTTAATAACACACTTTATTTATATATGTGCCTATAATTCATGGTTGGGATCCAATGCACACCCTGTGCATAAACATAAGTATATTTTACAGCTGGATAAGGAAACAGGAGATAGAGCACCCATGTTCTATTTGATGAGGTAAGCTATGGCATATAGGGAGAATGAGTGGTTACCATCAAGAATGTTAACTGGAGTGTGGAGACAAGGAAGGTCGATGGGTTTAAATCTAGAATAGGGTAACTCTGTTCCAGATAGTTGATAGCCTGATTACCTTCTACCTTTCATCCTGTTAATTAGTTATACAAACTTGCCATGAAGCATGAGATATTTTTTTCTGAATAGGCAGTGAATATATATATATATTGTACCGGATTCTATAAAGGGTCGATCGAAACACCAGTCTCTTAGGCAGAGAAGAACATACTCGGATAGTATGTATGCCCAAACGATAGCTATAAAACTTATAACTAGTGTTACATTTCCAGGACATAGCTTCTTCTTGGCTGTTGAGTTCAACACCACATTCAAAGCACTTTTTTTGTTTGTGTATAAACACGGGCGTCAGCTATCTATTCAAGAATGAATAAATAACGCACTTTGAACAATGGATACTAACTCAATCTCTAAGTTTTACCCATAGACGAGCTCAGCTACTTGTAATCACTAACAGATTATACATAATTAGTGGTGAAAAAATTGATAAGAGAGATTGGTAAAAGGAATTGACCGACAAATAAAGCTTAAGTTTTAAAGATCATTTATTTTAATTAATATTTACTAATTTTAAACATTTTATAATTCTAATATAACACACGGATATTTTAAATTAACACACTATATATATATATATATATATATATCTTATGAAATAGCACAAATAATGTTTGATGTTCATAAAATTATATAGCAGTCACAAACATGCACATCAATAGTTCATTTTATGCATGCTTATAGAGTTCATGTTACGTGTCTCTGGAGGCTTTATGAATTAATGTGATGCAATGGCTATTATAGAAATAAGAATATAAAATATTATTACCTAGGATTTTGAATGTAGACATAGAACTTTGTTTTATTTGGTTACTGCTTTAGGTGAAAATATTTCCAGCTGGCTGGGACATTTTCTTGAGGAGTCTTATTATTCTTCATGATTATTATTTCTGGAGACAGTTGTATATTTGACAGAGGATTTCTAAGCTGTTATGCAGACATTATTTCATGGGCAGATATTGCTGATCTTATTTGAATAAGGCTGGAGAAAGATGTGTGTTCCCAAAAGTGGCTCAGCACTGCATTTTTGCTCCTGGATACATCATAAACTGAACTGTTATAAGAACTGAAACAATTAACTCGACTGAACTCTCTGATGTAATTAACTAGACTCAATTAATTGTCCAATAAAAAAAGGTCTATTTATACCTGCAATGTGTTGTCCTTGTAATATTCTCCGGCAATATCTGTTGTCGAAATTCCTGTGATAATCCTTTGACAACATGTATTGGAAGATCATTTAGTTGGTAATAGCCATGGATATGTGTTGTTTTATATAATTTTAATAAATAGCCATTGCCGTGTTTTTTAATGATAATCTTCTTTTATTTCATTTTAATATTTATTTAATATGCATACATTTTTTATTTATTTACAATTGCACATTATACGTACATATATAACTAGTTTTACGATTTTTTTTTAATTTGAATGAAAATAGATTTGTATTTTTAAAACTTTAAATTATATTTTGACTAATAATAATAAACTCTACTTCCTTTTATAAAACTTTTAGTTTATCTTTTCTAACCAAAACTCCCCCTCCTCCCTTTTAATCAATTATTTTCTAACTTTTATTTCAAAAACTAATGATAGAAAACTATTAAACTTTTAAATATGTTTTCTTTTACGAAAGATTATTTTAATATTTTTTTTAGATAAATTATCTTGTGCCCAATTCAATATATATATATATACTGTAACCTTGCTTTCTAAAATTAACAAAGGCTACTGCTTTGGTCACCAAAGATAAGCAAAATTAACAAAGGCTACTGCTTTGGTCACCAAAGATAAGCAAGCACTTGTAACCTTCTTTTACAATAACACAAAACACCACTTTAATAACTATAAATTTATTTACACACCTTAGAGTTTGTATGAGCCATCTTATAGACAAACAAACATAAATAATGAAATCTCAAATTTTTATTATATTTAAATATTGTTCTTTTTTAATCTCAGGTTCTTATTGAAATAGTTTTTTTTTTTCAAAATACTAGGTTCTCATTTTGTTTAAATATTGGGTTCTCATTTTAGCTACATCTCGGAGTTTTTGTTCACACTTGACACAAGAAATAATTACTTTGCTAAACACTTAATCATCATTAAATTAAAAAACCACTTAGGTTCTTGTGCATTAAATATTTTATCTTATAGTTTTGTAAACTTATATCTTAATTTTTAAAATAAATGGAAGAGCAAAAGTATACAATACTTAAGTGTCTGAATTTTTAGATAACATTTGGGCAAACTACTAAAGATGATATTTTAATTACAATATTAGTGACATTTGAAAGTCAGTATGTGTATATAATTTTTAAAATATTTCAAATATAGTTGGATACTACACAAAAATAATTATTTAGGTTTTAATTTATTAATGAATATAAGGGGCAGAATAATAAAAATCATCAATAGTAACAATGAACTAGTATCTCTAAAAATAACTTGCAATAGAGCTAAGTAAAACAACATAGATGTATAAACTCTAAATATTCTCATATAAATACACATTAAGGCAACAAAGCTAAAGGCAAAATGCATGGGAATAAATAAATGGAGACTAGGTTACATGATAAGGATTGGTGACTATAGTTATTAAAAAACAATGACACCAACATATATAGATTTTGAAAAGGGTTTGAATTAAACAATAAAAGATGGCTGTTGGAGGGATGCATTAGTTCAAGAATCTAGGTGCAGTGCTGTCAAGTCCAAGGCTCCTTGATGATGAAATCCATAAGCTAAAAACTAGTCTGAGGATATTGGACAACTAGGCACTAATAGGGGATTTTGGTGCACTAACTTTCAAGCAACCGTTGATTACTATGACTTACATTAGGTAGCAGTGTTATATGGAGAAACTTGTTCAATGAAAATAATTATTATAAGTTATTTATAAAACTAAAATATTATTTTTACACTGAAATTTGGCCATTATAAATGTGTTCATCATAATAATTTCTAGGTTCAATCAAAAATGAGCGTAAAACTCTGATACATTGTTTTATTGATTTAGTCAAAACATTTGACTTAGTTAACTAAAAATATTTTTAAATAGCTGGTTGGCAAAATTTAATCACATTAAATAGCACATTTCATTAAACTGTGAGGAAAGAAAGGTATTATTACTTACAATAGAAAATCTGAGACACTTGAAATAAAAACTAATATTATGTATGGATAAAACCTAAGTTAAACAGTAGTTTATACTATTGTTTTATTTTGGAACAGTTTATAATTGACTTCAAGATTAACAGAATATAATATAATTTATATGGTAGGGTTTTAATTTAAAACATATATATATATATATATATATATATATATATATTGTAACGGGAGAAAGATATTTGAGATTCACATATACTGACCACTGGGGCGCCACTAGTCTGAAAATAGAAACTAGACATTTATTTTAAGGGTGGACAGGATATGCGAACCTGAATGCACTGGACTAAACTCAGGAAGAAACAAGATATCCTAAATATTGTTTAGATAGTTGAGAAATCAAAGCACAAATACAAACATCAATCAAATTAAGTTTAAACAATTGATTAATTTTATTAAAAGTTGTGCAATAGAGTGAAAACATCTAGCCACGAATACAAAAGTGGCTTATAGTAACATATGCGTATTTACCAGAGAGTGCACAAGAGTACGACAAACATGAAGGCATTAAACATTTTGGCAGCAAAATTTTCTCACTTAAAATATATGAAATGGTTAGGATAATATATTTTTGCTGGCCAGTTGTAAAATTACAAAAATAAAAAACAACTCTAGCTTCCTGAATCAGAGATAATAAAACAGTTATTGTCCCACCGGAAATCAACGAAACCAGCACGATGTCTGAGCAGTAATATTCTAACAACTGTCGTTAAAATGCTGCCAGACTGCTGCATGTAATACTACATTCAAAGTAAACATGGTTGATCTCACATACAGGACAGCAAAAGATATTTGATTATGATCTTATGTAATCCAGAAAGAAATGACTACTTTCAGACAACCCAAAGAAATAACTTGACAAATAACCAGCAAAAAGAGTTTGTTGTTTGCACAAAAAGCGCAAACGAAACATGTTTAAGATTCTTTATTTTACAACTAAGTGCAGATAAATAAATAAAGATTACAAAAACTGCCAATGCATTTTATAACAGTTAATGAAATAATCAGGTATATATTAAACATATAAAATACAATCTCCTAATGCACCCCCTGATAAACGAAAATTGCAAAGACTTGGAATCTTAAAACTAAGATTCCAAGACACACTTTCAATACTAGAAAAAGTACATACAGATAATAAATAATTAAAAACAATTGATACCATTTTAAAACATACTTATCATTAGATTGAGTTGAGATTTAATTAAACGCAATTTATTTACCCTGGCTAGAATAGGAAAAAGTTTAGCTTACGGTAAGGCAAAGTTCTAGTGATTTCATGACGAGTGTTCCCTTTTGATAATAGTTCATCTTTCAGGTCCTTTGACAGTGTCAAGGTAGAGGCAGTGTTATTTTAGAAGCTCATGGCATGACTGAAGTAGATCTGGTAGGCGTGGATCCGTCCTTTGTTTAAATTAGCCAGACATTCTAATGATGGCAAAACTCATAGTGGTAAATTTTGACATCTTGCACATTAACGAAGTTTGTTGATAATAGTTTAAGTTTTTAGCAGGGATTAAATGTCCGCACTCTATCCAAAATGGTGTGATTCTCTTCAGGCAATAATCCAAGTGTCTATTTTTATACTGAATCTTCTCTATATCTCTAAAATTGGTGGGCTATCCTTGCCTCGCTACATTTCCCATGAAAACTTTCATTAGTCTCCAATTCTGTATCTAAGGCAGGGCAAATATTAATTTCCCGCTCAATCTAATTTAAGAATTCCAACCAGGGATATTGAAACAAAAACGACAATACAATTAAACCTCCGCTTTTTAGCATTAACTTTAAAAACGATTAAAATAAAAGCAACAGAAATATATAATTAGCAAGCTTTGCCTGTTTTTAATCAAATTGATTAAAACAGGCAGTGAAAGTAAACTATTTTAAAATAAATCAATTTTATAAACAAAGTAGTGAAAGTAAACTATTTTAAATATAAACGCATATGTGTTTAAATACACGTACACTTCTTTTTTTAAAAAAAATAATAATAAAAACATTTTAATGACTTTTAATGAAAATTAAGTTGCTTTTCCCTTTTTAAATTTTAATACTAAAACAACTGAATCGGAAATGAATCTGGTTCAATATATATATATAAAGTTCTCAATATTTTGATTTAACTATAAAAAAATTATTTTGATGCTATGTATTTATTGTTAAAGTGGGTAAATATTGGCTTTACTTTTAAGCCAATTTTAATAAGGCTAGATGAACAAATTGTCAGTTTTGCTATTTTTAAAATAGATTGAGTTTTTTTGAGGGCGTTACATTGGATTAATTATTTTTTTGGAAAGTGATATTTTCTATTATTAATTATATAAATTGTCTTTATATGCAAACATGAGTGTCTGTGTTATATCTAAATAATAAAATTTAATTATATTTTTAAACAGAAAATCTAGTTATATTTTGGTACAAATGTTTGATTTTAGTTAATTTTAAAAACAACATTTCAGTCATAATTTATATTTGAATAAGTTTTAAAACATTTTCTGAAAAAGAAAAAAATGAAATGAATTTAACTTAAAGCTAATTTATTCTAAAGAATATTTTTTTGTTATTATTGAATTTTGTTTTAAATGATAATTTGTTTTATTGATCTAATTATATTGTCTTTCCATAAAGTGAATTTTGTGATAGTCTTTAATTTTCACTTTTAAGACATTATGTTTTTAAATGAAAAGTTTCAACGCCATTAGTGAACAAGAAAAATCAATTTTATTTTATTATAATTAAATTTTTGTTAATAAACATAAAAGCATCTTATTACTTTATGGTAATGTATCTGTTACTTTTAAAAAAATAAATTTGGGATATATTTCAACTGCAAAATAAAATTATTAAAAATGGTTGAAGTATAGTTTTTTCCAAAAGAAAATTAAATCATAATTTTAAAGTTTCATCAAAAATTACATCATAATTTTGCAGTTTTATCAATTACCACAGCATAACAAAGGTATTAATAAATTTAACCGTTTTCACATATGTATATTATTAAGTTTTGTTCTTATCTCAGTGCATCTTTCACTTTAACCCAATCATATCACAAACATATATCAGCCCACAAATCAGACCAGCTTCTATCACTATGGTTGCATTTTTGAAACACTACTTTACTTTTTTAAATGAATAAAACAAACATATCATGTATTGTAATTTTAACTTTCATCCATAATTTCATCAATTATCATAGCATACTGAAGGTATTAATATTTTTATCTCTCTCTCCATACATATACACATATTAATGAAAACAATTCATACATCACATTACCTAGCTTTTATTACCAATATGTAATAAATAAAGAGCATGCTAATAGCTCTGAGGATGAAGACAATTCAAGATAAAGATTTCAAATGCTTTCTCATGTGGCATTTATCATAATAAAAATAAGCTTGTTTAGACCTATTTGCATGCTCTTTATTTAATATATATATATATATATATATATATATAAATAAAGAGCATGTATATATATATTGATATATATATATATATATATATATATATATATTACAAATCAATGTCTGTATTTCTTCAAAATATTATATGTAAATTTATAAATAAATATTAAAAAATACAGTACTTAAAGTTTATTAAAATATATCTATAACCATCACTTAGAAGTGCTTTCAACTATTTTTGTAGTTTTTATCAACTAATACTTTTAAAATGTCAGTTTCCCCATAATTCCATGATGTTAACTTTCCCATAATTATGTGATCTTAATGTTTGCTGCTTGCCTAATATTTATATATTAACATTGCTTCTTTAATTTTTCTTTTATTACTATTTCTTTTAGTTTCCAGTACTTTTTATGTTACTATAATTAAAATCAAAACCATATATACATGATTTATTATGGTCATAAAAGACAGAAGCTGATAAAATATCATTAGTTTTATAATTTTGTTTTGTATTTTGAAGCCATTTTAATCGATATTATGACAGACTATGTAAGAAATTTAATAAGAAAATTAACTTTTTGTTTAAGAAAGAATTTAAAAATAAAATTCAAGATAATAATTTTGTTAATTTGTCTGGTATGGATCTCGATTTTCAAGAAAAATATATTTTAAATCTTGGTGCAAAGTATGTTGGTGGCCAATGGAAAGATAGTGATCTGGAATTGCAGTCTGCTGTTGAAAGTTCCTTGAGTGTAATTAAATGTGATTCAAAGGCTGGCAATTATTTAGGTAAAAAAGTAAAAGAAAAGAATTTTAAATATACAATAAATAGTAATTGGAATGTACTAATTTTTAAGTTTAAAAAATTAGCATTTGATAATAATCTTGTGTGTATAAAAGAGGATAGAGTTTAAGGATGTGTTTGTTACTAAAGTCTGAATACGAAAATAAAGTTATTACTCAAATGAATATTCTTAATTTTATAAAAGTTAATAAGATAAATATTGAAAGTTAAATATGTTCAATTTGTTAATAACATTTTTTAAAAAACGCCAAAAATAATGTAATTGATAATTTTACTTATTATAGGATTTATCCCTCGGCTGCAATATGTCCTAAAATATTTTCAAATATAAAATTACATAAAGAAAAAGAACCATTATGATTAATGATTGATTTTGGGGGTGTGTTTTGTTATAAAACATGTAAATTAATTGAGAAAGTGTTACAGGAAATTCTTGTTTTTGGTATGTATACAATATGTTCATCATCTGATTTCATTGGTAAAATTAATAATGTTGTTATTGATAAATGCGATATAATTTATACCTTTGATGTCAGTGAAATGTATAGATCAATTGATAGAATGTCTTCTATTGAAATAATTAATTATGCATTAAAGTTAAAAAATGTTAATGTTAAAATAATAAAATATATTGTTGAAACATTAAACTTTATTGTTAAAAATATTTATGCAATTTGTAAACATGAATTTTATAAAATGAATAATGGCTGGCTGATGGGGTTTCCTACAGTTGCCCAAATATGTAATTTTGTTATATCTACATATGAAGAAAATATTTTGAAGAAGGAATATTATCAGAAAAATATTTCTTTATACAATCGATATGTTGAATGATTTTTTTTTGTTTGTGGAAAATCAAATGCTATTAATGATTTGTTTAATGAATTAAATAATATAAAGGGTTTAAAATTGATTAAAGTACATGAAAATTCAATGGGTGTTTAATTTTTAGATCTCAAAATAACTAGAAACAAAGATAAACTGGATTACTATATGACTCTGAAACCAATAGCAAAAGGAGGATATATTCCATATGAATAAAAAGTACCAATGTCACATAAAATGGCAGGTTTAAAGTCCTTCTTATTTAGAAATGATAAACTTTGTAAGTATGCATCAGATAAAAACAAAAATATTGAAATTTATTACAATGAATTGTTAAATGTCAGATATAATTATGTTTGTGTTTATTATACTGTTAAAAATTTTAATTCTAAATATATAAATAATATTAATAATAATGTTAATTCTTCTCATAAAAAATTTTGGATATCAATACTATATATTTCAAATCAACAGGCACGTTTCATTAAAAAAATTTATAAAGGTATATGTGATGTTGCATTTTATGCACCCCCTACATTAAATAAATTAATAAATAATTCAAAAGATAAGACTTTATTGTCAAATAAAAATTGTATCATTTACAAATGGTCATGTAGGTGTAGCAGGGGATATATAGGTGAATGGAGGTGCATATGGGAAAAAAGAACAAAGGAACACTTGTTATTATTAAAAAAAGTTCAAAATACAAAACAAAATTATAAAAATAATGATATTTTATCAGTTTCTGTCTTTTATGGCCATAATAAATCATGTATATATGGTTTTGATTTTGCATAAAAATATTGGAAACTGGAGGAAATAATAATAAAAGAAAAATTAAAGAAGCGAAGTTAATATATAAATACAAGCAAAATTTAATTAATAGGCAAGCAACAAACATTAAGATCATGAGATTGTGGGAAAGTTGTCATCATGGGATTAAGGAAAGCTGACATTTTAAAAGTATTAGCTGATTAAAAACTACAAAGATAGTTAAAGTGCTTCTAAATGACAGTTGTAGATATATTTTATAAACTGTTAAGTACTGTATTTTCTAATATTTATTTGTAAATTTATACACACACACACACACACATATATATATATATATATATATATATGTGTGTGTGTGTGTGTGTGTGTATTTTAAATTTGCAATCATTTGTTCATCTCTATAACAAAGTGGTTTATATCTTTTTTATAACCTAAATCTCAGTGCATTTTTAATAAAGTTCACCATAATCAGTGAAAGTGCACTCAACTTTATGTTATAAAAAGCAAAGAAACCACTTCATTATGCAGATGAACAAACACATACAAATTTGAATTACAAATACAATTGAAGGAGGAAATCAATATTATATATATATATATATATATATATATATATATATATATATATATATATATATATATATATATATAGAGAGAGAGAGAGAGAGACGGATACTTTGCTATGTCTCAAAGTTATATATGTAGAAGAATAGGTGTTTCAGTTAAAAAAATTTCTTCAAATAAATTTAAAAATTTTGCTAAGTTAATTTTTATTAAACATGGATTATAAAAATGTGATTATATATATATATTAGAAAATACAGTACTTAAAAGTTTATAAAAATATATCTATAACCATCACTTAGAATCGCTTTCAACTATCTTTGTAGTTTTTATTTTAAAAGTATTAGTTGATAAAAACTGCAAAGATAGTTGAAAGCAATTCTAAGTGATGGTTATAGATATATTTTTATAAACTTTTAAGTACTGTATTTTCTAATATTTATTTATAAATTTACGTATATTATTTTGTAGAAATACGGACATCGATTTGTAATATTATATATATATATACACACACACGGATACTAAAAGTAATGACAAATTACTTTTTTTAATAAAAGAAGTAAACTTTTTAAATAAATATTTTATCTTTTGTATATGATTATTTTAAAATTTTGTAGAACAATACTTAACCTCAAAGTACAATTTCAATCTGTTGTCATAAAAAAAAATAAAAATTAAGATTTTTCAGATAAGACATGTAATAAAAGTGATTAGCATGGAATGTAAAAATGTTCGATTTTAAATAATTAAAAACCTGGGTTATTTATTAATTAAAATCTGTCTATTTTGAGAGGCTTATCTTGAAAATTCTAGAAAAACTTGTGTGTTAGAGCAATAGAACAAATTGGTATAAAAGCTTCCCAAAAATCTATGTTTATTCAGAAAGCATTCTAAGCTATCCAGAAACTATTCATTTATTAATTCAGCCTATTCGGATTCAAGCTAGTCATTTATTAATTTAATGGATTCAGCCAGTAGATTGTATTAGATTCTACTCACTAGAAATTTATTTGAGACAAGCAACCTGCAGTAATACAATGAACCAATAAATTTCTCTTAGTGATATTTTTCAAAATATGCTGGACTAGGCATCTTGCCAAAGATAAACCTCATGCTCTGGGCAGAATCTCCATCATTCAACATGCCATAAAATCATAAATCTTGAGAAAGCTGATCTTTTATAGCTAACCTACTAAAAAGACTATCATTTGACGATCTGGAAAATGACAACTATAAAATGGACCAAAGTAGCTAGTCTCCTCTTCAATTAATAACAGGAAGCTAAATCAACAACCTTAAAGATTAAGTAGTAATATAAAATTTTATATACCTTAAAATAAGCCAGGGGTTTTATGTATATTTCTTTTGTAAATGTGCAACATTTGTTTTTATAAAGTATAATATTAGATTTAAATGTATTTTTCTTTAATTTATGCATCCAGTTCTTAAAATTGCATATATGTCAATCATTTATGAATGTTTTACTGCTTCTTTTAGACTATATTTTAATTTAAAATTTATGATATGTTTTTAGAATATTTAAAACATAAGTTTTTTTTTCTCTTTTCAAAAAACAAGCCAGGAGATGTTTTTGTGCAATCTTGAGTGATATGCAGCTAAAGTAGAAGTAGTCTTGTTTTTTTTTTTTGTATCTTTTTTTTCTGTTACAATGTTTTGCGTTCCATGGATAGTATAAGTTTCATGTATTGGTTTGTCATTTATGCATTGACTTATGTTTGTTCAAAGTTTTTGTCCATGAAAATGTTATTTTTGGCCACAGAAATGTTGTTAAATCTTTATAAAACGATTTTCTCAAGAAAGAAGACAATAATATGTAGGTGAGTGAAATTTTAATTATTTGAGTAAATGGTTAAATTATTAATTTAGAGGTAAATATGTTTGATTATTCTAAAAGTAACATTAATTTGTCTCCCATTAATTATTGGCAAAAACTATCTAAACATACACAACAAAAAACCCATTGTCCCATTAATTTTTGTTAATAATATTTAACAAAAAAAAAAACAATGTATATTTGTATTTCAATTTAGTCAAAATAAACATATCTCTCATTAATAATTGTCAAAAAATTTCAACAAAAAAGTCCAGAATTTGTCAGATTTTCTAAAAAAAAAAAAAAAAAACTTATAGATATATATTTTCATATCATTTTTTAGAAATAATTTATAAACACAAAAAGGCAATATTAATATAGAATCACTAACCCCCATACCTAACCTTTGACTTTATGTAGGATGATCATTCACTATCCACTCTAAACATTTACTTAATTTAATGATATAATTCAAGATTAATTTGATATAATCATGATGTTGATGAATTCTCCTGTTCCCTGGCTTTAACTTGGCAACTTTAATCTATAGCAGTGCATCATGATTTACTGACTGTCTTCCTTGGGTATGAAGTATATCCTTTGATACTATCAGTGATTATGATAGAATATCCATTTACACAAGATGTTTAATCAGTCATAAAGAATAACAAATAATAATTAAGTTAATTCTACAATAACAATACACAAACTTTGTCCTGTAGTAGTATGAGCATTTGATGTTTTATATATAAAATCTCATCTCAACACCAGTCAGTCATCCAGTCCTTTAGTGGTAGGTCTAGAAATAAGCATCTATATTTTATTACACTCAAAAACTATAGTGATTGACCTATATACCCCTCAATACATAATTATTATTGATGGCTGTAATACTGTTATCATCAATTCTTTCAACAAAATAACAGAGTTGTACAACAAAGAAAAATGGGTTCTACATGATACAGATATAATTTGAATAATTTAAATTGATAATCCATGGTTGCATAGATAATAACACGACTGGTTCCTTCTAGATAAGGACAACTCACAGGATCTTGTGAGTTGGTGATCCATTTGATGTTGCCTGATCATTCTCTAGGTTGTTAGTGGATGGATGATATTCTTATGTTCACTGCTGTTTTTTTCTCCATGAACTGAGTGATAACTGTCTCCTGGTGAGAGTGAATATATTATTTATTTTATGAGCTTATAGGGTTGATTTATTAGTAGGAATATGACTGGCAGTATCCCACTTGCAAAGTTCAATGAGTCTTTTACTTACACATCCTTCTGTATTTTTAATATTCAGCAGAATTACTATTTTTGCTATATATTAGAAGGTGTGGGGTCTTTTTTAGGCTCTTCAGACAGTTAATAATTAATAAATTATTAATAGAACTTCAACAGCCAAAATTCTTCATGTTTGCAGTTTCAATATAACATTATCAGCTTTTGGAGATAATTTGTTCTTTTATTACACAATTGAATTATAAAATAAATATTATTAATTCATTTCTAAGCGTTATTTTTATACATATTAATAACTTAAAAAACAATTATTACTTTTTGAGTCTCTGATAATATTATCTCTTTTTGTCTTGTTTAAAACAATTCAGTTTCTTTTTCTTGCTAGTGTTATATATATCAAGTGTGTATTTCTATTGTTTCAGAGTTTTAATTTTTAGTCTCTTTAATAATTTTTATTTCTTTTTAAAAAAAATAATGTCTTAATTTAATTTTAGATCCCATTTTTCTTTGTTACTCTCCTATATTAAATTCACAAATTAGGTCAATTGAGTATCAATTTCTCTCATCTTGTAGTCAGTAGAGTTAACATAAGAGAAATAAAATAATAATAAATAACAAACTATGATGTCACAATTTATTTATAATATAGTTAATGTTATAACTTATTTGTAATAGGTTGGAACTGTACTTTTACTTTTCCTCTCCCCTTAATTAAAGAATCAAAATGGACTGTAAAGGTTTCAATTCTCAATTAACATGATTTTATTGCTTAAGCCTTGCTTAATCTTTTTTCCGATGTTTGATAATACAAAACTTTCTTTTATAAAGCTGTAATTTGATAAAACTTGATTTACTTCTTTTCTCATTTATTTGATATTACAAAGAATCGGTTTCTAACATAAGTGAGAAATTGACTAAAGTCAACTATAAATATTTCATTCTCATGGTGTCATCACATATTTGGGTGATTGGACTGATGTCATAATATCTTCTGCACATATGAATATAATAGGTTATAGCATAGGAAATTTGATATCATAAAGGCTTCAGTTGTGGGTATTTGTAGACATCTGACCATCCATGGTTTTATAAATTCTTCTTTTTTTATTGATGTTAATTTTCCAGAATATTTCCATTGTAGGGTTTTAATATTTTTGAATTATAAGTACTATTTATCACACCTCCACAGTACAACCAGTATGCATTGTGACCAGAGTGTTTTACAATCTACGATCTTATAAGGTCCTTCATATGTATTGCAAAATTTATGGAAAATCATTTCCTGTGACTTGCCGATGTGAAATGTTTTGATGAAAACTAAGACTCCTAACTGAAATTGATGATTTCACTTCACTTTGTTTTTGTTGTGCTAAATTGCCATGTACTTGATTCATTCATGGGCTTTTTTTATTCTCTTAAGGATCTACTGTGGTTTTTGTGAATATGGGTTTGTAGTTTTTAAACAAACTTGGCAAATCTTGTTTTAAGTGTAGCCCGCTGGTATCAGAATGAGATCTCATCCCACTGTAACCAATAATATGTCTTTAAAAAGTCACTTTATTACTCATTAGTGACCTTTTCTAAAAATTGATCTTGATTTCTTTATCATGGCATTCTTTAATGAATTTTTCCAAATGTTGAATTTTTTCTTCAACAGTAGATAAGACAATTATAACATCACTTACAGAAATGGTAGTCATCTGCTTGATTTCAATAGAGAGAATGTGATCTAGGCATCTTATCAATCCAGTGTCACTGTTTATCCTTCAGAATGGCATTGAATTGAATTGGTATGTGATGCCTTTATACTGAAAAACAGTGTATTGGTGATCCTTTGGATAGAGTTCTACCTGTCAATAGCTGGAGGTTAAGTCATAGTTATTTCCAAATTTTATGAATAGCTCATGAATGTGCAGTGGTATATTTCTTTTAGAAATGGTAATTTTGTTTAGTTTCATAGTATCTAAACAAAGTGTCATTGATCCATCTTTAGTCTTTACTGTCACTACAGTATTGCAATATGGTGAAGAGCATTTGGAAATAATCTTGCCATTTCAAGCATCTTATTGATTTGCTTAGTTATTTCCTCACAATATTGGTATGGCATGTTGTATGACATGGATTGAAATGGCTGGTCATTGAATAATTTGATGTGTTGTTGAAGCCCCTCTATCACTCCTGACACTTCAGAAAATATTTCATTGTTTTATCAAAGATGGACCTTAACTTGCTTTTATCATTTTCATTGATAACATTGGATTTGATGATATTTGCTTGTATGCATACCAGAAGAAGAATTGATGCTATGTAGACAATTTTAGGTAGGTCATATCTCAACAGCAGTGTTATTTCTAAGACCATTTTGTTTCCCTAATTTAATATGGTTACTTGGGATGAGAAACGGTATTTCAAGTATCCATTAATTTGTTATGCAACTTTTTTGATGAGTTTTTTTAATTAACCGTGAGGTTGATGGTTTTTGTACATCATCAGAGGTATTGAATGTATGTTTCATACCCCATAATGGCTGTCCATTGATCTCATTATTCATACTATTGCTAAATTTTTCAAAATCTCTTTTTGTTTTGGTATTGGCTGTTGTTTTTTCTTCTTTTGTAGTTAATGGAATTGAGAGAAATTTTTTCATTCCTCTTTTCACCAAATTTACTATTAATATTTTGGTTATTGAAGTCAATACTATTAAGTAATTTCACCAGTTGCTCAATGTTACTAACATTGGTGCATATTAATGATTATTCAATCTTCTGGGAAAGATTATGTTGAACTATACAAATAAATTGCCTCTCACTAAGTGGGTAAGTATCCAATGATTTTAACATGGTGATCTCTCTCTAAAAAATTTCACCAATGTCTTCCTTGGTGCATTACAGTACTTCTTTTGCATTATCTGATATAGCAATGCTTCCTGTCTATTTTCATTCCAGAAACTCTTAATTATTAAGGATTTGTAATTCTCATAGGTTTACAGTGGCTATAACAGTGACTACAATCATGCTGATGCATCATCCTGCCAATGGCTGTATGCAATTATGATATTTTCCCCTTATGATAAGATCTGATTTATTGAGAGATACAGGTCCAGACTCCTAAGATGTTCAGTAGGGTTTTCATTGGGTAAGCTTTTGAACATCTTTAATTTGACAAACTGATTGTCTGAGCTCACTGTATCATTCTTATATTGAACTGACTTTTGATTTATATTTTCTATAGATTTGGCCTCCCAACTTCCTGTGTCTTTTTTCTTTTGTCCAGGATCATTATTTATATTTACATATTGCAGGGGTGTCATTTTCCCCCCTTCCTCAATTCTAATTGTGAGACCTATTTCATTATGATCACTTTCTTGGCCTAAAAACTTTATAATGGTAGTACCTACTTTTGCCATGAAAAACTGCCTTTCTTCTTATGATCCTTAGACCTGTGACTTTCTTTGAGTTACCTCACCCGGAATTTCTCCAGCCCTTTTAAATAGCTTATTTTAAGACCCCATACACTGGTCAATTGATGTTTTTAATTGATGATTTTAATTCTTATTCTTGGGCCCATGAGTTATTTTGATTATCAGTCACCTTATTGAGGCCCTCATTATTTTGTGATATTTCATTCTCAATCACAAATTATGCTTCCATTAGACTATGACTATCCCTCTCCATTAACTTTATTTTTCCTTCTACATTGATCAACCTATTCTTTGTATGATTTACATGACATTTATTTTTGAATCTGCTTTCTTTATTTCCCCATTCACTTGCAATTCCTGTTGTTCTTGCCTCTCCTTCATATTTAAGTTCAGACTCTCACATGTTCATGTAATTTTCACATCATCATCATTAAAATGTTCCTTCTAGTCATCTTTCCCATCCCATTATTTGATTTTAACATTGAAAGTCCATTCTTTTGATTTCTTCTTTGGGTAATAAAAAGCTATTCCTTTTTCCAGTTGTTTTCCACTGCAAATGCATGCTTATTAATAATTTGCTTAAAGAGAATTAATCCCTTAGACCATAATTTTTCATTTACTTTGCCATTCCCAATGACATCAAACCCAATAGAATATTGCAGTTATGTAAAAAATATTGTATATTAAACAGTAGCAAAGTTTTGCTTCCATTTCTTAATTGCAAGTGTCAATAATAAAACTTTTTCTGTTGCCATATTGTTTAGCTCAGTCTTTCATATGCTTCTAACATCAGTCCCATTATTACAGTAATCATTGATTTTTACAATATTAAAGTTAAAAAAAATTACATATGAAAATGTGCTTTACAGTTTATAAAATAAATAAATAAAATAATAAATAATAACCATATATTGCAAATAATTTCAAAAACAAAATATGATATAAACACAGTAATTATATATGCCAAAATTTTAATCATTGATATTACTAAAAACAAATATGTTCAATACAAACCAATATCTTTGCATATATATATTTTTATATCACCACTGCCATTTTTAATAAGATTCAAAAATAAATGCATATTCCAAAAAAAAAAAAAATGAAATAAATAATGATAACAACTAACAACAACATCAACAGCATATACAAATAAATTCCCATATCAAAGCCAAATCAAATACTTTTTATAACAATAATGGCATTTGGATCAACAGGGTGGATATTTCCAACCATTACAATACATATATATTATATGGTGAACATTAGGGTTTCTATTCTTTAAATTCCTAGGATGAAGTTTGGCTTTACCCCCAGACTTGAGTTGCAGGTGCCTGGACTTTTTGCTAAATTTAAATACACCAAGTTGAAACCAAATTATATGATCAAGTAATAGTAAAAACAATATAAATTTATTTGTATAAATAAGTGCATTCTTTGTATATTATAATTTAATTTTATTATTAATTAATTTTTTACTTGAAAAATGCATGTAAGATGTGAATCCCAAAAATTGAAGAGTGATATGATGGAGACTTTAGAAATGTATTTTCAAGAATTAAATCTCATGAGAAATATTAATTGAAATAAATGTTTAAGCTATGAGAGAGTACAACTGAGATAGATTTTTGATTGCTAAACTTTGATCATGATGTTTCTGAGTAAAAAATTTAGTGAGTAAAGATATGAGTTAAACCATTATTTGTTTATTTAGTGCATTATATTTTGTATTGTCAAATATTATGAAATAGTGTCTAAGCCATATGTTATTAGTGTATGAATTAAAAGGCTAAAAGTATTATAATATATTGTACTGTTTATTTATATATGGTACAAATACATTGGCATTTGGTAAAAGCTAAAAAAAAAACCGAGTAAACTTAATATTTTTTTTATTAGTATAATTTATTTTTTTAAAAACGTTCAATGAAAGTTAAAATTGTCTTTCAAATTTTTTTATGTAATTAAAAATAAAAGTAAAAATTGGAGAGATCAAAAGACATACAAATCACTAATCTAGATAAGCAAAAAAAATATTTTTGCTAATTAAAGATGGCCAAAGGACTTGATAAAAAAGAGAACTTTGTAATTGAAAACTGATAAAAAAATGTACAAGATTATAAACCTAAATGCCATGGTAATAACGTGTGCAGACGTCACAAAGCTGGGCCTTGAGTATAAAAAGAGAGAGGCCAGTTTGATCAAGGTCTTGTTTCATCTGTTTCTCTATAGTTGGTCCTGGATAAGAAAAGAATATATACAGGATCACCCTATGTGGAAATAATTCTGCATGTCAGAGTGAACCAGAGCTTCTGCGGACATTATGCCTGAAGATGGATACCAGAAAAGCCTTTATGACTGACTAGGAAAATAGACCAAAAGATCAATTTATAACCAATGGCCGAGTGCATTCTAACCCAAAAAACTATGCATAGTAATCTAAAACCTTCTCACTAAACTTACTAAATTGTTGACAAACCATTCTAAAAAAATAAGTTTATAATAGGATTCCGATATAGACATTCATTTTATATTGATCAAGAGACTCTTATTTAACCAAAAACTTTTTAATTGTTTAACTGCAGTTTTTTATTAATGGATTCACATCTGTATTAATGTGTGTCCTATCCAGTTTATTTGATTAGTAATTTTTATATTTTAATCTATTAGAATAAAAAAAATATTTATTACTATTATCAACATTTTTCGTTGTGCATTATTAATAATAATTATTAGTATTTATTATTAAATTTATTAATATTAGTTTAGTGATATTTAAAAATATAATTTACCTTTGCCAATATGTTATGAATAAGTTTCAGGAATAATAGTATTAAAAAAATTTAATTCTAGTTCATGGTAAAATCTAATACCGTCTCTTTAAAAACATTTTTCTTTTTATTTTGCGAGATGTGCTGTTGACAGATTTCAACAGATTCTTATATGAATCCTGGCACCCAGATAAAAGAAATAAAACCTGATTTCATCAATAGCACAAATTATAACAATTACTAGGTAGAGTTGATCAGGAAATATAGTTACGTTTTTTTAGAAATAGAAATACAACTCTCTTCTTTTTGCGTAACTTGATCAACTCACACATTTTATATGTGTAACAGAGACCTAGTCAGATGGAAAAAATTACTATATATATATATATATATATATATATATATATATATATATATATATATATATATATATATATATATATATATATATATATATATATATATATATATATATATATATATTGTAATGGGAGAAGGCTTTAAGATTCACATATACTGACAACTGGGGTGCCACTAATCTGAAAATTGAAGCTAGACATTTATTTTAAGGGTGGACAGGATATGCGAACTCGAATGCGCCGGACTAAACTCAGGGAGAAACAAGATATCTTAAATATTGTTTAGACAGATGAGAATAAAAGCACAAAGACAAACATCAGCCAAATAACTTTAAACAACTTATTAATTTTATTAAAAGTTGGACAATAGAGTAAAGTCATCTAGCCACAAATACAAAAGTGGCTTATATTAACATATGCATATTTACCAGAGAGTGCACAAGAGTATGACAAACATGATGGCATTAAACATTTTGGCAGCAAAATTCTCTCACCTAAAATATAAGAAATGGTTAGGATAATATCTTCCTGCTGGCCAGTTGTAAAATTATAAAAACAAACAACAACTCTATCTTCCTGAATCAGAGGTAATAAAACAGTTACTGTCCCACTGGAAATCAACGAAACAAGCATGGATGTTCAAGCAGTAGAATTCTAACTACTGTCGTTAAAATTCCACAGGACTGCTGCATGTATTACTATATTCAAAGTAAATGTGGTTCATCTCACATACAGGACAGCAAAAAATATTTGATTATGATCTTACGTAATCCAGAAAGAAATGACTACTTTCAGACCACCCAAAGAATAACTTGACAAATAGCGAGCAAAAAGATGTTGTTGTTTGCACAAAAAGCACAAAAGAAACATGCTTAAAGATTCTTTATTTTACACCTAAGGGCAGGTGAATAAATAAAGACGACGAAAACTGCCAATGTGTTTTGTAATAGTTAACGAAATAATCAGGTATATATTAAACATATAAAATACAAACTCCTAATGCACCCCCTGATAAATGAAAATTGCAAACAAACTTGGAATCTTAAAACTAAGATTCCAAGACACACTTTAAATACTAAAAAAAGTACATACAGATAATTAATAATTAAAAATAATTAATACCATTTTAAAACATACTTATCATTAGATTGAGCAGAGTTTTAATTAAACACAATTTATTTACCCTGGCTAGAATAAGAAAAAGTTTAGCTTACAGTAAGGCAGAGTTCTAGGGATTTGATGATGAGTGCACACTTTTGATAATAGTTCATCTTTCAGGCAATTTCTCTTAATGACAAAGGCAATTATCAAGGCAAATTGGGAATCTGGCTATGTCAGAGTTTTATGGCATGACTGAAGAACAGCTTGGGTCCCAAGTCTCGTCCTTATTTGAATTAGCACTGCATCTTAAGGTTTCCAATGCGAATAGCAGCATTTGTTGACATCATGAAAGCAAATTTCAAAGATTTCTTAAATGTTCAAAGTGTGATTAATAAGAAGTTGAACTAAGCATTTTAAAAACAGCTTCTTGCTCCTCTCCCTAACAAGCAACCTTCTCTTAATCTCTAAAATAATAGCAACTACCTCCTTTCTGGTGGGCTCTAGTTACCTCACTACATTTCTCGTGAAAAATCTTCCTTATTGACAAATTCTATACCTCAGTCAGGGCAAATATTAATTTAGCGCTCAATCCAATTTAAGAATTCCAACCAGGAATAATTGTATCCAAAATAACAAATACAAAACTAAATCTCTGCTTTTAGATTTTTAGTATTAACTTTTAAAATGATTAAAAATAAAAGCAACAGGAATATATAATTAGCAAGCTTACCTGTTTTTAATCAAATTGATTAAAACAGGCGGTGAAAGTAAAGTATTTTTAAATCAATTTTATAAACAAAGTAGTGAAAGTAAACTATTCTAAATATAAATCAATTCTATAAACAAAAATTAAAATGCCCTATTTAAATATAACTGAGTATATGTTTTAATACAAGTACTTTTTTTTATTAAATAATAATAAGCAATTTTAACATTAGTAATAAAACCATTGAATCGGAAATTAATGTGGTTTAACTGCCTCAATACGCGATCAAAAAAAAACATTCCTGCACTTTTTTTTAAAGCTATAAACATTTCAAAAACTACCCCTAGGAATTCGGCTGAATGTTTGCCTCACACTCATGAAAAACAAAATATTTCATTTCCAACATTTGTCCATTCTCATAAATCATTTACCAAATCTTTTTTTTTAAACAGTATGTCCAATCAATATCACTTACACTCGTTCAGGCGGTTACTTTTTATGGAGAGTTTGGTCAGGATGATCTACTCTCTTTAACCTGTCTACAGGTTTTCTATACATTGCCAAAATCTACAGCCGTTAAAAATTCTGCCATTTCTTCTATTGACAGACCATTATTACTCAACATCATTTGTTGTATGTGAGTTGGCATATTATGCCGGATAGACCTCATGATTTGATCGTCTGACAATGGAAATGCCGTTAATGCCTTGAGTTTTGCTACTTGTCTACAAAAAAATTGCATGTATATTTAACCGCGAATGCTGGGATATCTCTCATGGGATATTTTATAGAGTATCCCATCCTGTCAGGTTTCACTCCAAAATGTTCTTAAAATGGCATGCCTATATTCCTCAAATGTTCTTAGTTTGGTGAATGAAGTGTGCCACCAACCAGAGGCTGTTTCACTAAGGTAGTTACTGGCGACTGTAACTTTATCTCTTTCCAGCCAGTCTTGGACACAAAACATATTAACTAAACTTCCTAAATGATTTAATGGGCTTTCTCCCATTTCAGCCTTGAACATTTCTATTAGGAATTGCTTTTCCAAGAATCTACTGGAGGGTCCCTCCTGTCTGTTACTTCTCAACTCCCTATATTCATTTTCTGTTTCATACTGTTTGTCTTCAGTATAGAACACCCTAGGTTTATTCTCTACCACAGCTAGCCTATATTCAAGTCCTTTTATCATATCAGTACATGTTTGTTGCACTCCCATTTTAAAATTATCCTTACTTTCCTCTATGCCTTCAAACATCTTTTCTAATTTCCTGACAGCAACATCAACCCTCAGATCTATTTCTCTCTGCATTTCTCCTTCCTTTAACATCTCCAATTCTACTTGTGTTGTTTTATGTATGTCTATCCATTTCTTGCACATCCCTTCAACCTGCACGATCTTTCTTTCTAAACTACCTGTCCTAACACTACCTTGCTGTACCCCATTTTTTACTTTTTTCATCTCTTCCTTTAAAATTTCAACTTCCTGAACCTCCTTATTCCGATCTTTCTCTATGGCTTCTATAGCTGCCTGATTTTTATTGACTTTGTTGACTTTCTTTAATATTTTCTGTCTCATTCCTTTCATTTCTGCTCTCAACTTCTGCAGTATTGTTTGTTGACTCTCTTTCACATCTAGCAACTTGTCATATTTCTTTCATCTCGGCTTGCTGATTTTGTTTCATTTTTATTATCAACTTTATCATCATCTGTGTCTAGGTCTCTTCTTTTTCTATTATCTGGGGGTATTTAAATGAAACAGGGCTCTTTTCCAAACCTGCTGCCCTGTTGCCTTCTTCTTTACCCTCCATTTTTACACAAGGCTAACTCACTATACTAACTTTTTTTCCTAAACAAAAATCTCAAAGCAAACAAAATGCAATTTATTTATATGCAAGAAGACAACAAACTATTTCTACTACTTTTAAATTTGAAAATTTTACTCTGACTATTTTTCTTCTAAACTGTTTATTAATTATTTCATATAAAAAGGCAAACAAAGTATTTATTACACTTTTGACTTTTTGTTTAAACAACAACAACAAAAAACAACTCTATTTATTATTTATGTCATATGAAAAAGACGAAACCCCATTCTACCAAACTGCTCTAATAATACATGCCATAACCAACACAAACTGATCCCCGCCTACTATATCTTGCCTCTTACACCTGAAATCTTTCTCAACTGTCTAAACAAAATCTCACATGGGCTTGAAAACTTGAAGCTTCATGTTTATTGTGCTAAAAATTAATATATATGTAATGGGAGAAGGCTTTAAGATTCACATATACTGACCACTGGGGCGCCACTAGTCCGAAAATCGGAGCTAGACATTTATTGTAAGAATGGACAGGATATGCAAACCCGAATGCACCGGACTAAACTCAGGGAGAAACAAGATATTTTAAATATTGTTTAGACAGTTGAGAATAAAAGCACAAAGACAAACGTAAGCCAAATAACTTTAAACAATTTATTAATTTTATTAAAAGCTGGACAATAGAGTAAAGACATATAGCCACAAATACAAAAGTGGCTTATATTAACATATGCATATTTACCAGAGAGTGCACAAGAGTATGACAAACATGAAGGCATTAAACATTTTGGCAGCAAAATTCTCTCACCTAAAATATAAGAAATGGTTAAGATAATATCTTCCTGCTGGCCAGTTGTAAAATTACGAAAACAAACAACAACTCTAGCTTCCTGAATCAGAGATAATAAAACAGTTACTGTCCTGCCGGAAATGAACAAAACCAGCGCGGACGTTCGAGCAGTAGAATTCTAACTACTGTCATTAAAATGCTGCAGGACTGCTGCACGTAATACTACATTCAAAGTAAATGTTGTTGATCTCACATACAGGACAGCAAAAGATATTTGATTATGATATTATGCAATCCAGAAAGAAATGACTACTTTCAGACCACCCAAAGAATAACTTGACAAATAGCCAGCAAAAAGATTTTGTTGTTTGCACAAAAAGCGCAAATGAAACATGCTTAAAGATTCTTTATTTTACACCTAAGGGCAGGTGAATAAATAAAGACGACAAAAACTGCCAATGCATTTTGTAATAGTTAACAAAATAATCAGATATATATTAAACATATAAAATACAATATCCTAATACACCCACTGATAAACGAAAATTGCAAACAAACTTGGAATCTTAAAACTAAGATTCCAAGACACACTTTAAATACTAGAAAAAAGTACATATAGATAATAAATAATTAAAAATAATTAATACCAAATTAAAACATACTTATCCTTAGATTGAGAGGAGATTTAATTAAATGCAAATTATTTACCCTGGCTAGAATAAGAAAAAGTTTAGCTTACTTTAAGGCAGAGTTCTAGTGATTTTGTGATGAGTGCGCACTTTTGATAATAGATCATCTTTCAGGTGATTTCTCTTAATGACAAAGGCAAGTGTTGAGGCAAATTAGGAATCCGGCTATGTCAGAGTTTTATGGCATGACTGAAGAACAGCTTGGAGCCCAAGGCTTGTCCTTATTTGAATTAGCACTGCATCTGAAGGTTTCCAATGCGAATAGCAGCATTTGTTGACATCATGAAAGCAAATTTTAAAGATCTCTTAAATGTTCAAATGTGATTAATAAGAAGTTGAACTAAGCATTTAAAAAAAAGCTTCTTGCTCCTATCCCTAACAAGCAACCTTCTCTTAATCTCTAGAATAATAACAACTACCTCCTTTCTGGCAGGCTCTAGTTACCTCGCTACATTTCCCATGAAAAACCTTCCTTATTGACAAATTCTATACCTCAGTCAGGGCAAATATTAATTTCCCACTCAATCCAATTTAAGAATTCCAACCAGGTATAATTGTATCCAAAATAACAAATACAAAACTAAATCTCCACTTTTAGATTTTTAGAATTAACTTTAAAAATGATTAAAAGTAAGAGCAACAGGAATATATAATTAGCAAGCTTACCTGTTTTTAATCAAATTGATTAAAACAAGCAGTGAAAGTAAAGTATTTTTAAATCAATTTTATAAACAAAGTAGTGAAAGTAAACTATTCTAAATATAAATCAATTCTATAAACAAAAATTAAAATGCCCTATTTAATTATAACCGAGTATATGTTTTAATACAAGAACTTTTTTTATTATTAAATAATAATAAACAATTTTAACATTAGTAATAAAACCATTGAATCGGAAATTAATCCGGTTCAATATATATATATATATATATATAATGTTTTTATGGTTTTATGATGTAGAGAAGTAACTTTTTAGGCAAAATCATGTGTTGTTTTTTAATATATACTGATATTTCAACAAACTAGTATCTATCATTACTAAAGTCTTGAAAGAAAATTGGTTTGATCTCAAGCTGTAACATGACTGAGTGTGAGATAAAGCATGAGAATCAGTTTGAAATAGTTTGTGTTCAGAATATGAGGTTTATCAAAATGTACATTTTTTTTTAGTTTTACGATCTATTAATTTAAAGTCAATATTAGAAGACATAGATAAAATGAGAGGTTTCCATATGAGTAGAATATGTTGTTCTTGATGAGCCCTATTCAAACCAGTAGGTTTCTCTAATATTTCAATTAACTCTCTCATCATTCTTAAATCATATCTCTCCAAATTAGCAACAATTTTTGCATTGTCAAAATCAGGTTTGTGACCAATTTCTAAAAAATGGAAAGTAAAAACTGATGGGTTAATTTTTTGATTAAAAGCATTTTTATGTTCCTTAATTCTGACATTTATTCATCTAATAGACTGACCTACATAACTTCTTGAGCACTAAAAACATGGAATTTCAAAAACTCCTTGGTGTTCCAAAAAATAGTATGTCATTAGGTTTATGTAAAAAAATCACCAATTTTTTTTGCTAGTAGAAAAAGTGGTCTGTATATTAAAACAATATAGTATTCTACTGATTTTATCAGTAATCCCTTTAATATAAGGTAAAACTACTTTATTATAAGAGGAATTGTCAATTCTATCCTTTTTTCCCCTTATAGTATCAATAATTATGTAAAGTCATACATATGATATTTTTAATATAATCATTAGCATGTAGAATATTTTTTGTAAGTTCTATTTTTTGAGTAAGATGTTATTTTTTACTTCCATAGTAAATTTCTTATAATTAAAACACCTACAAAAGAAAGCAATTTTTAGATGTTTTAATTACAAGAAAATGTGATGAAGCATTATCAATATTAGTTTACAGAAAATCCACCCATACAAACAGATATCTTAATTTTTAATTCTCATTATCATCCTGCTTAAATTTTTTCTGTAGCAAAAAATCTTTTGACTGGAGCTTATAATTTATCTGGTAAAGAACATCTTACTCAAGAAATAGATCTTACAAAAAAAATTCTATATGCTAATGATTACAATAAAAATATCATTCGTAAGGCTTTACATATTATTGATACTAAAAGAAAAAAAAGGGGATAGAATTGACAATTCCTCTTTTAATAGAGTAATTTTACTTCATATTAAAGGTGGTCACTGATAAAATCAGTAGATTTTGTTTTAATATAAAGACTAATTTTTTTACTGGCAAAAAAATTGGTGAATTTTTACATAAACCTAAAGACAAAATATTTTTGGAACACCAAGAAGTTTATGAAATTCCATGTTTTCAATACTCAAGGAGCTATGTAGGTCAGTATAATAGATGAACAAATGTCAGAATTAAAGAATATAAAAACACTTTTAATCAAAAAATTAACACATCAGTTTTTACTTCCCATTTTTTAGAAATTGGTCACAAACCTGACTTTGACAATGCACAGATGCTTGCTAATTTGGAAAGATATGATTTAAAAACCACGAGAGAGTCAACTGAAATATTAAAGAGACTTACCAGTTTAAATAGGGCTGATGAAGCACAATGTATTACACCCATATGGAAACCTCTTATTTTATCAATGTATTTTAATATTGACTTTAAATTAATAGATTGGTAAAACTAAGAGAAATATAAATTTTGATAAACCTCACATTCTGAATACTAAACTATATCAAACTGATTCTCATGCTTGATCTCACACTCGGTCATATTACAGTTTGATATTGAACAATTTTTTTTTGAAAAGTTTATCTTGACAATGGTAGATGCTAGTTCATCAAAACATCGGTATACAATAGAAAATAACACACAGTTTTGCCTAAAGAGCCTTTTTTTCTATCTATCTATCTATCTATCTATCTATCTATCTATCTATCTATCTATCTATCTATCTATCTATCTATCTATCTATCTATCTATCTATCTATCTATCTACCTACCTACCTACCTACCTACCTACCTATCTATCTATCTATCTATCTATCTATCTATCTATCTATCTATCTATCTATCTATCTATCTATCTATCTATCTATCTATCTATCTATCTATCTATCTATCTATTTATCTATCTATCTATCTATCTATCTATTTATAATCCTGAAATACACAGAAGTACTTTCAGTTAATTTTTTAAACCTGCCTCAACTTCCATTAAATTCAGAAACAAAAGCGGAAGCAAACATCATCAATTCAAATTCCATGAATCTCATATTTTAATGTTAGCAGTGTGTCGATTTATGAAATGCATTTTATTCCTGTTTATAAAAATTGCCTCTTTAATTTTTCTTTTACTATGGTTTCTCTCTTCATGAAGAATTTTCACATTTTCAAAATCAAATTTAAATTTATATTTACATGTTTTTTTGTGAGCAAAGAAAACTCAAGGAGATATTAAATCACCATTATTTTTACTTTTTACACACTTATATAACAATTCATGCTCCCTCAATCTCTTCATAATACTGCATCTAGATTCACCTGTATATGATAGCATACAATCACAAAAAAATTGATATATGACATTACTTTTCTGCTTGACAGGTATGACATCCTTAGAATTATTCACTAATTTATGAATATTGTTTGGAATATAGAATGAAACATTAAACACATTTTTATATAAATCTTTAAAAAATTTCACTTGTGGATTTGAAATAAATGAAATAGATATCCATTGTTTACTATTAATCTTCATTTTTTTTAAATTACTATAACTTTTTTTACAGTGACATAAAGTATTGTTTATTTGTTCCATTTCATACCCAACATCCAGCAATTCCTTGGCAAATATTTCAATATTTTTGAGTTTATCACTTTGGTAAAGACATAATTTTTCATTCCAAAACAAAAAAAAAATATCTAAAACTTGCCATCTTATACATCAATGGTACTTTTGATTTATAATATATATATATATATATATATATATATATATATATATATATATATATATATTAATATATATATATATATATATAAAATATAAAAAAAAAAATTGTACCAAAGTACATTGATATGTAATTAATTTATTATGAATTCCATGTTTAAAAATATAAAAGTTTAAAATTAAAAGAATAAAATGTAAAAACTAATGAGTAGGGGGGTATTTTGTATTGAATAAACTAAACTGTAAATGCCATTTAAAATAATAAGTTGTTTAAAATAACAAGCTGTTTAAAATAAATGATTTTTTTGTGTTTAAAAGAAGTAAAAAATCTTGTACTAAATAAATGATTTACATATTTTTAAATGAA
This sequence comes from Epiperipatus broadwayi, assembly GCA_028023455.1. Taxonomy (NCBI): domain Eukaryota; kingdom Metazoa; phylum Onychophora; class Udeonychophora; order Euonychophora; family Peripatidae; genus Epiperipatus; species Epiperipatus broadwayi. The sequence continues at coordinate 2,540,524 of JAQFVV010006336.1, forward strand.
TTTTTAATAAAATAATAAAGATATTGTGTTTTATCTTATAATAAATAAATATATGTGCATGTGTGTATGCAATTTTTAATAAAATGTAGATGCTAGAAGCTGATTTTATTTGACTAGAAGAAGAATGATGCTGCTAAAAATAGTTTCCCATTGTTTAAAAAAGTATAAATAGCTCAATTTTTGTTCATTCTGGGTTCGGACTTTCTCATTTTAATAAAATATTTTTGAAGTAATATTTCTAAAATGTTGCACTGTTAAAAACCAACATATTTGCAGTTGACCAAAAGCCACTCTCTATGCATTTAAGATCTGCGATTAGTTTGGAAGGCAATCATGTTTAAATAGACTACACAGACAGTGGAGTGCGGGGAATGCCAAACCAGCCATGAAAATATTAGGACACAGGATCTACGAAAGAATTTTACCAGTCATCAAGGAGTTAAGAGATAATTCCATTATATTGTTTCTGATGTATTTAAAAACCTAGGTAATTATTTGAGTTTGATATATAAACATTCCTATTTCTTTTAAAAATAAAGATAGACTTTATTGAAAGAACTTTTGAACTTTTTGAATTAAACTTTAAAAAAAAGAATAAACTTTAAACTTCAGAAGATAATGTTTTCAATAATAAAATAAATAAAAGCAGCTTCTATGAAATAATATTTTTGGCATGCACGTATGTGTGATTGATTTCAAACTTAAACTTAAAAGATAATAATAATAAAATAATAAAAATAAAATAAAATATAATTTATTTGCTCAAGTAATATATTAAAATGCTTATTTTAATCTTTAAAAAAAGAAGTGTATGTGAGTTTCATTATAAGATAAAACAATGCATTTATTTTGAAATAAAGTAAAACATTTAATTTTTTTTTTCTTAAAAAATATTTATGTTTATTCCTGATATGTGCAGGTAAGTATCAATATTTATTTTCTTAATAAGAGTAGGAGGGAAAAAATCCAATCATTAATAATAATATTTTAGAAAAGATTCACCAAGTTAAATCTATAAATGTTTAGCATTCAGTATAATGTTGTTATTATTAGTTTTAAAAAAAACGAAGTATTATTTAGAATGGTTCAGGGGAAATTATTTTAGTTTTAGAAAATAATAGCAGTTTAGAACAGGCGGGCATTTAAGATACCTTTTGTTTGTTTGTTAGTGGGTGGATGGAATGACTGAGCTAGCAGGACATTTCAGGCACCAAATTATACTGGTTAGATGGACATGCTAATTCTACAGTAATTAGCTGGCACCTAAGGGATTTTCTTTCTTTTTTAAAAAATAATAATAAAGTGTTTATTTGATCGGTATATATTTTGGTAGTCGAGTGTTGGATGTTATTAATAGTTTGCTATTGATAGTAGTTGACATTCTGCCTGAAAACCAACCATTTTCTGAAAGGGAAATTTAGGAGGACAAAATATAAAATATTAGTTAATATTTTATTTGTCGATGCTTAGTATTTGTTATTTCCCATAAGTTTAAGTAGTAGTTTTTAAAGTGTAAGTTTTATAGCATAAAGAATTTTGAAGGCAGTAAATCTTAAATATAAGTGGTAGTCGTATTTTTCTTGTTTAGTTGTTGTTTATCAGGTTGAATCTTATTAGGCGGTTGGTAGAATATATATATATATATATATATATATATATATATATATATATATATATATATATATATATATATATATATATATATATATATATATATGTGCCAAGGCCAATTTGGCACATGTATATAAAATAATTTTGTCTAAAAAAATTATTAAAATAAAAAAAAATTTTCGTAAAAGAGTTTGAAATAAAAAATTAAAAGGGGGAAGAGGGTTTTCTTAAAGTCCAACTAAAAGTGTTATAAAAGAAAGTAAAGTTTTTCTTAATTAGTACTTGTAAAAATAAGTAGTTCAAAATTTTAAAAAAATATAAATCTCTTTTCATTCAAGCTTATTATAATAAATTATATATGTGCGTGTGAGTGTAAACAAATGTATGTGTGGTAGAATAATATTAAAAAAAAATATATGTAAATGAAAGTTAAAAAAGAAATTATATTTGGAAAACACAGTGATGGCTATTAAGTTAAATAAAGATTTATAAAAACCACACCAGTGGTGGGCTACTAAAGATATAAAAACAACACATTTTGAAATAGCTACTACTAATTAAACAAATCATCAAAAACACATCATAGGATTAATTACCAATAGATTTCGACAACAGATATTTGCCAGAGGATATTCCATGGACAACATGTCGCAGGTATAAATAGACTTTTTTTATCGTACAAATAATTGAGAGTAGTTTTATTCAGTATAGTTTCCAGTGACAGTCTTGTTTCCATTCAGATAACAATTTCTATTATGTATTCAGAAACAAAAATGCATTGTTGAGCAGCTTTTGGAAATATACGCTCGTGCTTCAGCCTTTTTGTCCAACAAGATCATCAAAACCTGCCTGTGAAATAATGTCTGCATTGCAACTCAGAAATCCTCCGTCAAACGTTCAACTGTCTTCAAGAATAAAACCAATGGTTTTGCATAAAATCTCTTCAAGAAACATCCAAATCTAACCGGTTAGATATAATCCATCAGAAGCAGCAGTAGCAGCCAATAACAAGCAATGTCCATGTTCAAAAAATCCTAGGTAAACATTTATTTATTATCATTTATACGTAGTAGCCACCGCTGTAATTCGTAAATATACCAGATTCAAATTATATGAACTCTATCATACATAAAATGAACTATTGATATGTGTGTTTAAGTTTCAAATGCTATTAATGCTTTATTATTATATTTGTGAATGCTATATGAGTTAATATGTGCACGATCATTATATCAGTGTTATTAGTTAAATTAGATAAATACCAGTGTTCTACTATTAAAATCTACAAGAATATTTAAACTAGTTTAGAAATGTTACTTTAAAAATGTGCGTGTGTTAAATCAGATTAAAAAGATGTTTAAATTTAGTCAATTAATGTTTGGTAATAAATTATCTTTAAACTTAATTAATGTTAATTAAAATAAAATGTCTTCAAACTTAAACTTCATTTGTCAGTCAATTCTTTTTACCAACCTTTTATTAATTCTTTCCACCACTAATTTTGTATAATTTTGTTATTGAATTAAAATTAGACTAAGCTAGTTTTAGGGAATGTTTTAAGTGCTGGATTATGAGCCTACTGCCCGAATACATTAGTCTTCAGACTAGCTGGTGCCCTGGGGTTTACCCTGAAACAAATAAAGTATTTGGATAGTAGTGGTTTCAATCTAGCAGCTGAGATGGGTCATTGTTGAAAGTTAAAGCTATCAATAAGATCTCCCATTTTGCTCGAACGTGCCGTTTCGTTCACGTAACCTTTGTAAGATTATAAATGTATTATGAAGGAGTTTGAAACCGGCCCAAACTTATATATACACATAAGTAAGTGATTTCAGTGGTTTGACCTGATACAATATATATATATATATATATATATATATATATATATATATATATATATATATATATATATATATATATATATATATATATATATATATATATATATATATATATATTGTTAGAGTTTTAGAAATTGGTAGGGTTGTTTATATATGTCTGGACAGATAAGCTATTTTATTTAAATCTTTAAATTATATGCCAATAAGAGATTTGATGTTATACTTATCTAATAGGTCAGAAAGTTTAATGGCATTATTTGTGAAAAATGACTGTTTAACATAGGAAATTCAGATAACCAATGATATTGGAGGAGGGGATGATACTAAATGTTGGATTAGTATATGTTTCAATATACATTTTTGCTCTGATATATATCAGCCAAGATTTGGGGCATATCAAATTGAGACCTTTTCATTTGAAATCAAAGTCAACGACTACTTTAGAATTATTTTTTAATAACAATAAATAATTTGTAAATGCAATAGTATAATAAAGACAATTAAACTACAATTTTACTGTATGTAAGACTTGTACTAACATTTTGTATTTACTAATAACTTTAAAAATGATCTTAACAAATACTTGAATTATTGGGATCATTTTCAAATTTTGTAATATTGTTTTGATTTAGTTATTGACAATTACAATTGGACTTGGAATTTTCAGGTAGGATGCTAGAGATGACTTGACAAAATGCTTAGCCTATGATCACATCTACCTTCAATGGGCTAGCTCAATGTTTACTCATTAAATCTAGATGTAATTTAGAATAGTTCATCCACATCTCACCTTCTTTCTGGCTCCAATATGCCTCAGTATTCAAACTCAAGGGGAAATCACCATTGGCTTTTTTTAAAGATGGATTAATCAGATTAGCAACTACTGTGTCTCTATATAAGCAATGATCAATTAACTCACTCTCCCAGAATATTTTTAATATCAGTATACACATAAGGAGAAGTTTGTGGATAATAATGCATAGCATATATTTTTAGTAGTGTAAATGCATAATGATGATGACAAGGTAAAGACAAAATTGATTGAAATAACTTAACAATGTTTATTAAATAATAAATGTAATTTAACAATATTAATATATATAATTGCAGGAGTCAAGTATGTCTTTCTATCATCTTAAAAATTAAATACAATGAATACCCTAATCCCAAATTCCATGATAAAAGTCCATACCATGGCAATATTTATTTACAAAGTTTAAAATAATGTTTAAAAAAATATTTCAAAAGATCTTGAATCTGACTCATTAATTTTTATTTACTCTCACATTAAAGAGTAACACTTATTGTCTGATTCATGATGATTCTTCTTGGAGGAGAGAACTCCCTATACCTATGTATAATTCCTTAATGTTGTTAGAAAATATCATCCATTACAAGAAAGTTAGATATACAGTCAAACAAACTTCAACAAATATTAGTAAAACATTTAACAAATAATGAGAACTCTGTTGTGTCAATATGGTATGATCTTAATGTAAAACAACATCAAAATTTTACCTCATTTCATATTCAGGCTGTTGATATCAAGCTATTAGAGGGGTATGTGGACCTAAATTTTATTTAATACCATAAAACATTTACTTAATCTAACTATCCCCCCCCCCATTACACTTAAAATAAGCTTCCATTTTCTGAAGCACAAGCTTCCAAACATGAAAACAAAAGGTAAAAAAATAAGATGGTAAATAAAAAATTGATATGGAATTTTTTATTCTGTCACAATCTTTTAAAATATTACATTTTCAGTTAGTAAAATTTATGATTTATTTATGTTAGCAAGATACACAAAAGTCAAATATATGCCATATAAAAAATTTATGAACATAGTCTAAGTTTGCATTGATGCTTACTAAATTTTTTCATTGTAATGTCTAGATAAACATGTCATGTTTTCAATAAAAATATTCCCAATTATAAAGGCTGATTTACTATAAGTGAAATGTAATAATGTGAACAATTATTCAAGAATTTTTTTAATTTTTTTTTTCCTTTTTTTTATTAATTCCAAGATTGGTTAATATCAAATACTTTAATTTCATTAAATATACTTTATTTGAGAAAATATGTAAAAATATCTGGCAAATATTGGAAAATATGTATTGTAAGTATGTATCTAATCTTATTATTGTTTTGACATTAAGTGATCAGTAATATAGTGGTAGCATTTTAGCCCCCAATACAATAATCTGGGTTTGAATATGTATCAGAACTTGAACATTTTTAAACATTCAATCAGGTTTAATATTTTTTAACTAGCCAGTTTATAGGTAATTTAGATAACAATATGATATTGGCAGCTTAAGGTTATCTAGTTATTCCTAAAGTACTGGATAAGGCAAGGATTGAAATCTGCCCAGTCCGATGAAACTCTTAAACACAATCCTAGTAAATTATATCCTAAAGAGATTATAATTGAGGTTTTTCTGGTGGAGTGAACTATGCATAAGCTACCCTACTCTTTTATTAGTTTTACATAAATTTATTTGTTTTCATAAAAAAAAAAAAAACTTTTATTTACTTTTTATAAAAAAAAATTGATGCTTATTTTAGTTTTAGAAGTTGCTACAATTGTATGTTTATCTTTATTATATATGTGTAGATAACATCATTTCTAATGATTTATATATTGGTTTATTTTGATTTGTTTTGTAAAATGTTCTTTTTTTTTTTAATGTTTATTTTTTCAAATTTTACAATCCTGGGTAATTCTCATAGTCTGCTGTTGTAATATTAATCCAGAAACTTTAAGTTTTATAAGAGATAGCCACCAGAATAGATGATGAATAATAATCATATTCAATGCTTCACATTAGTCGCTGAATTTACAGAAGAATAAATTATACAGACTAATATATTAGCAATATCTTATTACGTTAAAAACATACTATATCATTCCTATAAAATTTAAAGCAAAAGAAAATTTCAAAATGTATAGATTGCTATAAAATTCAAGTGAAGATGAAAAAAAATATATAAAAAAACGTTTTCTATTTTTCTTTTAACATAATAAGCTTTACACACATTTTATTTAATTGAATTGCATATTGTAACAAGGATCACAATTTTTAAGACAATATTATTTTTTTACTATCAATCTTATCAAGTATTATTTACTTTTTTAAGAATTAAATAATTTTATATATGACCAAAGCAAAAAAAAAAAAATACTGTTTGGTTATTTGTTCTTCTAGCATATAAAGCATTATAATTAAAACAATAGCAATTTTTTCTACATAATAATACAACTTAATGCAAGCTTTGGTAATCAATAAATTCTAAAAGGTTGTATATACCCTATACAGTATCTTCCACCTAATATCTCAAGACTTGTTTTTGGTTTATGGTTTGCATCAGTTAAAAGTCTTAAATCTGGGAACACACCTGATGTTTAGATCTAATGCATTTTTCCAGCATCCATCTTTTATTTTGTTGGTTAAATGTAAATATATCAGCCCAAACTGAAAACACAATAATATTTTCAATGGAAAGCTAATTCAGTTGTGTAGTCATTATTATGTTTTCAGTCTGATAGGTTTATAGTTAATCAAAAAGATAAAAATTGAGAGCTGCATGGGAAAAACATTAATTCAAACGATCCAGATGTACCACTGCCAGATCCAAGATGTATTGTTAATGAAAGCCATATATTAAAAACTAGCCTAAAGATATTGAATGAGAAGGCACTGGATAGGAATTATAATGCACAATTTTCTAGCATCTATTGATTATTAGAGCTTTTAATTGGTAGAACTATTGTTTATAAAAATAAGAAAAAGGGACCATGTAATGTTTTAATGATTAAATATTGTAATTGTTATATATATATATATATATATATATATATATATATATAAAATATCAATAGGTCGATATTTATATTTTAAAAATTTGTTATTTGTTATTAAAAAAAAATCTCTTTAAGTTGAAGTTTATATATGAAATATTTAAATTTTTCTTTTATGTTTATTAAATATAGTTATTATTTGAAGTTATTATTTTATTTATATATATCGATAGTACATCATTATAAATATTTAATTATTGAAATAAATAAGGACATATAAATTGTTGATTAAAAAAAAAAAAAAAAAAAGTATTTTATTTGCAATGATTACTAAATGTAATAAATAATTATTTATGTATATTTTAAAAGATGTTAAATTTTCGATTTGATACTTTTTATATGTATACTTAATATTTTATTTTTATTTTGATGTTAATTGTTGTAAAAGAGAACATATATGTATAACATGAGTTTTAAAATAGCATCTTCTGGCATGAAACCACGCGACAATAATAAGGAAGCCATTATTAGGATTATTGCTTATTAAAAATGGGATATAGAACAAACAACTGAAGGATAGAATTTTATTACATTTTATTTCTTTAAAGTTTACCATTTTTTTTAAAATACTGAAGTAACGTATATATATTTTGTAATAAACATATAAATTATGACGGGGTAATAAGGATATATCGCAGCTAGGGCTGCATCATCATCATCGCTTTCATATATTCTAAAGCAATTTTTCAATGGAACAACTAAAATTTTCAACGTATAAATTTCATCGCGTCTGGAGTTAAAAGCTGGCATAGCTATCTTAAATGTATTATCGTCAATTTAATTCTAATCTGAAAGTAATTGTAATTGATGTGCTGAATTTAACATTTTAATAAAATATGCATATATTCAAGAATTAATAATCTTCTTTAATGAAATCGTTTCGTCGTCTTTTAATAGAATGCATTCTAAAAATAAAAAAAAATATACAGATGAAAAAAAAACTCATGGACTAAATTAATTCTTAAAAAGGACAATCAACTAAGTGAACTTTTAAAAAGGTATTTAATAATTATATATTTATATGAGTGATGTGTGGATATATATTTTTGAGATTGATATATTTTTTTTTTGTTTATTTTTATTTTTCATTGTAAAATGTAACGTTTGTGAATGATCAATTTAAGCGTCTTGTTCTATTATAACATTAAACGTATAACAGATGATGTTTAAGATAAATATTTAAATAATTTTAAAATCTGAAAATATAATTTATAAGTTGAGGTACTATATATTAATTAGTATCTTTATATTATAACTATTAGGCAGAAATATGTCTTTATATATTTATTGTTTATATTAATATTGAAACATCAATATTATTTAAAGTCAAACGATAACATAAAATAAAAGATGTGCTGTTTATTTTTATAAATAATGCCTTTGTAATTATTTAAAGATCGATACTATATTATTCTTATTTTCTTAATGCCAAAGTTATTAGTAAATTAATTGAATTTACGACTTAATAAAGGATAATTTCTCATTTCATTTATTACTTGGTTTGTAGGTCACTTACATATATTTTTATTCATACACATATTTAGAGGTACATAAATTTATATAGTAGATGTGTATATTTGAATTTAATAAAAGTCCCTTTATTTTTGATATATATATTTGATTAGTTAGTCACATCAACCTAAAAGATAAATTATAATGAAAGATCTCATTGATTAGTATGATTTTAGATATGTTTTATATAAAGCTAGCTGGGAGGGCAATTTAAACAATTTATTAAAATATAATTGGAACAAGTTTGTTTTTCTTCATTCTTTAATATAAATGGAATAACTCATATACATTCCATTATATTTAACTTGCTTAATTATGAGCTACCATATAGTTTCCATTACATTATTTATATAACCGGGATAATTTTGTCTTTCTTCAATTTAAATGGAATGCAGCAAGTACGTTCCATTACATTTGGCTAGTCCAAACATGGGCTACCTTAAGTTCCATTACATTTGGAGCATCCAAGTGAGGCTATGAATTATAGGTTCCATTACATTTGGCTAGTCCAATCATGGGGCTGCTACATATACGTTTCCATTACAATATATATATATATATATATATATATATATATATCATTGTAATGTATTTTATTTATTACTTCTTTATATATTTCTTTTTTTTAAATACATATCATTTATATTTTCTTATTTTATGTAAATCATTATTTATGGTACACTATTCTTATCAAAATGTATTGTTTTAATTTTATTATCAACTGCTGTACTTATTATTATATGTTTATTACAAGTGATTTTCACATTATATATATATGTATGTGTGTGTTTACAAATAATAAAAATATATAAAAATCATTGTTAGATTCTTTTATATCTTCAACAATTTATTTTTCTGTATTACAGTATTGATTTTTTAGATGTTAGTTGTTACCTTTTTTAAATGATTCACTATATGATTTTGCTTGATATTGTTTGGTGCAATGATAAATGATAGACTATGAAACTCAAAGTCAATAAATTATTTTTGTCAGTTCTGAAGTTAAAACATCTTATGATCTACTAATTAGACAAAATAATAATAATAATAATAATAATAATAATAATAATAATAATAATAATAATAATAATAATAATAATAATAATAATAATAATAATAATAATAATAATAATAATAATAATAATAATAATAATAATAATAATAATAATAAAAAATTATTTATGTCTTTACAAATTATAAAGTTGTTTTTTTTTATTCTTTAAATTTTTTGTACATGCATAGAGTAATCTATAATTTTAGTAAAGGTATTAATTAATATTGTGATTTTATGAGCATTGTAAATAAATCACAATAGAAATATGTTTATTCATATCATCTTACTTTTACTGCTCATTAAAGACTATCCGATCGTATTTCTTAATATATTTCTTATTATTTAGTTATTGCTATTAAACATAAATTGTTTTTTTTCTTTTATATTTTTATATTATTAATATCTGTTCATTTTACTATCATTTCAGCAATAAAAACCAGTAGTAAAATTTAGCATATGGAGATAAAATATGTATGTGTGTGTAACATATAGTAAATTTCTTCATATGTGTATGTAATATTGGTACTTTGGGACTATCGCTGTCATAAAGTAATCAACTGTCCATAATTTTTCTAACTTTATAAATTATTCCAGCATTTTATATTTTCATAATATTTTTGCTGCCCATGTTTGTAATGGCAGAATGCTGTACCTTTTTCCAATGAGGTGGAAGGGCAGGAGTGCTTGCAAAGGTAAAATGCCATAGTTGTGACTTTAAAAAAACAACAAACCTAAAGTGCTAGAATAATTCACAAACTTAGAATAATTATAGCCAAACCATTATGTCAAGACAGTGCTAAACCCAAAGTATCACAATAAATCAAATATATTTTTAATAACTAACCAAATGCATTTTCATTACCATTATAATTATATTAAAGGTAATCTGTTACCCATTATCAAAAACCATATTGGATTTAAACTTTAATCTCTATGTGTTCAAATATGTGCTTGTTGAATAAATTTGCTCATTTATTTATAATGTTATTTGTATTGGTAATAAACTTTGGTTTTTTGATTCTCCTTTTCCTATCATTACATTTTGTGCAAACCATCTTACATTTTTGAAGATCAAGTCAATATTTACTTTTTCCATTGTATTACAAAAAAGTTAATGTTTGGGTGATATAATTTTATGGGTATATATGTTGCTTTATTTTTGTTGTTACATTGGCCCAAGATTCTCCATGATATATTTTAGCATACTCTGGAAAGAATTATCAGAGAATGAAAAATAAAATATAATTGTTATACCCAATTTTTTTTGATTTTTTTATGATTACTCCAGGATAAATGGCTTAGCTACCCAAGACTGCTTGTTTTTTTTCTGTTTATTTTAGTCTGTAATTAAAAGTTTTTTTAGCTCTAAAATAGATGTTTATTATAATAATTTTATTAAATCCACAATTATTATTTTTTATATTTCATTTTCTGTCTGTTTTAAAATTGCATATGCAGTGATTTTGAAATAGAAATTTTCTGATTTCTGCAAGTTTATAGCTGATCCTTTTAACATTAATAGGTTTAATAATCATCATTATTTTTTAACTTAAAGTTCCACTTAACTTATACTTTTAGATTGTTCTTCTTTTCTACAATCTATTTTAATTTTGAGATCTTACATGATTCATTATAGATTTCTTAATTTTTTTGTGGTAATTCACAAATGAAAATATATTAAATATTTTCATTAAAGAAAAACTTCAAAAATACTTTTAATCTGAGTCATGTGATTAAAACTTAATCCATATTTAGTGTTAAATTAAAATACTTATTTTACAATCATATAAATGTAGATGGAGAACCTACAGTCAGTTTCTAATAGACAAAAGAGTTTAGAAATTGTTAGATATTATTATTGTTTGTTCACTATAATAATATAATTCATAATAATAATTCATATAAAATTAATATAATATTTTAGTAAATGATGTTTAGAATGTTTTTATTATCTAGTATTATTGATATATGGAAATCACTTATATTGTTGAGTGACTTAATGCTTCTTGTTTTAAATTATATCTAATAAAGTGCTTTATTAAAAACTGTCGATTTTTAGTGATCACCATGTTGAATATTATAGAATTCGAGTGAGATGCAATTTGTACAATAATTTCAGTTTGAAAATATCAAAAATAAAATGTTATATTAATGATAGAAACAACAAATATTAATGAATATAATAAAACTGAGAAAATATAATCTTTACTCAAAAGAAAATTAGAAAATCAAAATTTTAATATTTTTTTAAAAATTCTTATTTTTATAAACGTTCAAATTATAAATTTTGTGGGTTAAATTTGAAAGTTATGTTAAAACATCAGTAACATTATATGCTGAAGACTACCATTTTTATTAAGAGACTCATAAATCTTCAATGCTCTCAGACCTTTGCTGAAATTATGTCTCTTTCCCATAATTATTGTAAATCAAGTGTTATGCAAAGAAAATAGTAATAAATTGTAATTTATCAAAAAATAAAATTTATTTAAAACATTAGCTTATATATAAATAAAAGAGCAAAAAGAAATAGTGATGAAATGTAAGACTAAAAACATGCTTCATTTCTACATGTGATGTTACCTATGCATGATTTTTTTTAGTGCAATAAAAATATTAATGAAAATAGTCATAATACAGATGCTCTTTATTATCTGTCTTACCTTTCACCTTGTGAAAATGCCTATTGGTTGCTAGTTAGATGCTTTATTTTAGAAAAATTAGGATCAGTTACAATAATAAAGTTTTTTTTTTTTATTATGAATATTACTTACAAAAAATGTATTACATTTGTATAAAGAAAATAACCATAGATGTCAAAAGTAGGAAAATAAAATTATTTATATTTAGGCTATAGTAATATGAGATACAGCCACACACTATACAAATGGGTATTAGAGATATCATTATGATTTTTCTATATAATTTTATAAATAAAAAAGAAAAATATATATAAATGCAAGGGTGGTAAACTTTTTTAGCTATAATAACTTTATAAAATTGCTGGTATTTCAAACCCTCTGAGTTACATATATAAGATGACACTAGGCTTATAATCAATATTTGTATTGAAGTAAATCTATATTAATTCTTTTCCATGAAATCTGGAAAAACAAAAATATAAAATTCAAATTTTATCATAGAGACAAAATGCTTCTACTATTAAAAAGATAATCAAATAACAAAAAAAAATGTTGTGACTAATACATGCATAGTCCTTACTAATCCCACACTAACTTGATTTAAATTCTATGATTAGTCAAAATATTTGAAAATAAATTTGACATACCCATAAGATTTTGATTAATTGATGTATAGAAATATTCTTAATTTTGAGAAAATTTCATTTAAATAGCTATTCATTTTTAAAAAAAGTTTTGTTTATTACACATGTACATTATTGCATGGAGAGTTTGCAACTGTAATATATATATATATATATATATATATATATATATATATATATATATATATATATATATATATATATATATATATGTGTGTGTGTGTGTGTATGTATGTGTCATATTATTATTACTATTTGCAGGATATTCCATGTAGTAAAAAAGCTAAATGATGATGTTTCAGTACAATATCAAGTACCTTCCTCAGAGCATTCTCTTTATCAAATCATAAGAATGTATGATTTGAGAAAAAGGATGCTCTGAAAAAGGTACTTGATATTGTACTGAAATGTCAGCATATAGCTTTTTCACTACATGGAATATCCCACAAATAGTAATAATAATATGACATCTTTTATCTGTGAAAATATTAGAAATAATATATATATATATTGTTCGGCGGTTTTGGTATAGCGCCATCTTTTGAACATAAATAACAAGTGATAGCAGGTTACGTGATTAACTTGTTTTTGTTTTTCATATATATATATATATATATATATTGTGCCATTACAATTTAGTCATTAGCTAAATTTATAGTAATGTGCATATAAGAAAATGTAAAACAAAAATCATCATCACATTTTTATATAAAAAGGAAGCTGTAGGGCACCCAAGTTTAAACCCTACAAGATCAAGTTCTAAAAGCTTTAGACAGAAAGAGAGTGGGTCAACAATTATATTCTTTATTTGTTTGTGTGTTGATAGAAAGGTAATACACACATTTAAACTATTCAATATTTAATTTTTCTGTTAAAAAGCAAAGTTATAACACATATGTATAGGCAGTGTGTGTTATAAAAGCTATTTAGTTAGCCACTTTTAAATTTCAGATATTAAACTTTCTTTAAAACTAACCTATGCTTGATCAATTTTAATATCTTATTCTATACTTCTATTTTTGCTTTTCTATAATTGTAATTGGGATTTAAAAGCTAAGGATTTAATTTTAAATATTAGGGTTATAATTACTAAGCTAGCAATTAGATTATTTTAATGTCACTTTATAAATAATTTGAATGTGTGAGAACATTGCATGCATAAACTACATTTTTATTTATTAAATATTAAAAGGAAGAAGGGTTAAATCTGTCAATTTATTTTTTTTTTACAATTTTGTGTTAAGGGAGAAAATCTGTTGAATCAGATATATATTTTTGTAGCAATTTTGTTTTTATAAATGATTGTTTGTCATTATGGAGTTTAAGCTTGGTGGGAACTCTAATTTTGAAATTGTCTCATCTTGAGATCAAAAGAAAGAAGCTCAAATTTGAAATGTTACAGGGGTGTAAAAAAAGGGATTAAGTCTATTTTTTTCCTTCAAAACAAAAGTTTGTCTGAAAACCAGGTGTGTGATTTTTTTTAAATGTTCCTAAAAAAGATTGTACTTTCCAGCTAAAATGAATTGGTCAAAAATAGCAAGTCACACTATCACTCTAATTGGGTGAGTTGACTCAAAAATCAGTTATAAAAGCAGTCTGGAAAATCGGTTGAGTGATTATTATTATAACATTTGTGATAGAGACCTTTTTAAAAATTATTGAAACTAAAGCAGACAAACATTTTTAATTCTGCTAGATAATCTTTTTTTTTAAAAAAAATCATTTTTTTATATCAAGTTTTGAATGTTGAAAATATAAGGATGGCGGGGTAAGAAAAATTAATATATGTCTCGTCTGTCCACCAGACTCATCATCAACTAGCACATCATATAGAAAAAAAAGATGTCTTGTCTGAAAAATAATATTATACACCTTTCAACTGACTGAGAGAAATAAGATGTTTTTAAACAGAAAGAAGAAAACATTCACCTGCATTTAAAATCAGAAGAAAAGAGTAATCTACTGATAAATATTAAATCATCAAGTCCAATTAATTGTTCCAGTAACTGAGTTTAAACCCAGAAAATTTATAAACGTGAAAACAACTGCTGTACTTCATCTACTAAAAGAATCATGCTTGACAGGAAGAGAAGAAAAATTAATATAATGATTTCCAAATTGTCCACTAAAGCAAATAACCTCAATAGGATCATCATCATTAAACAATTATACACCTCAAGAAAGAGATTGTTCCAATGTAAAACGGAAATGGTAGCTACAAAAATATAGACATTGTACCAGATAAGTTTGAGCCCTTGGAAGTTCACCACAAAACAAAGGATTGGTAATATGACTTTTGATATCTATTTTCTTTATGATTTCAGAGTCTTAATAAACTTTTAGCAATAAAGCGGTTTATTTTATTTAAAGAACTTTTAAAGACAATTCAGATTGATTAAAACCAATAATTTCTTACTAATAATAACCTTGAGATTCATAAATGATTTTGAATGTATCAAAATTATTTGTTTATTAATTTACAGTTATGAAATATTAATGTGTAAAATAATTTTTTGTATTATTATTTTGATTTTAAATAATATTTTGGTTTTTATGGGGATAAAAACACACACATACATAATAAGACTTTACCTGTGTATAATTGCGAGTGAATGTGAAGGAATAAGCAGTATTAAAATATTAAATTATTTGTCTTAAGAAAGTATAGGTTTCAGAGTGTAGAAGGGAGGGGAGAAAATGATTTAAAACTTGTTTCTAAAACTTGCTCTTTCCAATTCTACTAACATTTTTTTTAACATTCTGCTTACATGTTAGATTATAAGGTATGTGTGCCAATGAGTGAATATTTTTTTTATATGAAATACTTTTCTTGTGGATGGAACATTTTAACAAATCAGTTACCCAATTTAATACCATATACATTTGACAAGAAAGGGGAAGAACTTGAAATTAATCTGAAGATTGCAATATAATCAATTATTATTGTTATTATTATTCATATCAATTTTCATGTTTATCTATAAATTTTCATGTAGATATTAGTAATGCATTAATAAATGTTAATTTGTTTTATTAAATGAGGCGTATATATTTCATTAAGAGTAGTCTTTATTAAGTGTGATTATTCATCATCAAGGTGAATATTAGCTATTTAAGTTCCAATTAGATATACTAAAATTAAGCAATGATTATGAATTTCTTTATAAAATTAGGTTTATGATTAGGCTTAGTCCTAAAGCTGTGGTTGAAACCATTATCATTGTCATTATCATCATCATCATGTTTTCATTAATGAGCTGTTTAAATGTTTAAAGGCCATAAATAAATATTGATTTCATAGTATTTAGTGATTTCTTAGTATTATTATAACCACCATCCCATCATCTATTTCATGCAAGGATGAGTGAATTGCCATCCTAAATTAATAGTAATCTGAGCTAGTAAAACTTATAAAAAAATATTGAAACACATTTATTATGTTAAGATCTCAGAAATGATTTATGTCTAATGAATTTTATATACTCCACTTTGGTTTAAAGATGTTTTATGTTTACCTAAATATTAGTGCATACAGTGATATGGCTCTAAAAAGCAAAATCCTCCATTTTTATTAGAAATAAAGTACCAAAATGAGATTCAAACCCGGTACATGTGAAAAGGTTATTAGATATAACTGTGTCTAGATTCAGATAATCTAGTGGTGCCCTGCTAGACCATATTCACTTGGTATTTGTTTAAATATGCACTTAACATCAAACCAAGAAATGAAAGTGGATAAAATCTACTATCTGTATACCTGAGAAGATATTTTATTGAGTTACTAGTATACCCGAGTTATAATAGTTGTTATTAATAATTTGTTTATAATTATTGATATTGTGATATCTTGAGAAATCTAATTATAAAAATATGTTTAATTTATTCCTACTCATCATTTTAATATTTATGACCTTATGACTATATAGCTACTATCCAGGAGTATGTTTCATTTAATCCAATGACCCTTAATATGATTGATAACTCAGTCTAATCTTTTGTTTAATAGCTTATGCTCAGCAAAGTTACAATGTTCAATTCTTTTCTCTTTGATATAAAATTTTTATTACAATTCTTTTTCTTTTATTAAGCCAAATATTTACATTTGAATCTTTTCTTTTGATCACTTTATTTATGTTACAATGGCAATATGTTTGAGATAAGCATTTTGATGTTTTCATATATGTTTGGCTACAATGCCTTTGGACTCAGGTAAAAATATTTATAATGGTAATATTTTATCTTAATATCTTTCCGATCGAAATTTAAGTTACAATATATATATATATAGTATTATTTCCAGGAGCTGCCATGTAATAAAAATATAATAGCTAAGTAACTGATGTTTCAGTACAATAACAAGTATTGAAACATAAGTTATTTAGCTATTATATTTTTATTATATCAAAACTCCTGAAAATAATACTATGAATTCATTCTATATATATTGTAAGTAACCAGATTGATGTATGTCACAGTATTTTAAAAAAAATCAACAAGTTTGTTGGTCTTGTTTAATTTTTATTTTATTTGATCTATGGATAATGGAGGTGTTAAAGTATTAATATTAACCAGGTAACTATAGCAACAATACTATTCAAACAACATTCTTATATATTATTAACATTTAGCATCAATTTATAAATATGTTGTGATCAATTTCAGAGAAAAATATAAACAGGTGAATAAATAAATAGATTGGGAATTAGTTAAATGAATCATAAAAAAATCACTTGAAGAGAATCAATATATTAAGTATTACACATTTGCATTTCTTTTATTACAATCATCATAGCAACACCTATTATAAAATTAAATGTTTTATGTTTCATATGTTTGTCCATAAATTAGTTATAAAAAATTGTTATGTATGTGTGTGTGTGTGTAAAAATATTTATATCCATTAAGATGTATTGAAATTATAATAGGAATTCTTTATTTTGGTTTAAAATGGAAAAATAACATTGAACTTATAAAACAGGATTTCATTTTCACTGTATGAATTTTTTTTTTTAAATCTCCATTTCACTGACTAATTGGAGACAAAGTTTTCTTGAAGAATTTTCTCATCATTGAGTCAAATTTTAGCAATATTCAACAGTTATTATTGTGACAAAAATAACGTCATCAAGAGTATCTTATAAATAAAAGGGGGATGCTGTCATATGAGTGCTTGTAATTTTGTTATTACCTACAATGGTCGTTTTAGATCTGTCTTTAAAAATTTATTAAATTTTATTGTTTAAGTGATTAATTTATAAAACCATGGAAAAATAAAAATTTTAATTATCTGCCTGTTCAATTGGGTATCTTGCTGATGAAATTTCAGGGGAAACAGCAAGAATATGAAAGAAAAAACCCATCAAAATGCATTGTATCGCAGGTCAGCTATATAAAGATATTCTGTGGTTAAAAATTCAGAATTTCCTTTATTTATTTGTGATGGATACAAATCCCATTATATGTCTATGGATGTTATATTTCAAATGAAGGTATTTTACAAGATCGATTAATTCAACGTATACATGATATTATGCAATTTAAACATCACTTTCGTAATTCAGAAAAAAAATAGTATTTATTCTTCACTTTATTATAACTGGATTGTGTCATTAAAAGAATTCTCTTTGCACATTATTGTCAATTAAAAGAGAAAAAAATGAAACCAGTGATGTGTAATTTTGCATAGGATAAGTATCAATTGTTGTTAATGCTTAGATACATTCATATGTTTAAAAGAAAATATCAGAATTTAGAGGTGAAAATAATTGAATTCATATCCACATTAGTTACTACTCATATTTATCTTCTCTACTTAAAGAAAAATTATCTCTACACCTTAGTATCAGAAATAAATAATGAGAAGCTATCATGGATTTGTGGATAGTGATTGAAAATGGATAGACTTTCACTTAAATGGTAAGATTTTTATGTAAATATTTGTTTTGTTAAAAGAAAAAGAGTGTTTACATTTTATATTTAAAAACATAGGTAAATTTATATATATATAAAATACATATTTTGCGGGTTCATCCGTGTTAAAAACTTTTAATATCAATATACTGACGTTTCGACTTGGTCACACAAGCCATCCACAGAGTTATAAAAAGGTAGAAAGACGGTTGTAGAGGCGCTACAATCACTGGTTTGAATAAAACATTAAAAATCCCACCAATAGCAAAAATGTTAAATTTAAGAATGTTTTTTAAAGAAATCTTTCCAAATAGGAGGAAGTTTGCACGTATCATCTTGCTTATTGATACAATCTGGCCTTTTAAGTATCTCAATGGCTTCTCTGATTTTGCATTGGTAGAGATTATCACATCTGGATATGATCCTGGTACTAGAAAAATCTATTTTATGCATCCTCATATTAAATTTACAAAGGAGACAGAGTCTGATGGAAAACTCCCTTTTCTTGATGTTCTAGTCACCAGAACACCAAATAGTTTATCTTTTTCTATTTACAGAAAGGATACACACACAGACATATATTTACATTTCCATTCTCATCATCACCCAACTCAGATAGTTTCTGTAGCCAAAACTCTTTTAAATAGAGCAATTAACCTTTCAGATGACACACATCTGAAAGAAGAAATAAATCATATTAATAGTGTTTTATTAGCAAATAGTTATAATTACAAATTTATAAAAAAAGCCTTATTTCAAGGCCAAAATAGACAAAATAGGAAACAAAAAGATGATAAGTCAGCTATTAGGATTTGTGTTCCATATGTAAAAGGAACTACAGACAGTATCGGACGTATATTAAAATGCTATAATATAGATACAGCATTTTCTGCTCATCAAAAGATCAGCAATATAATAACCAAGCCTAAGGATTCAATCCCTCTTGAATCTCATGGTGTCTATCAAATCTCATGTAAAAATTGTAAAGCTTCTTACATAGGTATGAGTAATCATCGCATCAGTGTTAGGAGAGATGAGCATGCTAATGCAGTTAAACAACACTCATCATCATCAGCACTCTCACTCCATACTATAGATTCAGGTCATAAAATAGATTTTTTCTAGTACCAGGATCATATCCAGATGTGATAATCTCTACCAATGCAAAATCAGAGAAGCCATTGAGATACTTAAAAGGCCAGATTGTATCAATAAGTGAGATGATACGTGCAAACTTCCTCCTATTTGGAAAGATTTCTTTAAAAAACATTCTTAAATTTAACATTTTTGCTATTGGTGGGATTTTTAATGTTTTATTCAAACCAGTGATTGTAGCGCCTCTACAACCGTCTTTCTACCTTTTTATAACTCTGTGGATGGCTTGTGTGACCAAGTCAAAGCGTCAGTATATTGATATTAAAAGTTTTTAACACAGATGAACCCGCAAAATATGTATTTTATATATTTAACCCGTGCAAATCTTTGTTTTAACATATATATATATATATAAACTCTTATCTGATGATATAAGTTAATATGCACTGATGTTTTCAAATATTTAATTTTTTGTATGTTTAAGATTAACTTGGAAATTCAAATAAAATAGGGTTTAAATATAACATACTTTTTTTATATTTGTTTAATTATTTAGAGATTATGTTAATGAATAAAGAGAGATCAATTTTTATTTGATAACATTTTTTCTTATTTATCTCAGGAAGATATTTAAAATCACTCCTTCCATTTCATATAGTATTATTGTCATGCAACATATTTTTTTTGAGTTCCACGCACATAGATTTTATAGTTATTTTCATTGATTTTACTCTATTGAAAACCTCAATTGTTTGCTATGTTATATTTCTATTATAAACCAATAAATTTAGACTTGATTTAAAATCTCGTGAATTTTTCCAATTATTTCTTTTGAATGCACAAGATAATTTTGGCACTTAAAGTTTGAGCCAAGATCAAACCCATTTTGGTAGGTGAAATAGAATTAGATATATATATATATTATACATCATTTTTAAAAATCCAATTACATATAAATTTTATATTTGTTAGTACATTTAAATATGTGTTTACTTATCTAAGTCAATATTATTAGTAAAATAATTTTATTTGTTCAGAGTTGATCATTTATTTTCTTATTTTGTCCAATTTCAAAAATCTTAATAGAATTTTTATTTAATCTTTAGTCCAAATGATCCGTCTTAATTACTTCTTAAATTTCTTTGAAGTGGAGACCTTAAATTTTATTAACTAGTAAAGAATTGAATATTAATTTTAGCTTGGATAACTGCCAATTATCATCATATATAGTTTAATTGTTATAAAATCCAATTTATAATTGATTGATGGGAGATTCAGTAAATATACAATAAAAACCTATGGTTGGGTACTGTAAAAAGTGAAGTTATCTAATGGAATTTATTGATAATAAATCCTTGTCAAGTGTTTCATTTTTGAATATAACAAGCAATAATTGCATGGCAATCTAATGTAGGGTATGAATGAAATATTTATATTATATTTAAAGTTTTATTACAATAGATACAAAACTGAGTAATGTCTTATTTCATTTAAACATTATAAATATTATGTAGTTTAGAAAACATCCTGATACTGTAATTATAATTATTTAGAAACTAGTTGATTTATACAGAATGTTATTAAATATTATAGTAAATTTGCATTAGTATAAATAATATTAGATTAGTAAAATATGTCAGAATTTAGTTCTTTATGGATTTGAATTTAATTTTTTTCAATTATCAATCTTACAGATGTCTTAAGCATCCATCATTGTTTAGGAAAATGATGTATGATTTCATTGCTTATTATAAAAAGAAATTATTAAACTCAGGTGCTTATTATACATGTATATAATTTTAATGCGCAAATACGCGCACAACAACCGAGCTTCATCAGGATTAAATAACAATATATTATAAACTCAAAATAATTATAATATCTAAAGAATAATGCCTGAGCACTTTCAAGAGAACTTAGCTCTCATAATCATGGGCAACAAAGAATAAGCATAGCGTGTTGGTATATGTTAAAATATGCTGATATATGTAAATTAGTTGAAAATAAATGCGTCAGCTCTAAATGATCCATTTCTTAGAGATTTTGTAACACGCATCTTTCCTATTCATAGCCTTATCATCAATAGCAATAAAACATGCTTCTTTAACTTTTCTCTTAATGTCATTTCTCTTCTTAATCCTGATGAAGCTCGGTTGTTGTGCATGCATTTGCGCATGAAAATTATATACATTGCTTATTATAGTTTACTTTGGAATTACGAATAGATTTGTTGATGTCTGAGGTAATGACATTATTTGCTTTATTTAGTTTTAAATGCTATTTGGATAAATTAGATTTTAATAGAGATTGTTAGTAGTTTATGATAGTGTAGTGGACAACTTAAATAAATATGTATGGGAAATATTCTAATTGCCTAGTGTAATCAATAATTGAGCTAGATGATTTTACACAGGTTCTAACAGAGTTACTATATGTTTATGTATGTTATTGCCCTGTGATAAATAATATAAATCTTCAGAGCATTTCTTTATGACAAATGTTGACTAAATAAATGTAGAGAGATAGTGAGATAGAAAATCTATTAGTATTGTGACAAAGTAGATACCCAATGTTAGCCAATGATGATCATGTACATGTGGTAATTATTATAAAATGTCAAATCAATTTTGGGGCTTTTATAATATGGCATTCCACATTTAGGCTAGATCTATATTTTCTGAATGATGCCTCAATTCTGAGACATAGTAAATCTTTTTTATATTATCATCCCATATTATAATCAATAGTCCAATACAAAATGGTAACCAATTATCATTTTCCAAGCATTACCATTTTTATCATGTTATGATATATATATAATTTTATATTATTAGTATTTTTGGGATATTCCATGTGATAACAAGTACCTTATTGTACCAAAACATTAGCTATTTAACTATTTTACCACATGGAATATCCCGAAAATTCAATAATATGAAATCATCATTTATCCGTGAAAATATTAGAATTAACCTATATATATATATATATATATATATATATATATATATATATATATAGAGTATATATATATATATATATATATATATATATATATATAGAGAGAGAGAGAGAGAGAGAGAGAGAGATTGAAATAGATTTTTGCTATCTCAATATCTAATTTATGTTAAAATATTTCATGTTGGTAAAGCACAAGTTTAATTTTAGTTTTTAAGTTTTTTTTATGTATTTGCTTATATGGTTACAAAAAAATTACATGCTTATATGGTATTTGCACATACATAAATAAGTTTGTATTTTATTATGATCATCAAGGTTGTTGTTAGTTCTAAAAAATTTAAATAAATATATATTTTGTAACTAAAATTAATATCAATCTATAAAAAAAAAATGTTAGAGAAACAATACTTAGTATACAAAATATTTTATCAATCATTAAATAGTTTGTTTTAATAATTAAAAACTTTTAAGAAAATCAATTACTAAGTTTTGTTTCTGATTTTAACATTGTTATATGTACCCCCCCCCCATATTGATTTAATTAAAAATTTGGCAAGTCCATTAAATAATTACTAGCTTATAGGAGTTAAAAATGTGATCACTGGCTTTAGCTTGTCCAATTAAAAAATTCTAATAAAATTAATGGGCAAATTAATTAAATTGAGGTATAAAAAGACAAGCTCCAGAATTATATATCTATTCTGATCTATTCTGTTCCAATCTATTCTGTTCTGTTCTACATTCTTCTCTGTTGGGATTCTGCTTTTATTTGTGATCATTACCTTGCCTTCTCGCATGTAGTGTCAAAAACGTCTACCAGTAGCCACTTTAAAAATTATGAGCAGCTAAATTGCTGGAAAGTGCTTGAGTTTGCTTGCTGAAAAGCCAACTACCTATCCAACTACTACCATCAAATATGCCATATAAATAAATGCACTTCTCAACATGACAGAAGCAATACTAAGATAAACTCTTATATTAGATCAATGTAACTAGTAAATGATGACACAGGCACTCATATCTACCTTTGTGCATATGCACATTTATTTGATTCAAGTTCTCCAGAAAATATCCCTTTACTAACTGCTCTCTGGACTTCAGATAAAACTTTTTTTATGAACACTTTTACTAAGACATGGCCAGTAAAACTACTGATATTTAGATTAAAGATTTTAATTTTATATTTATACAGTTGTCTGTTTTATAAACTATATTTTTGTATTATTACTATTTTTATGTTTTAACTCCTAATGTGTATTTAATTGCCTATAATTTTGGTTTTAATAATATAAACTAGTGGTTTCCCTAATGTTTAATCTTTTTCCTCATAATGATTTGAAAAGAAAAAAAAATCTCTTTTGTGATTACTTTGATAAGAAAAATATTTTTTTTCTTTAAAAAAGAGTTTGGAAATAGATTTTTTTTTATATGCGTAATCATTAATAATCCTCTGACAACTTTTTTAAAATCATTTATATATGTAAACTTAACTTGATATATGTGTGCATATGTGTCCATAATTTTATAAAATGTTAAGCTATTTAGATTGAGGCCAATTTTCTTGTTTACTCTGTGTCATATGTGTCTCAAGTAAAGAGATATATATATATGTGTGTGTATGCGTGCGTGTATATGCACATTATATAGAGTGATCCTAGATATTTATTTACTATGCAAAATTATTATATATTTTGCCATCCATGATTTTTTTTATTATTCCTGTTTGTTATATTCATGCTTATTGGTATTTTAGTATTAGGGAGATAAAGTGAAATTCCCACTTGATATATTTAAAGATATATAGGTTTTACAAGGGGTAAAGAGACTTTCCTTTCCATGGTTAAATTGTGGACATTTCTCTTGTTTACTCTGCATCATATATATCTGAAAGTAAGATATATATATATATATATATATATATATATATATATATATATATATATATATATATATGTGTGTGTGTGTGTGTAGGTATTGTATGGAGTGATCCTAGATATTTATTTACCGCACAAAATTGTTATATGTTTTGGCCACTCATGATTTTGTTTTATTATTCCTGCTTGATATATTTATGGTTATTGGTATGTTAATAGATGGGTAAAGTGACCTTCCTTCCCATGGGTTCATGTTTGATATATTTAAAGATATGCAGATTTTATAATGAGTAGAGAGACTTTCTTTTCCATGATTATGTATATATTTTTGCTTTCTAACACAGGTTATTACTGGGCCTATTTATTGCTGCTGTTTATTTGTTTCTTTTCATGGTTCAATTTAATGCACCACATATAGGCTATGTTTCTGTAATAGTCTATCTTTGATCATATATAATGAGGAAAACTGATGGAATATTCATTATTTGTTAATACCAATATGAACAATATATAGGTGTACACATCAGAATAAATTGCCTTGTCTTTGTAAACTTTAAAGATTATTACTAGTACTAAAAGTAAAATTTAGGGGAAGGGTAATATTTAGACTCTCACCTGTCAGATATACTTCATACTATTTTAAATGAGTTAATTAATAGTCAATTTCTTTTCTGTTTGAAATAATTCTAGTAATTAAACTCTACCATTGAATTGTATACTTTGTTAATTTTTCATAAATATTGTTTTGTTAATTGTTAGATTTGTCCAGAATTTTGTTTGCTTTTGTTTGCACTGCCAATTGTTACTTTGCCAAGAATTTCTACTCTTGATCTAAAGACAATTTTAAATATATTGTAACCCTCCCCCAACCCCCCTCCTGCCATTCTTATCCACAAATACTATGGGGTACTAATTCTATTGATCATAGAATAAACTACTAATCTGACCTTGCTTTAAATTATTAATGATACACTTAAAATACTGTCCTATCTTATCTTAGCTCAGTTGGGGGCTACAAAGACCTATAGGGTGTAAAAGGTATACTGGATATGGGAGGAAACATTATAATTAATAGGAATAAAACATCTATTAA
The DNA here is from genome assembly GCA_028023455.1 of Epiperipatus broadwayi. Taxonomy (NCBI): domain Eukaryota; kingdom Metazoa; phylum Onychophora; class Udeonychophora; order Euonychophora; family Peripatidae; genus Epiperipatus; species Epiperipatus broadwayi. Next base: position 2,566,626 of record JAQFVV010006336.1, read on the forward strand.
GTTTTAAAATAAATAAATATTAAACTTGGTAAAGTTTTACCATTTAAATTTACAAGTTATAGTCTATACCTAATCTCCTCCCATCATCCACATGCATTGAACAACCTCTACTGTGTGATAGAATTGAATTAATAAACTAAAGATGTAATGCTGATTAGCTATATTGTATAGCAAGTTAAAATTAAATATAAAATAAAATATAACATTACTTAACTTTAATTGTGCAGTAATTTAAACTAAGTAACTGAATTAATGTCTAATCTAAACAATAAGGGAATATCTCAGGGAATTAATTTATTGCATGGCTTAATTTTAAATCTATATTTTCCAACAACTACTAATTACTATCCTAAAAGTAATGACATAAATTAAGCATTATCTTAATAAAAATGAATAGTTAGATAATGAAAGAAATAGGGTGCACTTTGCTTTCAATTCTTCATCTAAATAATAACTGAGTAATAAAATTTTCAGAGAATCATTAAATAATCAAACATTTTATATAGTGTTTGGATCAAGAAAAGCAACATGATCAGATCTGGACATGTTTATCATTAAGTTATATAATAGTGCAATCATATCTTATTGAATATGTAAGGGTGTGTGCATGTGTGGAAACATAGACTGTAAATGCATGTCAAAGAAGAATTCTGAACAAATCTTTTAAATAAATAAAACATTTATTACAGGACAATTTCAGCAAACATTTGGTTTTCTAGTTTATGCGTATACAAGTTTTGGAATAATTCTAACATCAATGATTAAATAGTCCTCATGAAAATAAACAACATAAAAATATGCCAGCTATCAGTCCACTCTGATAAGCTTATGAAAAGATACATTATAATACTAGCACTAAAATAATAAAGTGTGAGACTAAAATTCTTGGAATTTTTACTTCAAATACAGATCAAAATAATATGAGAGGGGTTTAAATCTATGAGTAAGAGGTCAAGCTATTCTTCACAAACCAAATAAAAATTTCTATTAATTAGTTATACTTTCTTTTTTTTGCTTGCTCATTCAAAATGATGAAACATTCTGGGAGTTGACGGTATAAAACCTAAAATAATTAATATGTTATGATTGCAAACAATGATTAAAAAATTGCAAATCAATGATGAATTTTCTCCATACCTTTCAAATTAATAATATTTTATACATACATCTGAATTGTGCTACCTGTTATAAAATAATTAACATAGCTAAATCCAATCATTTTACTTATGAAATTGAGATAAATATCATAATATGGATGATGACAATTGCCAACCAAGCATTAACACTAATTCTACTTCAGCTGTTCTGTGATAAAAATCAATTCTACCTTTATTTTATTTTTTTACCTGCAAACTATCTTACACTTGGCTATGAATAAATGATCGGAAAGCATTCCACAAAAATACATGAGAGATAAAATGACTTTCTTAACTCTAATCATTTAAATAATGGAACACAGTGACTCCCTAGCCTAATTCTGAGACTTAAAGGAAACTGTTGTGAACATCATCTCATCACCTAAAAACAAGGGAAATACATTACTTGACTTCACATACTAGAATTATCATAAAATACAACTACTTAGTCTGGAAAATATAATCCATTCCTGACAAATATTTCAACAAACTAAGGGAGACCTCTCTCAATCCCTGACAATGCAATATATAATCCATTCATGATGAATACTTTAATAAACTGAGGGAAAGTTTTCTCAATCCCTGACAATACAATATATAACATAAACAATTTCCTTCTGGATAACACTAAATACATTTCAATCTAAGCATAAAAACATAAATTTACTCTTAAATAAATCCTTAATCTTTCCACTTCCTTTTGGCACATTTCATCTTCTGAAACTGATTGAAATTAAGTCATTTCTACTTTCAATTCAACAATTATATAACCGAATTAAATAACAGACTGGTATATAAGCATAATAATGTATAAACAATTTCAAATCACATTCGATAAAGAAATAGTGCAATGACATTAATTAATAAGTTATATAAAAATGAATAAATCTTTCATTTCTGACAATATATAATGTTTTAACTTGGAAACTTAATAATTATTAGTAAATGAGCAAAGACAAAATATCTCTTTTGTGTATTTGGCATTAGGCCATAAATTGAAACAAAAAGTCTGGTTTGGGATAAACAACAAATCTTTAAATTTGGAATAAAATAATTATTGAGAAATAAACCTCATAACTTCTTAAAAATGCAAAGGAAAACAATATTTTTTATGTAATTAGTCCTTCTCAAAATGAGCTGTTAACTCCTGAGTAGCAAACATATATTTCTACTGCCACCTTGCAAATAGAGATACCTGTACACAATAAAATATATTAAAACAACCATTAATTACCCAGTATAATATTTATCTATATTATATCTTTGTGAGACATTCTTGAAAAGAGAAATAATAATCAAATAATAAAAAAAATCATAAGACAAATAATTAATCTACCTATCTATTGAATGCTAACAAAAATAACAATAATCATTAAAGTTTATTTATATTTTTAAATATCCCCCATTTTTTATTTAAAAAATTTTTAAATTTCTGTAACTTAAAAAATAATCTAAAAAAAAAGAAAAAAGGGGGTTCTTTATGGGGCCCCCCTTTCTAATTTTTTTAAGGCTTACTTTTAAAGTTTTTCTTAATAATCATTAAAGTGTTTTTAGCTGGAACAAAGGGTTCATTTATAGTCTGTAGATGACACATCTTGCCCATATACAAAAATGATGATCATTTGTAGAATCATAATTATGAATAATCACATGACAATTCCCTACAGGGAGATAAATAATATTAATTGGCTCCAATTTAAAAGCATTTCCAAGTTCTTAGCAACAGCTAATGAATTTCTGGGAATATCACATATAAAACATTTCATGATGGCAAATAAATATTTATTATGGCATAAGTAGAGCAATAATTTATTATTTTATTCATTAGACTTATTTAAGCATTTGTTCTAAATTTTTGAGAGCTATTCTTTAGGCAAGTAACTGCTTAATTCATCAAATCCATTTAAATTTACATAAATTTATTGATAATATCTTTAATAATAATGATAATAAAATCAAATGTAAATGTGGAGCAATAATAAAATGCAATATTAACATCTAGACATTCATGCTCTCCCACTTGTTCAGTTAGAAGTACATTCAGAGATAAGTTAATAATTCATTAATTATATGTCACACATTTAGTTTCTTATTTCCAGATACAAAATGGTTAGGTATATTTTTTGTCAATAATAATAATAAAGCAGATTATAACAAGTTATCTGCACATATCCTTCTGTTTAAACTTTATTCCTTTATAGCTAGCAAAAATTATCAACAAAGAGTCTCTGAAGTGTTTAATGAAAAAGTTCAGCAAACATTTTCCAGTATAACAATAAAATTTTATACATTCCACTTATTTCTTTAGTATTAGAGATTAAATCTAGGTAAATCAAAATTATAATGTTGGCACACATTTCAATTACTTCTTTAACATTAGAGATAAAATTTAGGTAAAGTAGATTTGATATATAAGCACGCACTTCAATTATTTCTTTAATATTAGAAATTAAAGTTAAGCAAAGCAAATTTATAATATAGGCTTACATATGCATTTCAAATGATGATTTTAGAATTTAAATTAATCAATTAAAAGCAGGGAAGATATACCTTATTTTCAAAGAGATTTACACCTGCATTTCTATGTTTATTTTCCTCAGTAGAATTTCTGAGTTGTTTTTCATCCAGAAAATTAAGAGAAGTTTTACTTTTAAGCTGAATTGTGGAAGAACCAAGTTGTAGAAACAAAATTGTACTAATGAAAACTTTTTATGGAGAGAGAATTGTTAAAATCAGAAAAGCCAATTTGTAAAAGTATTCCCCCTTTATATCAGATTATTACCCAAGCATCTGTTCTTCCACCAATCCAAGGTCATTCAAAATTTTACTCTAGGGGAAAAGGTTGCTTCTCCCATTGTAATGAGCTAATTAGTTACAAAATATGCAAGAATCTTTCTCTCTTGAAAAAGAAAGAAAAATTATTTCATCTTAAAAAATATTAAATTAAATTGAACCAAGAATAAAATATTCTGTATTTCTGAAATAACAAAATAAAAAATAATAATTATTTTAGCAAATAAAATATTTGATAGTGTATTTGTCTGTTGACAATAAACTAGTCCAGTGACCTATTAATTCATTTAAATTGGGTTTAAGCTGGTTATTCAAGCTATGGATTGGGGAATTAAATGTTTTGCTGTGAAACATGATATATGGTAGTTTAATGAAGTACATGAATGGAAAATAAAGTTGAAAGATAGCACAAGCATACATGCACATCCACAAATGCTCTACTACAGGTACAAAACCAATCTGACTAAAATAAAAGTTTCTGTGATTATGAACCAAATATATTGCACTATTTACACTATGGACTAAAATATTAAAGCAAATAAACCAGGAAATTACCTAAACAAATATCACTACTGTTCTGCAGACAAATAAAACAAATTTGGATCAACTTAAACTAAACTGACAATTTCTGTGACAAGCCACCCCCCATTTTATCATTAATTAGTGACTAAAAATATTAAACATCTCAAAACTTTCAAATTATATCTGTAAGTGCTTTTAAACACAGTTTTAGGTCATTAATAAAAAAAAAATTCAGGTTATTTCATTTTTTTAGTAAGATGCAATCAGTTGTTACTGATACAGTGCTATATAATTACAATTAATATTTCTGATGCCTATCCAGAAGGTTACAATATAAATGTGATGATATAGCTGTGATATGCACTTGTGTTTAGTATCCTCATTCATAAATTATAAATTTGCTAGATTAAAAGTCCAATGGTGCCCTCTGATTATGAATATTAGGTGACAGTTGTACATTACATAATATATTTTAATTTTTGATGCAACCAATTAAGGGCATGATAGTAAGTCAGTTTCATGATCTGTCTCTGAAAGGTCACATAACTAGGAATTCAATAGACTAAAATATCAAAATCATTTGGCAGAATATATTATTTACTTGAGGGTGGATGAATAGTTATAACTAGAAATAACAGAAAAAATGTTGGACAGTGCAATTTAAGTGATATTCATGAGAATGTGATGCTATGGAGTGAAGTATTTTTAACCATAAATTGAATACAAATAGTGAATCTTGATATACAATGTAGAAAAGATTTAATAAAATCAAAATATAGTGAAGTTTTTAATAAAAGTAGAAAAGAATCAGACATTTATATCAAATAGATAAGTTTTTTTTCTCTCTTTTATAAGTTTTTTTTTCTTCTTTTATTCCTTCTCTTTCCTTTTGCCAACATGAAAACAAGAAAGAAAACTAATAATCCAGCACTGGAGGAAGTGGCATGGTGAAAAGACAACACCCTCACATTCAAAAACCTTGAAGTAGTTGAAAAAGTAGAAAAAAGACTTACACACAGAAAATCTTGTGACAAATTTAATAGAAATGTTTAAGGAAAGTCAACATTAAATGGAGCAGAAGATGAATCAAAATCAGTAAGCAAACCTAAAATTAAAACCAAGTCAGTGCTTGATGCAGCATTCAATGAAAGTATTTAAATAATCACTGATGCAAGAAGTTCTTTCCATGGAAAAAAAAATTAGAGGGAATGCAACAGAAAATGGAGCAAAAGGATGAAAATGTTTAATTAGAAATGAGTGAAATGAAACAAAACTGTAATATTAAAAAAGTAAAATCAGAAAGAGCAAAAGATACCCCAGGACAAGTCAAAATATATACAATGAAAAAATAAAAATATTGAAAAACAAAGTATATATATTATAAAAGATCACATAAATGGTATGATTTCAAGACTGACATGCAGTGATATAGTAAACTTGTTTGTTTAGAAAAGAACTTCACTGTGTATAAAGAGCAGGTTTAGTCAGCTATTTTGATAATTTATTATTTAGTAGAGAACATTTCAACATTATTAAAATTTATAGTATAAAATTTAAGATGATGACTGATTATATCAACCTTTTGGGGGAAATACCAGACAATTTTAAATACAGGATACACACTTTAGATTAAATCAAAAAGTCTATGTAAACTTCAGAGATTATTAATAGTACTATCAGCTATCAGATACACTACATACTTATTTAAAAGAGTTAATTAATGGTTAATCTCTGTTCAGTTTGAAATATCATTAGTATTTAACACTTACTATTGAATTCTATACTTTGTTAATTATTAATAAATATTGCTTTGTTAATTGTTAGATTTGTCAAACATTTTGCTTACTGATGACTGCTATACCAATTGTTATTTTGCCGATAATCTCTGTTATCCATGATGAGGAGGCTATTTTAAATATATGTGTGATGGTACAACTGTGGTAGACATTTGCACTTTATATATTCATCAATAAATTATATATATTTTTAGACCAGAGGTATGATGGTGGCTTCTATAAGGGATTATTAGGTGTCTGTTGTCCATTATAATATATATATATATATATATATATATATATATATATATATATATATATATATATATATATATATATATATATATATATATATATATATATATATTTAAAGCAATCACTCTGTAGTCAAAGTGAGCTTCATGCTTTCCTTCCTAAAAACTAACAATTTACAAGGGTTCAAACCTAGCAATTATATTTAATGTACTAACCTTGTCATTACCTACTATGTGGCAACGTATGTCATCATTCATCATCATTATCAACCATTATCAATCCACTGCAGGATGAAGGTCTCTCCAAGTTTAATCCATCTTCTCCGATCTTTAGCTTCTCTTCTCCACATCACCCCTGCACACTTTCTTATTTCATCCATCCATCTCACATGCGGTCTCTTTCTGGGTCTTTTACAATCTCTTGGAATCCAGTTTAAAATTTCAATTGTCCATCTATTATCATCTCTTCTAACAATATGACCAGCCCAACTCCACTTCAATCTTTTAATTTTTTCAATAAGGTCAGTAACACCTGTTTGTTCACTTGCGTTTACGATCTCTTCTTGTTACTCCCAACATACATCTCTCCATACTTCTTTGAGTGGTCTGAAGTCTCTGAATTGCTCTTCTATTAAGTGTCCAAGTCTCAGATCCATAAGTAAGAACTGGTAAAACTCATTTGTTAAAAACCTTCCTTTTCAAACACATAGGCATATTTCCTTTTAGTATCAAGTTATTTCTATCAAAAGCACTCCAACCAAGTTTAATTCTATGATTAATTTCCTCCATTATGTTTCCATCTGTATTAATAATCTGACCAAGGTATTTGTAACTGTTAACTTCTTCTAATTCATCATAATCAATCTTTATTTTCATATTTTGAGCAAATCGATTAAACATTACTTTAGTCTTTTTAACATTTATCTTTAGTCCTACTTTCCTACTTTCACCTGATAATTACTGCAACATTTCCTGCAGATCTGAAGCATTATTTGCAAAAACAACTACATCATCTGCAAAATCTAAATGACTTAAATAATCACCATTTACTTTCACTCCTTTAGTTTCCCATTTTAATCCACAAAATACTTCATGCAGCACTGCTGTAAAAAGTTTTGGAGATATGGAGTCACCTTGTCTTACACCTTTCTCAATGTTGACTTTCCCAATGTCATTATGTAATCTAATTGTTGCTGTTGCATTTTTATAAATATTCTTTAAAATATGACAATATCTTGGATCTATACCTTGATGATCTAATGCTTTAATCACTGAAGAAATGTTTATAGAATCAAATGCCTTTTCATAATCTACAAATCCTAAGCATAATGGCAACTCATATTCATTTGTCATTTCTATAACTTCTCTCAATACCTGGATATTATCTACTGTACTAAAACCACTTTTAAATCCAGCTTGTTCTCTTGGTTGGTGGAAATCCAATGTTCTCTGTAGACGAGTAGTAATTATCTTGGTAAAAATTTTTTATAAAACTGATAAAAGGCTGATAGGTCTGTAATTTCTAATATCTTCTTTATCACCTTTTTTAAATATTGATATTATTACTGCATTCTTCCAATCATCCGGTACATCTTTATCATTTAGGCATTTGGTATATAACTTTGCTAAAAAAATTTCTATTTTTTCACCTGCTTCTTTTAATATATCAATTATAATTCCATCATTACCTGGAGCCTTTCCTTTCTTCATACATTTAATTGCATGTCTCACTTCTTCATTTAAAATTCTGGACAATTTGGAAGATGTAATAGATATAGGAGCTATTTGTTCTTTATTACTATATAATTCTTGATAAAAATCTTCTACCAATTTCATGATGTCATCTCTCTTTTTAGTAATAATTCCATCTTTTTTTCTTATTGCAGATATAAATTTCCTACCAATACCAAAATGTTGTTTAACATTCTTGAGACTTTTATTTTCTTCTACAGCTTTCCTTGCTATTTCACAGTTATACTTTCTTATATCATTTTCAACTCTTTTCTGTACCATTTTACAAAATTCGAGATATTCAATTCTTTTTAATACATCATTTCTGTATATCTTCATATTCCTTCTTTTCTTCATAAATTCTCTAGTCTCAGTAGAAATTTTATTAGTCAATTGCTGCTTTTTTCTACCAGCTATTCTTTGTTGCAGTTTTTAAAAGTATATCAGTTATTTTTCATATTAATTTCATTCAAATCTGAATCATGTTCAAAATCTCCTAACACTTGAAACCTATTTGTAAGTTCTAATTTAAATTCATTAGAATGTTTCTGAAGATTAGGAATATCAACTGTAAATATTGTTTTTCTTAATAATTTTTGTCTCTCTAGTTTTACATTAACACGTATCTTATGCCTTACTAATCGATGATCACTTCCTGTGTTAAATTTATTAAGAACATTACAATCTTGAAATATGTCTTTCCTGTTAGTCAAAATATAATCCAATTCTGCTGTACCTTCATTTGGATGCTTCCATGTCCATTTCCTTTTAACATTTTTCTCAAAAAAAGAATTCATTTCTTTTTCTGCAAACTCCACAAGTCTATGACCTCTCTCATTTCTATTACCATAACCAAAATTACCCACAGCACTTTCATCTTTCATTTTTTTACCAATTCTAGCATTAAAGTCTCCCATAACAATTTTAAAATGGTGTTTACTCTGATGAAAAGCCTTTTGTACATCCATATAAAAATATTCTACTACTTCATCACTAAGAGAACTTGTTGGGGCATAAACCTGAATTATCTGCATTTGGTATCTGCTATTAATTTGTATAACTAATCTTGCCACTCTGTCCGATGCACCATCAATCTCCACAATATTGTTCTTCTACTTTTTATTTATAAAGAATCCTACTCCACTTGTATTTCCAATATTTGTGCCTTTATAATAGAGTATATGTCCACTTTTTGGGCAAATTCCTAATGTCCACTCCATACGTTCTTGTCGTTGCAGCTGTTATTACTATGTGATTATTCATATAGTATACGAACATGGATGGGCTGCTCACCAACATGCATTGGCCAGCATGGTGAGTTTATTGGCTTTTTACCTCTGAGTTTAAGATCAAGAAACACCATGGTCTTTCTTCTCAGTGCCTGATAAGGCAGAATGAATGTTTGTGTAAATGATAAATATATTTCCCAATACATATATACAATTATGACAGACAAAAATAAAGCATGGCCCTTATTCCCAGGAGGCTGTAAAGTCACCAACCAAGGCAGCGGTTGGTGGCCGAAGGCGGAGGGTGTTAAGAATCCCCTGATTGTGGACCCAGGCTGCCATTTGATGATGACTTTTTATTTAGGTACTTACAACTGCAGATCACTTTCAAGTGAAGGAAGATTGCAAGAATTAGAAGAAGAACTCTCTTATATTAAATGGGACATTATTGGAACATATGTATATATATATATATATATATATATATATATATATATATATATATATATACAGTTTTAGTGTATACTATGTATATACGTATATATATATTTAAAATACACTAAAACTTTATAATAAATATTTTATAATTTTGATTTTGATACTTTTGAATATCTTAAGCTTGTGTTTGTTTGTTTTTTATTTAAAATATAATTTTTTTATCACATAAAGTTTGTGATTTGTAAGAATTTATTGCTTTTAATTTCGATTTTGTAAAAATTTAAAAGAAAGAAGATATAACCAAGTTGGCAGGTTCAAATTAACCCATTGTGACATTTTCTTTACTAATTAAAAGATTGTCTTATCATAGTTTTTACTTTTATAATTTAAAGACTTTAATGAAAAGTTTTGCTAATGATAGTGATTTAAACCTTATCTTCTTATATCTTACTTTTAATTAAAATGGATGGTAATTTGCTCAGGAATTTAGTAAATTGTATTATCTGCCTCTGGGCAAATGAGCCAACACATTCCTGTAATAGCTTGGGTGGTATAAATAGAATAGATTGGAGATAAAAGAGTCTTACACTCTTTTCTTTTATTTTCTCTTAGCTCTTAGTTTCTAAAATGTTCATTGAGTAGGTAACTGAACATCTTTCCCCGGGCCTCTAGGGGCTGCCTCTAGTATGGTGCCATGAAACTCCTGCCATGGAAGAAGGCTGCTACCAATGAAAAAGCCATAGTAATCAAAATTGCTGATCACCAAGCTAATCCCTGTAAACTAAAGTTCAAAGAATGAACCACCTAGCCATTGTAACATTGCCAAGGTAACAGTTTCATGCTTAACTATGAACCACCTAGCCATTGTAACATTGCCAAGGTAACAGTGCCATGCTTACCTATATTTATACTAATAATTAATATGTTTTTTATTATATATTTGTACCTAATCTCTGCTTGAAAGTCTCTCTATAATCCTATCTGTCATATATATGTAAATGCTTACATCTATTTAAGTTTAAATTCTACATTTTATTTAATGTGGAAAATTTTATTATTATAATTATTGGCTTTTTTTTTTACATGTAATTTATATGCCAAATCAACTCAATTCCACGAGCCTATATTTTACATTAGTCTTTTAAATCCCCCCCCCCCCCACTTCTGGGATATTTTCATCACTTTAAATTATTTGTTTTAAAGCCAATGCTCACTGGGTTGAGAAATAGTTAAATAATATTTCTGTTTATAGGCAGCTTATTATTTTAATACTGCCATGAGTATATATTTATTTGATTATAAATTTAAATGTTATTCAAGAACGCTATTGCTTAAATTCCAATAAAGATATTTAAATAATAATGACCATTGCTTTTTCAATGTAATAATCATTTATATGTAGCGCTTTCAGCATTATAGTATTAAATAATGTTTATTGATTTCAAATTTATGTGGGACCTGTTTAATGAAAGGAAATGTAATCATATGTCATTAAGATATTCATCTAGTTTAGATTTCAGTTATATAATATGGTTTAGTATACAAGTCATGCCATTATGCCCAATTAAAATTTTATATTTAGACCATTAGTTTTTGACATCATTAAAGGATATCTCATACTTTAACAGCATTGCCATCATAGGTCAGCCATCATTGTTATTCCCTTTGTCCTAACTTGAGGATAATCGGGAACACCAAATCCTCCATCTTCACTTATATATGTTTTAGCTGGCATTGGAAGTGCCTTATGCCACTTTTGGAAAGAGTAGTGGAAGCTTTGCAATGATACCCTATGCAGACAATTGCATCTCCCTACCTTTCTCTCCAGGTATGGCCCATCAGAAGAATGGGTGTACCATTTATCTTTTTCCCATTTAAATGATGAAGCCTCTCTCAGCCAAAATGGACCAAATCTTATATCCTGCTGCCTCATACTCACACTGCCATTCATTATAGTATTTTAGAATCATGGTTAAAACTAATCTATAAGCCATAACACTGTGATATAACTAAACCATTTTGTTATTTATTAATTTATTTATGTTTAGAATGTCACAAACAGTTTGCATTAAGCTATTTCCCTTTGATGAGCGGCTCCCACGTGTGAAAATGAATTTTCCTTATTATAATTTAATTCAAGATATAAAATATAATGTTTGTTAGATTGACATTTGTTTGATAACTTTACTGTTCAATAATTAATAAATATAATGGATGTCAAAGACCAATTTACCTGGCATCACAGTTATATACATGTAGTTTTCTTGTGTGGTCAAAGTGGCATTGTTCACAGTTTGTTAAATGCATTATTATAATTTATTCAAACATTAAAGTGTCTCTCTTGTGAATTATTTTGTCTGGGTTATTATTCAACCAAAATAGCATTTCTTTTCCTAAACCCATTATGTAACTTTTTTTAAAACATTGGCATATAAATTAACCACTCTACATATGTGTAAGTGTGACATCCCATAATAACTACAGATGTAAGCATAATGAAACTATTTTAGTGTGAACTATCTAAATAATTTATGTTTAGAACAAATTGTTTTTTTTATATAATATTAAATTAAAGTATCCTTTAATCCTATCCAGAGTTAGAATCTTTATTTTGGTTACTTTTTAAATATAAAAAGGTTTTATATAAATATGTATTATTATAATTATTATATATCAGTGGGGGATTGACTCTCAAAAACTCTAGTTCGATTCTCATGTCTCTGTATCACTGTGTGACATCTGGTACAATATATATATATTTTAACTTGCATTTTTGTTTATCATATATATATATATATATATGTTTTCATTTGTGACTCTTACAATATCTAGACTACTAAGCTACAAGCATTTCACTTTTAGTTTAAAAGTTAGATTAGGTACTATTACTAGAAAAAATGATTTCGGTTTGCAATTGCCACTTTTAATTAATTATTTGCATATAATTACATCAGAACTAAAAATTAACGAGGTAAATACATGGAAATCTCAATTATACTTTCAACATTTACACATATACACACACACACACATAATGTGTATCGTCTTTATTGTTACCTGTTAAAAGCTGAATCATTTCCTTCAAGTTATTCTATTTTATAATTTATTCCCACAGCCACTTTAACCATTTCCCTTCTTAAAATTTTTATTCAACATCTTCGTTTGTTTTTTTTAATCTAACTTTTACTACTAATCTTTCATTATTTTTTTTCTCAAGCAATATGATCCATCTTGTTTCCGTTTACATTTACGATTTACTAAATAAATATTTTTTTACAATAATTTTTTTTTTCAATATTTCTACTTATCACTTTTATTCTCTTCAAAATCTACATTGCAATAACCTCCCATTTTTTAAAAAAAAATGTTTCCATTTTTATTCCGTATAACTCTAAAAACGTAACAAATCTATTTATAATGAAGCACAAATACTCTTACTTTTTATTAGAAGACTGTTTGACCTTGTATTTCTTGTTTCTTTTTCTTTATCATTACTTTAAACTACCTAAATCATTAAAAAGTATTAGTATTCTGTATAACTTCCTGTCCATTACTGACTCATTATGTTTCAGATTATTATCTATTTTTATTACATTATGTTAATAGAAAAGCTAAAAGAATGTGATTACAAATAGTTAAAATTTGTTGAATATTTTGTAACGATTAAACAATTATTACATCAAAAAATATGACTCTCTTTTTGAAAAAGAAAACAAAATTCAATCTTGCTTATATTAGTCGGTGTAGTCTCTATTCTGAAACTTTTTTTAATATTTTTTGTTTGATATTTGAAAGGTTTGGTATTTGGATGATAATAAGGTAAATAATTTTGCTCAAATTTAACTTCGTATTTAAATGTAGATGATTTCATTTTTCTTGCATACTGAAAGTTATTCTTGATTTTGTTTTTGTTTTTTAGTTTTGTTTTTGTTTGCTTTAATGTTAGGATTCGTTTTTTTTTTTTACTTTTCTATCGGTAAAATTTCAAGAAAAAATTGAATAGAAATAAATGTTTGTAATTTATATATCTATCAGGGATTTGTAATAGCATTTCACAAAAAAAAAAAATTCAATTACCCAAATGAAAAAAAAAAGAAAATTTAATAACATTTAAGAAATAATTAGTTTTTAGAAACCAATGAAGATAAAAAATATATATTATTTAAAATTATATATGTACTTATATCTAAAGTTATCCAATTTCTAATAGTTACTTATTCATACGTTCTTCTTGCTATTATTATATTTAGATTATTCTTATAGTAAAAATGAACATAAATGAACTGCTTAAAAACACATCAATGTGATTAATTTATTGGCTTTGATCTCTGAGTTGGACCATTAAAAACATTGTTTGTTTTTTTTCCAAATGCCTGATATGCCTTAAACAAGATAAATGTAGATAAATGCTGATCTTTATAATTAAAATCATAATGGACAAATAAATTATGATTTCCTGGAGGTTTTAAGATGATCAAACTAAGCAGCAGGTATTTCATATAGCAACAGAAGTAGTAAGAAACCCTAGTCATTTTTAGAATTTTATTTGATGGTCATCACTTATTTAGCTACTTATAACTATAAGTCATTTTCAGCAACAAAAAAAAAAAAACTACATAAATTATAAAAACTGCATAATATTAAATGAGTCATTATCTTTGTGAAAACAGAATTAATTTAAAAAGTGACCTTGTATTTTATTATAAAGACCTAATTATTAAAACAACAAGTGGGATAGGGTTCATTATATACAGAAGAGAAAAGAACAATGATTGGGGTAAATAGTTCTTCAAATTATTGGAAAATAATGGGTGTGTAGATAATTTAATATTTTGTCCCAACAACTTCTCATCGTAATGAAAATATAGAAGATTTTAATATGAATCTACAGATACTTTATTATGGAAGATTTAAGACTAAAATTGAAAAGCAGATCAAAGTTGCAAATTCTGTGAATATATTTCATTTTAGAGTCAAAATTAAGAGATGACATATTCTTGGTAACATCAAAATAAAAGGCTTATATGTTACTGTTTTTTGTTTTTTTTTAGAAAACTTCCAAAGATACTGAAATAAGAGTATATAAATAATATTATAGTAGAGTTGCATTATATTATGTCCAACAAAAAGCATGCACTTTAAGATGTATAGTACTAAATAATTGTAACACAGAAAATAGGTCATTGATTACAAAGATGGAAGATATATGTTAATGCAAAGCAAAACTGTTAATATTTTTAATCTTCAGAAATATCCCAATAAAACTTGCGAAAATCATTTTAAGATATGAACAGGCTTTTATGAATTCTTAAACTAAAATGACATCAACAAGAAGATAACTGATATTCTACTAAATGTAGATAATCAGAAAAAAACAGTGATTTATTAATAATTCTTTCAATGGAGACAAAGTGATGTATAAAGAAAACAAGAAATATGAAAATATTTTAAACGGATCCATTTTAAAAAAGACTTGAATATCTAGAATTGTTTAAATAGTCTAGATAAACTTAATATAAGCAATAATAATTGTGAAGTGGCAAAGAAAATTATAAAAGAAAACAATCTCAAAAATGTAAAACATCATCGTGATGTTGGAAGAAAATGTATGTTGTCAGGAAAAAAAATTCATTGTTACTTAAAAAAAAATATCATGAAGAGTGTGACATTTTTTTAGAATGAACTATTGCTATATATAAAATCCATGTGAATAAATAAATGTTTTTTTTATTGTGAATATTTGTCTGTAAGTCTGTCACTTGGTATTCAAGTTAAAAATGTCTTTGTTAGAGGTCATAGTTATTTGTTTCCCCATTAGAGTAGTACAGTAATTTGTTAAAGCAATGTAACATTTTCAAATTCAAATTGAAAAAAAAACTTTAATTTGTTTAAAATAAAATAGATATATCTAAAAATCTAAAACTATAGTATTACTTTTTACTGTTAAGTATATAAAAAAAAATTACTAAACTAAGTGTTAAATATGTAATGATATTTATATAGACTATGAAAATTTATGTGTAATTCTGTAATGCTATCAAATTCAAATTGAAAAAAAAAACATTAAATTTGTTTAAAGCAATATATATATATATTGTACCAGTCAAAAAACCCACCAAAAGAACTGAAAGTCGGATCCAAACTCAGCTGGTTCAAACTGAATTCAAACCCAACTCACCAGCTCAGATTAGCATAAATCGACAGCACAGTGCTATGTGCCAAGAAACTAGCTCAACGGTTGGTGAGGATCAGAGACCCCTGAACTGACACTAATATTGGATAATCAATTAACTAAGATAATTTTTAAATCGAATCATATGTATATGTTCGGGTTGCCAACACAGACAGCGAGCATTAACATTAAAATAATTATGAATAAAAAGACTTAAGAAACCAAGTGTGTTTAGAAAATATTTAATAATAATAATTTGTTTGGTTTGAATTTTAAATAAAGATTAAATTAATTAATTCTAGTCCTTAAACAAAGTTTATAATTATAATACGAGTGGTGGTCCTTATTATATGCCAATGAATATTACGCAATATTTGAAAGTCTATGTCTATGCCCCCAACAAGAAAATAAAAGGCAGATAAAGGTATTCATTAGTAAAGGAAATTATTACTCTAATTTTATACGAAAGAATGTGATATTTATTTTCACATTCGCAAATCCATTCATGAAGAGCAAGATACGTATTTTAGGGCATAACTTTAATCTTTATTGGAAAACTTATTTAATTAAATATAACTGAGAATTTGTTCGACTTTAATTGAAATCACTTCATCATGAATTACGAGCATCAGAGCGGGCTTTACTGGAACAGAGAGGCAACTGTGCTGACGAATTATGAGCTATAAAATGAAATTGAAAGACGATAGCTAGTCGATAATCGAAGTCCTATGGCGGCTTGCATCTGACAAGTCTTATGCCCTTTGACTAATATGAACAGGAGAGGAAGTGCTTTCTTCCTCGATAATTTAAAATAACAGAAATATAATCACCGACCAGCCTAACGGAGCGGAAGATTGCCCTACATCAGCAACGTTGAAGATGATGACTTACTAGTCACCGTTTGAGAACTAAAACCCAATTATAGAATGCTCTACATGATGACTTGATCAAATGAATTAAAGTCAAACGAGCTTTTAAGTAAAACTATTTTAAAGTATTTGTAAATCATATTAATTATGCCCCAATCATCGTGCCCTTCCTGAATATTAATAGACAGTGAAAACAATTTGAATTAGAATATATTTGATTCCTTTATAGGCCCTTTTGCAAAAATAAAAACATGTTTTAACATTATATTTGAATAAATACGCATTAGTGAAACGAGAAAATAGCTTTTTAACATTATGTGGATATATAAACATTTGTAAATTAGATAGGAGCTGGGGACATAGGTGAGAAACGGAGCTAATAATTTATTATTAGCCAATTATAAAAATAACAAACATTTAATAATTTCTTTCGACTCGATGATTGATAGAACTGTATAAATCTAGTTCTAATGGATTAGAATTATTATCAGATTTAATATTATATTTTCTGCGTAAGGCAAATAGAACAAAGGAGTTTATCGAGTCGAAAGATTATTGGCATATAATTAAAATAACAACATTAATAAATTACACAAATATATATATAATATAATAAATGAACCGCCAAGTAAGAAAAGAGAAAGTTTAAAGACTAGAGGTTGAGAGAACTACGATATAAATTTACAGTAGCATGAATAAAAGGTTTTATAAAGATTGTTACATTAAAGAATAAAAGAGCTCTAAAAGGGAGTGTAAAGTAAAGTTCGAAACTGGCCAGAAAGTTTAAGGTTCATTTGGAAACATATTACCCATTTCTTCCGGGGCTGGTTCTTAGTTTACACGTCCAGGTTGGTAAAAAATGTAGGCATGCATTTAGTCGATTACTTGAACAGCATTTTAGTGGCTTTTCATAATTTTAGCAGCATGATTGGTCCGGAAAAGATTCAGCAGCTTCATTGAAGATTTTCAGGGGACTTCAGGAACCGATAGCCAGATTCCTGACGTTTAGCCCTTTACCATGATCGAAACACTATTTAAAATGCACAGAGTTTACTGCACTTCTCTACAACAAAGATGGCTTCTTTTTTTCTCCAAACTTTTCAGAGCTATATATACTGTCCTCTGATGCCTTCAGGCTAGCGCTTCTTTCATTATCAATGTTTTTAGATTTACTGGTTGTTTTTAGATACATTCCTTCGATAAGGCTTTCAAACTCATTAACTTGAATTCATTTTCTAATTAGAAAATGAATTCTTAAAATCAGAAAATGATTTTAATTAGGAAATCCTTATCTTTTTTTCTAATTAATAAAACTTTAACTGTTGTTTTTGGAAAGGGAAAATCTGAAAGCTTATCGAAAGAATGTAGCTTTTAATCAATAAAACTTTAACAAATTATTTAAAAATAAAATCAAACATTCCCGACGCAATGAAACTTTCAAACAATTATATATATTTAAATATTTACAAATATATACGCACAATCCATGCAGTTATAATACATATAAATTCATGAATAATTCTATCATGAATTTATTAATAGAATTGATCAATTTAAATCTGAAACTAATTAATTTTAATACGCATTTATGAAATAAGTTATTCTTTATGGAAATTAGCGTGGATTGAACGTATAAAGCCCCATTGCATCGGAAATTTAAGGTTAGTACTAGGGTTTGAAGTGGGCTTATGGCTAGATGTCATGAAGCTAGGATCGAACTCAGATCCGACTGCTTCATTTCTTTTCACTTCAAAAAAAAAACAATGAAAAAAAAATCTCTTTACTTATACGTGATACAGTCGCATAAGTGTACTCGACTAGTTGGTAGACTCTGGGAGAACAGCATGAGCATGAATAATATCATCTGTACAAACTACAAAATTATACATGTCTCATTGCGATCATTTTTTTTAAATATTATCTAGCTTATAAATAGGTCCGTTAATCAAGTCTCATTTTCCCTATGGTCATGTCAGTCGGTCGTCTGTATATATATCTGTCATTTAATGGTTGTCCTATTGTTTCCCTGGATCAGGTGGCACATATGGTTTTAACTTTTGATAATGGTCATAGTCTTGGTCCTTTCTTGTCGGTGTCAAGTTCCCGTAATCTATTGCTGTCAGTAATTCTATGGCCTTTTCTGCGACTGAATGCACAAAAAAAATTCTTTAATATTATCTAGATGAGCGATGGGGTTCTCTCCTGGGTCTCCTTTGAAAATTTGAGTCTGTATCGAGGATCCAGGGAATGGCATCTGTAAAGTCCTCATACTAAGTTGAGGATTCATCATCTGTCCCATTTCTACTTTTGGTTTTATTTTACTAGTGGTCTGAACATCTTCTTTTTCCCTTTCTGTATTTATATCAGCTTCTTCGACCGTTTCTTGATTTGACTCATCTTCTCCACTGTCATCTTCTTTGCTGTCCACAACTTCTTTTGGTGTGGTCTGATCATCTTCATCATCTATTTTTGGGGCTTCAGAAGGATTTATTTCTTGCTGATGCTTTACATTCTCTGGGTTTGAGTTGGTTTGGATGCCTCGTGCTTCCTCAAGCCTTAAAATCCTTTCCATCATCATCATCATTAGCTTCCTGTCTTCTCTCATTTCTCTGAGGATCGTATGTAAAGTGTCTCTTCCCATTTTTGAAAATAAGTAAATAATATAATAAACAATGTGAATCAAACTTATGGCACTCTCTGTATACTTAAATAATAATTTTTTTCTTTTAGTACATTTAATTAGGTCTCTGACTACTGGTCCCATTGTCCCTATCTTCATTAGCTGCTGCATATTATTTCCCCAATCTATGTAATCTGCCTTTTTTAGTTTAGTTTTAGTTTGCCTACGTTTTCTTGGTTAGCTCTTTCTATTAATTCTTTGAATGAGACATGTATTTTATTTAGAAAAAAACTATTAAAGATAAGAAACAAACATTACTCACTTTCCCTCTGTTCAACTGTTCTCCCATGTCTGAAAAAAAAAAACTATACAAATAATTAGTGATATACAAATATTTATACATATATATTAGCAGGTAGTACAAGTAATTCTCTGTATTGGACACATTTGGTTTTTATTATTTAGACAACTGACCCACTACTGTGCTGACAATCAAATTTGCTGACAAATTTATTTATATGGGCGCCAGTGAGCAAAATGAGATCAATAGGGCATGTGAAATAACCCATTGACCCCCAAACCACATATGATTGACTTAATTTTTGATAAAACAATTTAATTGATGATGAGTATTTATTATTTAATAACAACTGATGTGTTCCTGACATGAGTTTAAATATAGGAGTTCACTATTTCATTTTTACTAAGCATGAGGCTTTCACAAAAAAAAATGTCAAAATTAATATTACACAAGAACTTTTATTTGTTGATATCATTTTTAATCTTGCTAGCATGAAAGCATGTAAACCATTTAAGCATTTTGCCAACTGCATCTGGCTGCTTGGTGTACACAAAAGGTCTTCACCTGCTTTGAGGTTACTCTAGAAATTATTGTCATTAAAGTGTAATTGTCACACTGCATCGGACCGCTTGACAGATAATTCCCAGTTTGAAGGTCTTCGCCTATTTTGAGGCTACTAAGAATACGGAGTGAACATTTAATATATGTGCTAGCAAGCAATACTTTGAAATTTAAAACTTTTAACATGATATCATATTGGATATTTTTAATTATAACAACTGAGATGAATATAATTAATTTTGACACAGACAAAATATTTCATTTATTTTACCCCTTGCTTTAATCTATAGACTCTTACTACTTTTCTAACGATAATTTTCCTACTGTCATGAACGCGTATAACACAAACGTATAATATATATACTGATATAGTACACTATAATTAATTTATATATATATTCTATCTTATTACTTTTCTTTAAATAATTATTCTGACTAACGAATCTTTTACTGATGAACATTTAAAAAATAATCTTGAAAACATTTAATTATAAGAAAGAAAATTACAAAATGACATTTTAATTTATTAAATCATTTCAGTTATGCGTTATAAATCGCATAACTTTTCTTCAAATATATATAACATTCTACAAAAATATCACTTTCTACAGAAACATTTAATTTATTGAGATCTCAATTGACTGAGTAACTAAGATCATAATTACTATCTACAGGGTATGTGGGGTTTATTAAATCGAAGCCACAACAGTTGGGCAGCCAAAAACATAACCATGTACCAGTCGAAAAACCCACCAAAAGAACTGCAAGTCGGATCCAAACTCAGCTGAACCAAACTGAATTCAAACCCAACTCAACAGCTCAGATTAGTAGAAATCTAAATCGACGGCACAGTGCTATGCACCAAGAAACTAGCTCAACGGTTGGTGAGGATTAGAGACCCCTGAACTGACACTAATATTGGATAATCAATTAACTAAGATAATTTTTAAATCGAATCATATGTATATGTTCGGGTTGCCAACACAGACAGCGAGTATTAACATTAAAATAATTATGAATAAAACTAAGAACTAAGAAACCAAGTGTGTTTAGAAAATATTTAATAATAATAATTTGTTTGGTTTGAATTTTAAATAATGATTATATTAATTAATTCTAGTCCTTAAACAAAGTTTATAATTATAATACGAGTGGCGGTCCTTATTATATGCCAATGAATATTACGCAATATTTGAAAGTCTATGTCTATGCCCCCAACAAGAAAATAAAAGGCAGATAAAGGTATTCATTAGTAAAAGGAAATTGTTACTCTAATTTTATACGAAAGAATGTGAGATTTATTTTCACATTCGCAAATCCATTCATGAAGAGCAAGATACGTATTTTAGGGCATAACTTTAATCTTTATTGGAAAACTTATTTAATTAAATATAACTGAGAATTTGTTTGACTTTAATTGAAATCACTTCATCACGAATTACGAGCATCAGAACGGGCTTTACCGGAACAGAGAGGCAACTGTGCTGACGAATTATGAGCTAAAAAATGAAATTGAAAGATGATAGCTAGTCGATAATCGAAGTCCTATGGCGGCTTGTGTCTGACAAGTCTTATGCCCTTTGACTAATATGAACAGGAGAGGAAGTGCTTTCTTCCTCGATAATTTAAAATAACAGAAATATGATCACCGACCAGCCTAACGGAGCGGAAGATTGCCCTACATCAGCAACGTTGAAGATGATGACTTACTAGTCACCGTTTGAGAACTAAAACCCAATTATAGAATGCTCTATGTGATGACTTGATCAAATGAATTAAAGTCAAACGAGCTTTTAAGTAAAACTATTTTAAAGTATTTGTAAATCATATTAATTATGCCCCAAATCATCGTGCCCCTCCTGAATATTAATAGACAGTGAAAACAATTTGAATTAGAATATATTTGATTCCTTTATAGGCCCTTTTGCAAAAATAAAAACATTTTTAAGATTATATTTGAATAAATACGCATTAGTGAAACGAGAAAATAGCTTTTAACATTATGTGGATATATAAACATTTGTAAATTAGATAGGAGCTGGGGACATAGGTGAGAAATGGAGCTAATAATTTATTATTAGCCAATTATAAAAATAACAAACATTTAATAATTTCTTTCGACTCGATAATTGATAGAACTGTATAAATCTAGTTCTAATGGATTAGAATTATTATCAGATTTAATATTATATTTTCTGCGTAAGGCAAATAGAACAAAGGAGTTTATCGAGTCGAAAGATTATTGGCATATAATTAAAATAACAACATTAATAAATTACACAAATATATATATATAATATAATAAATGAACCGCCAAGTAAGAAAAGAGAAAGTTTAAAGACTAGAGGTTGAGAGAACTACGATATAAATTTACAGTAGCATGAATAAAAGGTTTTATAAAGATTGTTACATTAAAGAATAAAAGAGCTCTAAAAGGGAGTGTAAAGTAAAGTTCGAAACTGGCCAGAAAGTTTAAGGTTCATTTGGAAACATATTACCCATTTCTTCCGGGGCTGGTTCTTAGTTTACACGTCCAGGTTGGTAAAAAATGTAGGCATGCATTTAGTCGATTACTTGAACAGCATTTTAGTGGCTTTTCATAATTTTAGCAGCATGATTGGTCCGGAAAAGATTTAGAAGCTTCATTGAAGATTTCAGGGGACTTCAGGAACCATAGCCAGATTCCTGATGTTCTAGCCCTTCACCATAATCAAAACACTATTTAAAACACACTGAGTTTACTGCACTTCTCTACAACAAAGATGGCTTTTCCTTTTTTCTCCAAACTTTTCAGAGCTATATATCTGTCCTCTGATGCCTTCAGGCTAGCGCTTCTTTCATTATCAATGTTTTTAGATTTACTGGTTGTTTTTAGATACATTCCTTCGATAAGGCTTTCAAACTCATTAACTTGAATTCATTTTCTAATTAGAAAATGAATTCTTAAAATCAGAAAATGATTTTAATTAGGAAATCCTTATCTTTTTTTCTAATTAATAAAACTTTAACTGTTGTTTTTGGAAAGGGAAAATCTGAAAGCTTATCAAAAGAATGTAGCTTTTAATCAATAAAACATTAAACAAATTATTTAAAAATAAAATCAAACATTCCCGATGCAATGAAACTTTCAAACAATTATATATATTTAAATATTTACAAATATATACACACAATCTACGCAGTTATAATACATATAAATTCATGAATAATTCTATCATGAATTTATTAATAGAATTGATCAATTTAAATCTGAAACTAATTAATTTTAATACGCATTTATGAAATAAGTTATTCTTTATGGAAATTAGCATGGATTGAACGTATAAAGCCCCATTGCATCGGAAATTTAAGGTTAGTACTAGGGTTTGAAGTGGGCTTATGGCTAGATGTCATGAAGCTAGGATCGAAATCAGATCCGACTGCTTCAATATATATATATATATATATATATATATATATATATATATATATATATGATAAAGAAAACAAGTTATAAATTTCAAAACTTGCTCTTAGCTTGTATTTTATGATCACTAAATGGAGCTTTACCAATAGCTCACTAACAAGCTTTGTTTACATAAATGCTGAGAGAGATAGAATTTAATATCTCTTTCATTGTCTCCAACCTTTAATCCATGGTTTTGAGCTAGTTTGGTTCATGTCAGTAAAGGGTAGGAAGACTAGAAACTAGATGTAAATACCAACTCTACAATCAGCATTTATGAAACACGTTTCTATCAGTTTGAACGCATGAATTTTTTAGATACATAAATATTTTCAAACCCAGTCAAACAAATTAGATAGCTATATGGGTCTGAATTCATTTCAATTTCACCATATAATAAAAGCCTGTGCAATCTATATTATTGCAAAAACCTTCAAGGGTACATTTATGATAAATAAAACATGTTATAAATTTCGAAACTTGCTCTTAACTTGCATTTTATCATTACTAGATGGAGCTTTACCAATAGCTCAATAACAAGCTTTGTTTATATAAAAGCTGAGAGAGATAGAATTCAATATATCTTTCATTGTCTCCAACCTTTAAAACATGGTTTCGAGCTAGTTGCTTTACATCAGTAAATGGTATGAAGACTAGAAACTAGATTTAAATACCAAGTTTACAATCAGCATTTATGAAACACATTTCTATCAGTATGAAAGCATGAATTTTTCAAATACATAAATATCTTCAAATGCATTCAAATAAACTAGAAAGCTATATTGGTCTGAATTCAGTTCAGTTTTATCATATAGTAAAAGCCTCTGCAATCTATATCATTGCAAAAACTTTCAAGGATACATTTATGATAAATAAAACAAGTTATAAATTTCAAAAATTGCTCTTAGCTCGCATTTTATGATCACTAGATATACAAATTTTATAGAACCATATTTATAAATTATATCATTTAATAATTATCTTAATTCTTCAATTATTATTCTCACAGTCTGGGTGCATTTTATTCATGACCATTAATTATCATAAGTTAAATTTTTTAATATTCCATACTTGTGTGTATTATATCTTAGTGCCAATATTTTATATGCTTGTCATTATCTTTATTTATATTTCAGTCAGTTGACTTTTAAATTTATTTGTTGGTGCAGATATTACTTATTGTTTATTGAGGTTAAAGTTATGGTTATAACTTTAGTCAACTAATGTGAAGTTTTTATCTTGGTATTGTTAATTGCAGAATTGCCTTGGTATGTCAGGCCTTATTTATTATCATTTTTATTATTGTGCTGGATGGAGTGGATAAATTCCCCATCTATATTGCAGTTATCAATAAGTTGATAAGGCTTATGTTTCCAGTTATTGTAATCACATATTTCTAGGTACCTATTGTTGTTGTTTTTGGTGAGCCTCTCCATATATTTTCCTGATGCATCAAGACAAAGGTTCAGGCATTCTATTTTGCCTCAAATGTAGATGTTATTTTGGAAGCCACCATGCTTTTGATATTATTTATGCTAGTTGCTGTGTGGAGTCTTCTTTTTGGACCTATGACTCATGTGGTTTAATTAAATCTAAATTTTCCACCATAGTAGGTGAGGTTGTTTATATTTTTAGTATGTAATGCCAAGATAAGTTTGTTTGAATGATGTCTTTCCTTCAGGAAGCACTCAGTTATGTTAGTGCTTTAGAATGTAAGAATGTTTGTGTTTTGTACTATCATGATTTGTAATCATTCACAAACCAAACCACAATATTTTGTAATTGTAAATGTTTGAATTTATAAGCATATGTCCAGTTGGTATAACCCACATATGTTATGTATGTGCTATGATCATCCAGAACTTTTCCAATGGAGGTGTAAATCACTTAGTTGTTTTAAATGTTTATTTAGAAGATTTACATTATTTGGACATTGAATTTATAACTTATGTGTGTATAAATGACTTCTGATAAATGGCCCCTTCCTTTAATCCATTTAATATTTGCTTATTTCAGTCATTTAGTTATTTTCTACTTTAAAGCAGTATTTATATAAAAAAAATGTATTAAAGAAATCCATCTATGATCTAAATTACTAATTTAACAAGATAGATACAATTTGTGTATCTATGTGTTTATTGATTTAATTTCACCACAGCTTATACAATTCCTATGTAAATATCAACTGCAAATTATATGTGTTATTGTTAAACCTTGTACTTGATTTACAAATAAAAAACTTGTGTGTATTTGTAAAACAAAACCATTATTATGTTTCCCAGATATATATAAATGAAACTTAAATATATTCCAAACAACGGTAAACAATTTATAATACAATATAAATAAAAACTCAATAAAAACTCATAAAGAAATATTTTCGATTATATTCATAATCATTTTCAACTCAACTTTCAAAATGGAATCATCTATTACCAACTGGAAACACATGTCGATTTAAATATCCCACAATTCATTAATCCTAACATTTATGACTGTCTGTTTATTATCGTATTTTTATACCTACTAATAAAAACTGCCTCTTTAATTTTTCTTTTTTCATTATCTCTCTCTTGGCCTAAAATTTTTATTTTATTTATATCAAAATTAAACTTAAAATTACAATTTCTATCATGATCATAAAAAATAGATTCAGTATATAACTTGACTTCATTACTATTATCATTACATATCTGTACATTTTTCAAAATTCTTTTATATAACAATTTATGTTCTTTAATTCTTGTCTCTATATTACATCTAGATTCCCCTACATATGATAAGTTACACGCACAAAAAATTCTATAAATTATATTACTCATGTTATTTTTTTCTAACTTATCTTTTGAATTATTAACCATTCTATTTAAATTACCTGATCCATAAAAAGAAACATTATATATACCATTATAAACTTTTTTCATAAATTTTACTTGATTATTATTATAAAAAAGGCAAAGAAATCCACTTCTTACTCTTAATTTCTTCATCACCAGTATTTCTATTAATTTTCTTACTAAATTGACAAACCACTTGATAAATTTCTTTTATATTATAACCTACACTTAATAATTCACTTACATAATTTTCAATATTTTTCTTTTTATCACATGCATATTTACATAAAATATTATTTCTATACAAAAAAGACCTAAAACCAGCCATTTTATAATTATGTGGCACTTTAGATAAATAGGGAATATACCCTCTAGTTTCAATAGGTTTAATAAACAATTTATAGTCAATCATATTATTGTTCCTTGAAATTATCAAATCTAAATATTTAATACTGTTATTATATTCTTTCTCCATAGTCCAAATAAGACCTTTTAATGTATTATATTCATCACAAATTTTATCAATCATTTCTGAAGAAGCACATATAAAAACATCATCCACATATCTCATATATATTTTAATATTTCCCATAAATATAAATTTGTTTAAAATTTTCTCTTCATAATATGACAAAACAAAACTGCATAACTGTGCCACCATTGGTAATCCCATTGGCTAGCCTTTACTCATCTTATAAAATTTACCATTAAAGGATGCAACAATATTTTGTTCAATAAAATTTAAAGCCTTCATCAGAAAACATATTAATTGATTATTCACTTTCTTTTCCAATAAAGCTTGAATAATTATCTTAATTGAATCAAGTCTATCAATAGATCCATACATCTCAGAAACATCCAATGACACTAAAACATCATCATAGTCCAAACTTAAATCTTTAATTTTTTCAACAAAATCAAATGATGACGTTACAGAATATTTTCCAAATCCAAGTAAATCTTGTAAAATTGTAGCTATATATTTACTAGTCTAATACACAAAAGACCCTCCAAAATCCAAAATTATTCTAAGTGGATAACCTTCTTTATGTAATTTTACATTAGCAAATACACATGAACAAATAGCATTTGAAGGATATAATGAATAGTACACATTATCATATATTCCTTTATTCTTTGCCTTTAATAAAATGTTATTAATAAATTTCATTTTTTCTGAATCAACATTATATTTATCAATCAATTCAAAATTTAATTTTTCCATTTGTAAAATAGATAATTCATCAAGCTTTATTGGAAAAGAAAGTGAATAATCAATTAATATGTTTTCTGATGAAGGCTTTAAATTTTATTGAACAAAATATTGTTGCATCCTTTAATGGTAAATTTTATAAGATAAGTAAAGGCTGGCCAATGGGATTACCAATGGTGGCACAGTTATGCAGTTTTGTTTTGTCATATTATGAAGAGAAAATTTTAAACAAATTTATATTTATGGGAAATATTAAAATATATACGAGATATGTGGATGATGTTTTTATATGTGCTTTTTCAGAAATGATTGATAAAATTTTTGATGAATATAATAAATTAAAAGGTCTTATTTGGACTATGGAGAAAGAATATAATAACAGTATTAAATATTTAGATTTGATAATTTCAAGGAACAATAATATGATTGACTATAAATTGTTTATTAAACCTATTGAAACTAGAGGTATATTCCCTATTTATCTAAAGTGCCACATAATTATAATGGCTGGTTTTAGGTCTTTTTTGTATAGAAATAATATTTTATGTAAATATGCATGTGATAAAAAGAAAAATATTGAAAATTATGTAAGTGAATTATTAAGTGTAGGTTATAATATAAAAGAAATTTATCAAGTGGTTTGTCAAATTAGTAAGAAAATTAATAGAAATACTGGTGATGAAGAAATTAAGAGTAAGAAGTGGATTTCTTTGCCTTTTTTATAATAATAATCAATTAAAATTTATGAAAAAAGTTTATAATGGTATATATATAATGTTTCTTTTTATGGATCAGGTAATTTAAATAGAATGGTTAATAATTCAAAAGATAAGTTAGAAAAAAATAACATGAGTAATATAATTTATAGAATTTTTTGTGGGTGTAACTTATCATATGTAGGGGAATCTAAATGTAGTATAGAGACAAGAATTAAAGAACATAAATTGTTATATAAAAGAATTTTGAAAAATGTACAGATATGTAATGATAATAGTAATGAAGTCAAGTTATATACTGAATCTATTTTTTATGATCATGATAGAAATTGTAATTTTAAGTTTAATTTTGATATAAATAAAATAAAAATTTTAGGCCAAGAGAGAGATAATGAAAAAAGAAAAATTAAAGAGGCAGTTTTTATTAGTAGATATAAAAATACGTTAATAAACAGACAGTCAGCAAATGTTAGGATCAATGAATTGTGGGATATTTAAATCAAATGTGTTTCCGGTTGGTAATAGATGATTCCATTTTGAAAGTTGAGTTGAAAATGATTATGAATATAATTGAAAATATTTCTTTATGAATTTTTATTTATATTGTATTATAAATTGTTTACCGTTGTTTGGAATATATTTAAGTTTCATTATTGTTTTATTGATATAAGTGGACATTTATTTTGTTTTATATATATATATATATGTATGCTATTATATAAATCTAAAATCGCAATCTTGAAATAAAGTTATGTCATTTGTTTTATATAAAAGAATGATTTTGAGTTTTATTTGAGATTTATTAATTTTCTTTTTCTCTATTTTAGTACATCATTTCCACAAACTAGCAGATATGAAAATATTAAATTATTGGTAATTTCAATTGAATAGATATATTTTGGATTCAATAAAATTCCTTTTGTTCCAAATTATATTTGGTTTATAATTAATTGTGAGTTAAGTTCACCATGAGGACTAATCAGTAATGTATTCTAGTCTATGCTCTATACTATTAAGTTTGTTTATATAGTTAGCCATAGTAACAGCATATTTTTAATATATTCATTTTGAAGCAATTTCTATTCTCTTAATAAATGTATAACATGTTATTATATAAGTTATTACACTTTTTATATGTATCATATTTATATTGAGTTGAATTATGGAAGATATGTTATTTCTTTTTGCATGGCACATATATTTTATTATAATTGACAAGTTACTATGAAGCTTGGTTAATTTATGGGTGTATCACAGATATATCTTTTCCAAATCTTTTCTTATTTATAATATACACTATCCATTATAAATGGTGCAATTTATAGATTGAATTTATAAATTAAATAATTTAAGAGATACCATATTTCATTATAAATGCTGTGTCATTATGAGGCTTACTCAATTAATGATTGTTGATTACATATACAGTTTCAAATTGTATTTTCCATTATAGTGCTGCTCAACAATTTAGGCCATATTATCTTTTACTTATGACATATAGACAATCTATTACAAATGGCCTTTCAATGTTTGGTGCCTTCTTTTCTCATTATATCTATACAATGTATCATATGCTGATCCATGGTCTGAATGGTGTTTTGTATCATATGCTGATCCATGGTCTGAATTCTGTTTTTATGATGAGGCAAAGTCCACATGTGTATACCCATAGAGAGGTAGTAGAATTATCCATATTATTATACAACTGTCATGTTGTTTTATAGAGCCTCCTTTTTAGTGTTAAATCCCTCATGATGATATAGAGTTAATTTTTCCACCATGTATGGTGAAGTTTCATATTTCAAAATCATATGGCAAGGATAAAATAATGTTAGATTAAGGAACACTTGTCTATCTGTGGTGTTTGCTTAATTGAAATAGTGTTTTATGATGTTGTAGGATCATCATCAGTTATAGAGAGACCAAACCAAGATCAATTAATGATTGTGGAATTTATAGATGTAAGAGCAAGAGATGCATGTGAGCACTTTATCTTTATTAATTAGTGATTTGACAATGGATTGGTAAGATCAGTTAAGTATTCAATAATTAGGTGGTGGACATAGATAATGTTTTAGTGATATATATGTGTATTTGATTTTTGATGTCTATTCTGATTTAATACACCAAACT
This sequence comes from Epiperipatus broadwayi, assembly GCA_028023455.1. Classification (NCBI taxonomy): domain Eukaryota; kingdom Metazoa; phylum Onychophora; class Udeonychophora; order Euonychophora; family Peripatidae; genus Epiperipatus; species Epiperipatus broadwayi. The sequence goes on from JAQFVV010006336.1 coordinate 2,597,371, forward strand.
TATTCATCTCAAATTTAAATCAGTTATTACTTGTGTAGAATATGATAATTGCCCTTATCATATTCTGATAAAAGAAATGGTTTTGGTATAATACACTACTTTATAACTTTTGACTTCTAAATTTAAAATTTGTGTATACCATAAGGTCCTAAATACACTGTTGTTTTTGTAATTTAAGTGCTAGTTCAGCTTAAATAAGTTTCATTATTTCATTTTTTCAGGATAGGCTAAATAGTAATAAATGATACTCTTAATATCATTGTATAAGTTAGTCACATTGACTAAGAGTATGGTCAATGGTATATCAGGTATTTTTCCCATCTCTGAGTTTATTTTGATGTATTGTTTTTATTTCATGCCATGTCTTTGAATTAAAATTTGTAAATATTGCAAATAAAGTTTGTTGTGTTTAAAAATTTATTCAGTTGCCTGTAGTCTTATTTCTAATCACCATATATATATATATACTATTATTGTTATTGCTATTGACCTATCAGAAGATTATAAATTGAAATCATCATCGACCAATATAGTACTATTAACTATATTATGCTATATCATAATAATTTTGTTGAACCTTATAATTTATTAGTACATCTAATGCATCATCACACAATAATCAAAATGTTAATAACTTAGAGTACAGATTATTTTAAGTAATAGATTAAAAGATAAATATAATATTGATTTGATTGGTTTAGTTGAACCCGCAGACCTATCATTCACTGATCTTGATCACATGGTTTATAATTATTTGAGAAAAGGAATTTGGTAAGTTATTGTGTTTATTTATTAAAAAGTTATTCCTATTTCTTAAATGTTAAAGTTATAAGAGTTATTGAGTTCATAAAGTTTATGTGTAACTGCTAAATATAGTTCTTAATTTGAGTTTATATTGAGAGCTGTTTTGTGCATTCTATTTGGGTAGAGGGCAAAATCCCTCTCACTGAACCAAATATATGTTGTATAACAATTTTGAAATGCTAGAACCCTGAGAAGAATTAATTGTTAAGTTTCAAGTTAGAATTTGAACTTGAGTAAATTTTATTGCTAGTTATCTATGATAGTTGGACTTGAATTAGATTGTTTTCACAGTTTTATGAAAGTCAACTAAACTTTAGGAGATAAATTACTTCTTTTGGCATAAAATGTGTAACTTGTTCTGACTTTATGATAAATACTCTGGTTGTTTCAAGCTTAAAATCCCTATTTTATTTAGCTTATCTTTTTACCATTTAATACCATATTAGTTTATATTTTAAGATTTCAGTCTCGATCATTAATATTGTTCTTCAATTTCATCTTGATCGTTCTTGTATTTATTCATTCTCATTTGATATTAATTCATTATCATAATTGATTAATCATACATGAACTTTTATTCTTTTATCATCTTAACTATTCATTAACTCTTATTCTATCATCATCTTAATCATTCATTATTCTCATACTTCTTCATTCTTTTCTCTTCATTTTTAAATTCATTTCATCCTACTATTTAATTATTACTTCTTTCCATCATCCATTTAGTCATCTATATCATAATTTACTTATCATTTCATTTATAAGTTTAATTTTATAATCATTCCAGAGATATAATTATTAGTTATTTATTAGTTTGCTGAATAGCAAATTTAACTCATCATCTTTTGTTTGTGTGGATTTTAAAGCTGCTTTGACCAGAAGTTATTATCTTTATTAATCACCTTGTGATCTTCTTAAGATCTATAGTTTCATGCTAGTTTTATTCAATACAGGAATCATTTTGTTAGTTTAACCTTTTTGTTTCTTTATACTTATTGTCTTGATAATGAGAGTATGATAAGTTGCATAGGAGAATTTAGTTGCTAAAACGTGTGGCATGATTTGTTTATGACCAGTTAGACCAGTGATAAGATTACAATATATATATATATATATATATATATATATATATATATATATATATATATATATATGTGTGTGTGTTGAAACGAAGATTTTCATGGGTTGCATATATAAAAAACATATTTTGCGGCTTCATCCGTGTTAAAAAATGTAAATATTGATATACCGACGTTTCAACTTGAACACACAAGTCATATATATATATATATTAAAGTAGTAGCTGATCCTAGTTGACTACTTTAGAATTAATTTGAAGTCACTTTAGGCCACAATATAATTAATGAACTGACACTACAAAGATTTTGAATCCATACTCCTCAAAGAAAATTATCGTCAGACTATTTTAATTGCGATTTTCATTTGAACAATTTTTTCTGACTGAGAAAGAAAAATAATTTTACAAATAAAAGTCAGAAAATTATTTTTATAGGATTCTTATTAAAATACTTATTTAAGAAAGGCTACAAAACATAATCTGATAATTTGTGTTCAAATTAAGTTTGATAATTTATCTGAACTTTTTTTTTTTTATATACTGGTAAATTTTAAAAGTTAACTAACTGGTCTTGCAAATAATGGATGATCTTTTTTTTAAAATCAACATTATATTATTCTTGCAAACTTTGTAAAAAGGTATTATCGCCATAAAAAATACAAACTGTTTTAATTAACTTATATTAACAGTAATCAAATAAATACAAATAATATGTGGGAATTAATAATTGAACAAATTGATTAACAGTAATGAGAAGTTGATCTAGAAAAGAATAATCTTATGCATTCCCTCTTTTATAAATAAAGTAAGCCATTTTTATAGCAAATTTACTATAAATACTTTCATGGTTTTGATATAACAGAGCCATCGTCATTTATTGTTTATATATATGATGGTACATGTAAGTGTGTGCCATATTTCTACACTTATGGTTTATTTTTATTTGAAAATTCAGTTTGTTACAATGAAAGACATTCATTCTGAACTATTTTTTTCTTTTTCTGTTTCTTTTTAAATATAATATAATGGAATAAATACAGACATTTGTGTTGAAAAGCAGTATTTGTTATATCTACTATGAAATCTTTTTATGCTACTTGCCTATCTCATATATTCCACGTTCGCTCACAATCAAGTTTTAAATAAAATTTCAAAATTGATCTCAACAAAAAGTTTTTTTTTTTTTATAATATATTATTTTTAAAAAAACCAACTGAATAGAAAAACAATTATTATTAATTTGCAATAAAAATAAATTATCTCTATTTTTTAACATTAGAAAATAAATAATTCCCAAGACTCATTTTTATAAACTTAAAAATACTAAAGAAGACAATTTTCATCTAAGTTTTTTTTTAAACAGCAAAATCTTAAAATTCAATGTTATGTTGTTGTTTTTTTAAAATATATATATCATAAATTTCATGGAATAATAAAATATATAATAAAATTTCATGGAATAAGACAAAAAATTTTAGCAAATAAAAATAATTCAAAAATGAAAATATATAAAATCAATATTTTCTCCCATGAGGTCTCTCTTTTTTTAAAAAAAGTATATTCACATGCATTACAATTTTTTTAGCATAAAATATTCAATAATTTAATTCAAAATAAAAGGTAAATTTTAACATCCATATGTGTGTTAGCATATGCGATAGATAGTAGCTGTGACTGTTTCTCTATAAGTATTACAAATTGAAAGAGAATAGAATATGGCATTACGAAAAGTCTCTTTAATGAGGAGCAATACAGCATTAATAAACTTTTAATAGTATTCACATTTATCTAATAAATTAATTTTTATTGATATAAGAAGCTTCATTATTTTATATATTTTGTTTAAATAAATTGATACAATATAAAATTCTCAAAGTACCATCTATATCTGTTTTATTTTAATTATATCTGCTTGATGCAAAACTCAATCTACCCAGAATGCATGTTTGGGTCAAGTGTTTTAGAAAATGATTGATCTCTATAACAATAAACTGATTATAATCATATAAAATAAATTTACTGTAATTATTTTTAATAAAAGCTATTTCGTGGTGACTCATTAATGCTAAAATAAGAGAGTCATCAATATTCTTTTTTTTAAAAATAACCTTGCACGATCAAATCAATATAAAAAAATATAATACTTCTTAATTTTAAACTATGCTTTATTTTTATTATTTTAAGTTGCCAATCTAAACAATCTTGTGAGCTAATGTATAAAGTTATTTTTCCCTATCTACTCAGACCTCTTTGGGTAGAGGTTAATAAAACCCATCTCTTTTGAATTAGATGTATGTACATTCTTAATTAATATGTTCGCCAGATTCTTTCTCAAGTTGACCTAAATTCATGATTTTTTTAATGCATCAAAAGGGTATTATTTATGTATAAATTTTAAATCCCCCAAAAATTAACGCTGTTAAATATTTTATATGTCGCTCACTTAATTCTGAAAAAGTGATTTCTTATTGTTATTTTTTTATATATTCCTTATTACAATGCTATACTCTTAATATTTTCAAAGACTTGATTATTCTAAAGTTATAAAATTTATGAGGGTGTGATTTCAATATGTTAAATAGCAAGGAAGGAGTGGGGGGGGGGTAATTTTAAAATCTATTTTGTATAAATTAAATTTTTCTCTTATATATTACATGGCATAGCGTTAATTGTCTAACTTATAGCATTCAAGTGAGATTCATGTACCTTAAAGTAGTAACTTCCATTTCATGTCATCAAAGACATAGTGTTATGCTGCATTGCTGATATATGGCTTAGTTTTTTTAATATTACGTGCTTCTAGCCTGGAGGCTTGCGATGAGTTCCAACCCATAGATCTCATGGACAGTTGACCTTAACCAGGATCATTTTTGTATAACAGGCCTCTCATGTCGGTGGCACCAGAGAACTCTGGGGACCATGCCAAGCCTAAATAAACTTTTCTAAGCAGTGCCCTAGAAAAAGGACTCTTAGCCATTTTGTTTTCTTTGTTTGGAAGCATGATCTCATTTTAGATTTTTCTGCTTTCATATCAGCACTACTCCTTTCATTATTATTAATTTATTTATTTAATGACCTCATTTTGATGCTGTAACAATAAAATTGCGCTTTGCTCATATATATATATTTCCAATAGTAGTAATTAGTTTAATTAATAATGTTGTTTTTTTCTTATTTAAAAAACTCTCACCAACGCAATTTATCCCGTTTATTTAAGAGTATACATCTATTAGAAAGGTGAAGCATTCTTTTCTTTTTAAATCTGAATTTAAAGAATGGTTAAAAATATTTTGTTCACTAAGGAAATAAACTTGATTTAAATGTATGTTGTTTTATTAAATATTCACAAATATTATCCTTAATGAGTAAACCATTTTTTAAAATATATTTTATTGATTTTCATAAGATGTAAAAATAGTTAATGTATTACGTATAATAATTATTAGAACGCTTCATAAATTTGTACATTAATCATCACCTTTCAGAACCATCCCTAAAGCATTAATTCAAATATGTTCGAAATTTGTTTTGTAATCAAATGATTGGCATCTTGATCTCACCCACCAAATATACCTATTTACATATAATATCTTATTTATTCTTAGGAGCATATGAATCATAATATTGTGATCAATTGTATGTAACTCTCTACCTCCGGGTAGATCATCTTGTCATGCACATTCAAGTATATATATATAATTTACTGTCTCATTCAATGTTATATTAAATATTTTATTATCCAAGACTCTTATGTAGTTTGAATTATCTTCTCTCCACTTCCATACCTTCCAACATATATATGCGTTCTTTTGTTAAATATGTTTCATTGTCTCTTTCACTCTTCTAGTGGGCTGGATTTAAGAATTAACTCTTGAGTGCCATCATTATTTATGTTATTCATTAGATGTTCAATCTGGGGCTTGTGGAATGGGTCTGAATCTAGGTTGGTCCCTAATATAAATCTCGGCCTTGACTGGGTTTGAAGTATGTTTCATTGAGTTTCAGCTCATGTTAGATGGATCAGCATGTTTTGACCAGTACAATATATAAAAGAAGTAGCAATATATCACTTGTATTAGATATTGCATATTTATTTGACATTAGTATATCAAGATATGTAATGAAGTCAATGTGACTATTCATATAGGACTATATTATTTTATATACTTATATATTTTGCCACTTGTCCAAAGAATTTGTTGCTGTTGTTATTTCAAAAAAATGGAGGGTTACTAAAACTATTCACCACAAATAACATATTTATATTATCTCAATTTACCTAATGTTATATGTTAGCTTATTTTATCCAATAATGTGAATTGCCTTTCTTAATAATATAAGATTAAAAATAAATATTTTTCATTTATGCATTACTCATATTTATATTTTCCAGTGTAATAAAGTGAAAGAATAGAAAAAAATAATATTTAAAAATATATACACTGTTATATTATTATTATTATTGTCACTCTCTTATGAAAGAAAATAAAACATAAATTTATTTATTCATTAAATTTTGACTTCATATTTTGTTTAAGATTATGTCATTTTTTCAAAAGACTTTGGTCACTGATTATAATAGTTAATTCATATATCTAACTTATCCTGAGATACTCAAGATAACACTTAATATACTTTGAATCTAATTTTTGATACACATTATCCTAATGTTAAGAAGGGATTAATATATTAAAATATTACATTATTTATTTATCAAATGTAATTTAAATTCAATAAAATGTCCATTTAATTCCTAATTATATTTATCTAATAGTTAAGTCTCATTAATTTACATAATAGTGTTTTGTATTTAAAGTTTAGTTATAATTAATGCCTTAAACATTTACCTTTTTAAAACTAATTCTAATTCCTAGGGTTTACTTAAACTAATCCAACATTCTCTTTCATATCATAACAATTTTAGCTTATCTAAATTCATGGGGCATAATTGAGCTGTACCCCTTTTAACACAGTTTCATTATATATATATATATATATATATATGACAATAGATGGCGTTCTATCAAAAACACCGTCAAGCATATGTTTGTTTACATAAACGTCAGAGCAAGCATTCACTATCTCTAACTTTAGTTCCACCTTCAGATCATGATTTCAAGCTATTTGCTATTGTCAGTGAAAGACAGGAATAAGAAACTAGATCTAAACACAAACTCTGAGCATTTATGAAACAGTTTCTATTCAGCTTGCAAGCGTGAATCTTTTAGACACGTAATGTCTTCAAACTCAGCATAGCAAGCTAGATAGCTATATTGGTCTGATATCAGTTCAGCATCACCACATAGTAGAAGCCTCTGCAATATATATCATTGCAAGAAAGACCTCAAAGGTACATTTATAAAAAACAAACAAACACAAGTTAAAACTTGTTAACACTTGTATTTATGACAATAGATGGCATTCTACCAAAAACACTGTCAAGCATATGTTTGTTTACATAAATGTCAGAGCAAGCATTCACTATCTCTAACTTTAGTTCCACCTTTAGATCATGATTTCAAACTGTTTGCTATTGTCAGTGAAAGACAGGAATAAAAAACTAGATCTAAACACAAACTCTGAGTGTTTATTAAACAGTTTCTATTCAGCTTGCAAGCGTGAATCTTTTAGACATGTAATGTCTTCAAACTCAGCATAGCAAGCCAGATAGCTACATGGGTCTGATATCAGTTCAGCATCACCACATAGTAGAAGCCTCTGCAATATATATCATTACAAGAAAGACCTCAAAGGTACATTTATGAAAAACAAAAAAACACAAGTTAAAACTTGCTAACACTTGTATTATGACAATAGATGGCATTCTACCCAAAACACTGTCAAGCGTATGTTTGGTAGAACACCATCTATTGTCATAAATACAAGCGTTAGGAAGTTTTAACTTGTGTTTTTTTTGTTTTTCATAAATGTACCTTTGAGGTCTTTCTTGCAATGATATATATTGCAGAGGCTTTTACTATGTGGTGATGCTGAACTGATATCAGACCCATGTAGCTATCTGGCTTGTTATGCTGAGTTTGAAGACATTACATGTCTAAAAAATTCATGCTTGCAAGCTGAATAGAAACTGTTTCATAAACGCTCAGAGTTTGAGTTTAGATCTAGTTTCTTATTCCTGTCCTTCACTGATGATAGCAAATAGCTTGCTCTGAGGTTTATGAAAATGAACATACGCTTGATGGTGTTTTTGGTAGAACGCCATCTATTGTCATATATACAAGCGTTAGCAAGTTTTAACTTGTGTTTTTTTGTTTTTCATAAATGTACTTTTGAGGTCTTTATTGCAATGATATATATTGCAGAGGCTTCTACTATGTGGTGATGCTGAACTGATATCAGACCCATGTAGCTATCTGGCTTGCTATGCTGAGTTTGAAGACATTACGTGTCTAAAAGATTCATGCTTGCAAGCTGAATAGAAACTGTTTCATAAATGCTCAGAGTTTGTGTTTAGATCTAGTTTCTTATTACTGTCATTCACTGACGATAGCAAATAGCTTGAAATTATGATCTGAATGTGGAACTAAACTTAGAGATAGTGAATGCTTGCTCTGACGTTTATGTAAACAAACATATGCTTGATGATGTTTTTAGTAGAACGCTATCTATTGTCATAAATACAAGCATTTTCAAGTTTTACCTTGTGTTTTTTTGTATATATATATATATATGTCAACAGATGGCGTTAGCAAGTTTTTAACTTGTTTTTTGTTTTTCATAAATGTACCTTTGAGGTCTTTCTAGCAATGATATATATTGCTGAGGCTTCTACTATGTGGTGATGCTGAACTGAGATCAGACCCATATAGGTATCTGGCTTGCTATGCTGAGTTTGAAGACATTACGTGTCTAAAAGATTCACGCTTGCAAGCTGAATAGAAACTGTTTCATAAACGCTCAGAGTTTGTGTTTAGATCTAGTTTCTAAAATTCCTGTCTTTCACTGATGATAGCAAATAGCTTGAAATCATGATCTGAAAGTGGAATTAAAGTTAGAGATAGTGAATGCTTGTTCTGACATTTATATAAACATACGCTTGATGGTGTTTTTGGTAGAATGCCATCTGTTGACATAAATACAAGCGTTAGCAAGTTTTTAACTTGTTTTTTGTTTTTCATATATATATATATATATTGTAACCAGTTGGCTTACATAGTATACACTAATATAGGGTGTATGCATAAATATATATGTAAAATAAAAAGAAAGTAGAAATAAACACAGAATAAATTTTTGAAGATATTTTTCTATATTTCCTAAAATAAAATAATAATAAGTAAAGGGTTAAATAACTGGGTTTAAAGTAAAATTTCATTATGAAATAAGTATTTTAAAAAGGTCTGATAAATAATATTTGTAATTCTGATTTTGAAATTAACAAAAAAAAAAAGCAAGCATAATTTATTTTTTAAAATCTTTTAATACTTGTATAAAATATCTTTTTTAGTTAATGCTTATTTGCATTTCTACTATGTAGTTAAAAATCTTTGTAGATTAACAATTCTAAAGGATTATCACACCTTTGGCAAAATTCCAAAGATTAAAGTAAAAACATGAAAATCACACTTTGATAAAAATTTCCAGCTTGTTTTCAAATGGATTATACAGATTGAAAACAGCCACTGTGTTTTTATCATATGACTCACCCAAGATTATAAAAGACTGATTAAAAAAATATCAGTTAGTTTTTGGCTTGCAGTTTTGTAAGAGTTAGCAGAAGAGCTAGCTGTAAAATTGGCTGAAATATTTTGTGAAGAGTTGGTAGCTGTAGCAGAAAATGGCCACAGTAAAGCTAGCTGCAAAGATGGCTAGTATAATTATCAAGAGAACTGCCATGAGGATTTGGAAATGAAAGGAAGTGGCTGCTCTGCATTTCACTGGAGGAGTTTGAATTTACATGGAGGAAACAGGTCAAGATTCTTTGTAATTCATAGCCTTAAAAGTGTTCTGGAAAACAGCTTGCTGACCTGAAACTTACAAAATCCAAGTATAAGTGGAACGGACTACAAAAGAAAAAAAAAGCCAACCTTACCTGAATTATGTACTTTTACCTGACAATGACAACAAACCTGGATTACATTTTCTGATGGACCAAAACCCAAGCTTACTAAGAAAAAGCTTAAAGAAATTGGTGTACTTATGCTGCTGTTTAGCAATACATACAGGGAACCACAGATAAATACATCACATGTATATACAGTGAGTTATTTTATTTTAATATTCCCGAAAATGACTTTTAAAATTATAAATTAACAACTAAAAACAAAACAAGTAAATAATTTGCTTGAGTCAAATGTCTAAAAGAAAAATGATTTGATATATATTTAAATAAGTTGTTTTGGTAAATCCTTATTTAAAAAATGACATTAAAAGAAGAGTATATAACTTAAATGCAAGCATAATTTTATTTGAATTAAAATCAAAAAAGCAAATCTTTAAAAATGGTCTAAAAATGCTGATAATTAATCAACAAGTACTCATCAAAAATTGACTATATTTTTTTTAAGAAAAAAAAAAGAGAACTTATAAACTGAAACTAATTTTAAATTATATCTATATTTCATTTATACACACATATAGGTAGGAAATTTATGTATTAAAAAATATAATATTATTGTAACAAGTTGATAGAGATAAAAGTCAGTGTGTGTGTATACATGCACACTCATATATGTAAAATTTTAATATTTTTTTTTATTAAATGTCAATTTATTTTTATTTTTTGTGCATCTGTGCACATATATATGTAAACCATAGTAATAACATGAATTGGCAATTGTAGTTTTGTAAATTAATGTAACAATCTAGATTTTGAATAATTATTATGCAAATCACAAATGTAATAATTATTTTATGTTTAATTGAAATGTCTTCATCATGTATTATAAAATGCATGTCTGTGTACAGATATATGTATGTGTTTATAAATACCCATTAAGAAATAATGCAGTTAATGTAATAACTTGAATTTTGTAGTAATCTTGTAAATTACAGAGGGATGACTTTATTATTGTGTATCTTTCAAAATCAGAACCCTTATAAGACTTATTCATTTATTTTTTTTGTTATTAATAAACTTGTATTTAATTGTTAAAAATTGTTTCCATCATCTCTAATCACACACAGTAATAGAGCTGATGTTCTCTGAGGTAGATTGGTGCATGGATAAATGGGGATGTGTACTTAGTGCTTTGGGCAGCCAGTGATGATCAATCATCATTCTGGTTGGCACATAAGATTATACTCTTTAAAGCCCATGCACTATTATCTTTTATTTTACTTTATTCTTATTAAAAATTTACGTTTATAGTTGGCCACTACAAATGGTCTGAGCATTGATGATGATCAGCATGTTTTAATATCCCAGTATTATTGTTTTGATAGGATCCTGATTATTGTGTATTTTAATGGATGGGCACTAAGCTGGTGCATCCAAGTTATGTTTATATAATTGCCCAAGCTGGCAAAGGCTCAATAGTTAGCCTGGTCTACAGAAGACCCATTTCCAATCCAGTCACAAGGTTGACTGTTGATTTATATTTTTTATTGTTCAAATCCAGCCACAAGATGGACTGTTGATTTATTGTACTGATTTGTTTATTCCCATTAATAATAATGATGATGAATGGTATTTGAATTATACTTACTTTGACTTATTATAATGCTGGTTGATATATGATTGATGTATTTTAGTTGCTCTTTTGAGTTAGTTGGCTGAGCTCTCAACAATGCTCTTAGAGATTTTGATCTCATGCTCCTCTTAAATATAATATACTTAAATATTATACTTTTGTAAATTATTTGAAATATTGATCAGTTGGGAGTGATGATGTTTTGCCATCACACCAGTTCAAATCTTTCACCACTTTCTTTTTTTCCTATCCCCCATCCCATTGCAATATATATATATATATATATATATATATATATATATATATATATATATATATATATATATATGTGTGTGTGTGTGTGTGTGTGTGTGTGTGTGTTCATTTTTATGCTGCTTCTGTTATTTTATGTGATTTTAACTTATATTAATAATTTGATTTATTATCAATGAATTGAATGATTTCTATAGTAATTAAATTATTATAGATAAATACTTTTAAAATATTTTTTTTAAATAAAAATAGTTAATTCTTTGAAAGCATTAATATCTTGGCATTCGTACTAGTAAAAATAATAATGTTTCAATCTATATTGCAAAGTACTTGCTCAAATATTAGTATTAATGATTACTTCATTACTTATCCATTTATTAAATATCTAAACATTTATTAAACTGAATGATTTTTAAAAAATGTACATTCACAGAAATATCACACGACTTTCTTAGTTGTTGTTTTTTTTTTTTTTTAATTTCAGACTGAAGTAGTAGCTAGATGCATAAATGCATGAGTTTCAACTTTGAATTCTAATTCTCACCAATGAATTCAAAAGCCAGAAATCAATGATATGGATGGATATGGTGTTCATTGATTGTAGATTTTCAAACTGAATAGCCTTTAATAAGAGAACAATTATTTTTTTCGTTTTGCTTCATATTTTTAGATTCTAAGTCAGTCTATTTTCATTAAGAATATTTTAAATATTAATATTTTAAAAATAAACATTATCAGTATTTGTATTTGTGTGCCAGTAAAACTCAAATAATTGACAGAAATTTGGGAATTTTAACTTACCGTGTAAACTATTTTTCATATAATATGTCTAATCAATTAACTACAGGAACTATTTTTCTTCACTGACAATCAGTTCAGAAATATTAAGTTATTGATTTTGCCATAGTAGCCCAAAATCTATTAATAATCTAGTTTTCTTCATTATTTTTTTTTGGAATGACACTCAAAATGACTTTCACTCTGTAATGGACTATTTTAAAGCTGTTTTATCTATTTTCCTTTTAATAATTAGTTATGAGCAATGTAAGGTAGGATTAGGTCACTTGCGTAATTATTGGGAAATAAATTTTTATTCTGGACATAGAAAATACAAGCATTAAATTCTTAGTAAATGGTTAAAACAATGTTTTAAAATAATGATTTTTTTTTTTATTGAATAGTTAGATATATAAAGAAATTTATTCACTTACCGTCAACTAAGATGTTTAAATAATAACATTGCGATTTTTTTATTTTTAAAAATCTTAATAAATTTACTTTTACATTGTAATCAATATAATATTAATCACTTTCTCTTTTAAAACCTAAGTCACTACTAAACACTTCGAAATTAATTCACTACTTAAAGGTAAAATATTTTCACAGATAAAATTCTTTTATAATCAACACTGTATCTATCTTTACCTGATTTACTTATCGATTTTGTTTTTCAGATCAATAAATGTCATAAGGACTTGTTTTTGAAAAACATTCCTACTTCCACAAACAGTGTTTCCTCTTCTGTCAAAGATTGCTGTCATGTAAGACAAAATTCTCAATATTAAAGGCATCTTTTTTTTTCTTTACTTTTTTTTTTTTTTTTGCAAAACTGAAAATTTGAAATAAATTTAGTTTCCTGTGTATTGGTTAACACTTTCAGAATATCTCTTAAAAACTATACAAACAAGTCATTTTGTAATTGAAGAAGAAATCGTTGTGTAAACATTTGTGAATGAGTTTATTTAAGTACTTGAGTTTGCAACAACTTAAAATGAATAAAAGATAAACAAAAAGATTTACCTGATAGCAGAAAAGCTAGTGTCAATTTTATTAAAATTCTTCTTTAAATTAATTATTGTTAAAAAAGAAGTGGGAATAATTATAATTAAATTGCAAAACTAATTTGAAATTTGTTAAGTTTGTGACCTTTTTGCCTGAAGAAAAATTACTATTGAGGTTATTAATTTTTATTCAACAAAAATTATTAAAAATATATTAAATCTTTAGAGAATTAATATACATTTCCATGGATTGATTTTTGTTTGTATGTTTTAAATAAATACTTAAATGATTTTAATGTTTGAAAATATATACCCTAGTAATAACTGATGTGATTAATTGTATAGTCATACTGAAGTTGCCATGAAATCTAAATGGGTATTGATTCACTTACAGACAAAAATGAATATATATAAATCATTCTGAATTTTTACCTCTGCAAATCAAAAACAAGAAAAACCCACCAAAATTATGATGATAACTATTTTAAATACTAAAAAACTACATTTAAATGTGTTAATAAGCAAAATAAAATGAATCAGAATTTTCAAACCCTCCTACTCAATTCAGAAAAGGTATAATGTCAACTTTGAAGAATTGATATTTAATTCATTCAATTTATTAATAATATACATTTTTTTAATGGTTAATTGCAGCTTTCTTTCTCACAAATTTTTGAAGCATCCTCCTAATTGGTATTGTTTTTAAATTTAATAATAATCAAGTTGTAGCAATTTCTGCATGTAACTATGGAAATTTTAAAACTTTTCTATCCTGAACAATTTTGCAACATGTATTTGAAAGAAAGTATATGAAATATTAAAAAAGGGGCTATGTGATTTCCAAAGACTTTAGACTTTTGGCATTAAAATTTAATCAGAAAAGTTTCTCTTAGTAATTCTACCTTAATCAATCACAAAATGTTCCAAAGCAATTTAATTTATAATTTACATTTTTTTTCTTTTCTTTCCATAAGTAAAATGTAATACCTGTCCAATTTTAATTTGTAGGTTAGGATTAGTCATTGTTACTTTATCAGCACATTATTTACTATTCTACTATTCTGTTTTAGTCAAAAACTTAGAATATCAACAATAACAACTATGTTATGGATTACTATATGCTTTATAAGATTATCAGTAATATTTTTTTATCAAAAATATTTTATCAATTCAATGTGTAGCTTTATAATAACAATAGAAGATCAAATGTCAAGGGTGTCATTTGGATTGACTTCTAAATCTAGAATAAAAGTTGATACTTAAAAAACTTTCTTATCAATTGTTTTTTTACATATACAAGGGAAATCTAAAAATAACTGGAATTTTGCAATAAATAATTTTATATTTCTTTGTAGGTGTTGAAAATTGAATCACATTAAAAAATATAGCCTATTTAATGCAATGTACTAGTCTAAAACCTTTTGTCACTTTTTGAAGTAGTTTTGAATCACTTGCAAAGTGATGTACTTTAATGTCTCTATCATCCCCTCTTTCTAGTTTGAATTTCACAAAAAACGAAAAAAAAAAAAGAGACTTTTTTTTTCCAATTGAGAGATTAAAAAAATCCTACAAAGTGAAATCGAGTGAATGTGGCTGATAGATAAGCTGTTTCATGCTGAATTTAATTACAAAGTGTTTCACAGTTAATTTATTTTGTTTATTTATTATATCAAATGTTTTTTACCATTTCCATTATCTTATTTAATTATAGATTAATACTGATTATTTGTAGAGGATTAAACTATCTTAATGCATAAATAGTGCTGGTGAATATAATAACTGTACTATGTATTCCATTAATTAAAACAATTGCCTTTCATAGCACAACAAAAAAAATCTTCTGGAAGTTTATGTAGTCTTCATTAAATAAATCTGTCAACAGTTCATAACTAATATTGGATACATCACATGCAACTATATATTTATTATGATTAGAGTTAAAAAATAATTTTTATACTGAATCGAGAAGTTGATTTTGAATTGTTGGACTCGTACCATTACATTTTTTACTATGAGGGAAACAGAGAAATTTTTTAGAAGCTTTACAATTGGATTCAATTTTTTTTTGTAAGTATGGACCATATAAATGACTTTTCTTTATTAAAAATTAAAGACGAATTATATAAAACTCTTTAAAAATTAGAAAAAAAAAAGACAAAAATATATTAGAAGAAAAGCAACTATATGATCCTTATATACAGTATGTTTAATGGATGCATTGATGGAAGAATTAAATATTCCAGGCAATTTACCTTCTATTTCTAATAGAAGATTAATATATTTACTAGAAAGAAAAACACTGAAGGATAATTCTTGTGGAATAAAATTATGTGGAAGAAAAAAAGTGACATGGTGTGTTTATTAAGAGTAATGATAGGAACATTAATGTTTTATAAAGAAAGACTGTATAGAAGTTTTTCAATAAGTGCAAAATTAAATGCTACTTTAATATTTAATTGGACCCCAATAGGGATGTCTTTCTGCCTTGAAAAAATGTAATCTAATATCATTTTAAATAAAGTAACTCTCCCAGAAGTTGAGCAGCTATTTTTGACATATTGATATTTCGATATTCAACGAAATATAAGAGGGTGGATTACATCTTTTATAAGTGATTCCATTATTTTTATAATAAATAGATTTATTGAATTCACACAGATTTTTTTAATGGTATTGGAAGAATATGTTGTTTTTTTTTTAAAAATAGTGTCATGATCACAGGATATAGGTATAAATATGGTAGATTTTTTTTGAAAGATGTTAAACATGTTATCCATAATAGGAACAGTGAAATTCAATAAGTGTGTCATAATAAATTTAGGAATAGCAGTTTTTTCTATGTGTATAAATTTTGGTGTGGACTTATTTTTGGTAATATTTCCAAGTTTAATAATACCATTATTTCCCCCCATGGTATCAAAAGCATAAAGTAATAGGGTCAGAAGGATATGCTTTTGTTATCAGCCCTTAAAATGAAAAAAAATGAGGTAACATATTTTCTATAGCTACTATTTCTAGGTTTATAAGAATAAATGACAGTACCGTTTTCTTGATTTATAATCATTTCCCCATTGAATATATCATTTAAACCAATTATAAGGTTTAGCCAGTTATATTTTTATTTTTTCAATTGATATATATTGTAACGGGCACAGACGTCATTACATTGTTTTTTTTTTTAGTAGTAAACATGAAAAAAATAAAAGTTCGCAAATAAAACTTCTTTTTTAAGAATGAAAAATTGAAAATTAAAATTCTATACTAAACTCATATATATATTTAAATCACACAGATGAAAAATTAAAAAAAAAGAAACTTTATTAAAAAAAAGAAAAAGTATTTTAAAACTAAATTATCTGTAAAGATTTAAAGATAAAAATATATCGTAAGTTTGTACAAAACAAATTAATTAATGTTATTAAAAAATGGAAATGATTAATTTAATTAGTCAAATGTAAACTAGCCTTGGGCATTTAAAATGTATAAGCAAAGGTCAGATAGGAGAGAAAAACAATGGAATCGGACCTCAGCGAAAAGACCATCACATCGATGACGTAATGTCCATTGGATCCTTAAGTTACGTATAAAATAAAAAATTTGGAAATAAAAAGTGATTTGGTTTAATTAATTAGAAGACAGAGATGTGTTAAGTCGGAGAGTGGGAGATGAAGGGATTGAAAGATGCACTTTCAATTCCTTCAGTTGTTATAAAAAAAAAGAAATGAAACATCGCTTTTCTTATACTGAGGACAACAGGATCATCGGGGATTTAACGTGGATTCCAAACAGCATGCAAGGGATAAAGAGGAACGTTTTAAAAATCATAAGAACTTTAAAAACATTTTGAACACTAAGAACTTTAAAATATAAACTTTCTCAGTATTTAATTTATAAGAAATAGAATCCTATCTGGCCAATGTTATTTATTAATTAGTTATAATTTTATTTAATGTATTTTTTTTTTGTAAAATCATTTCCATTTATTTATTTATTTGTTTTTTAAGTTTTATTATGATTTCTGTTTTTCATTAAACTAGTTATATAAATGTTAAATTTAAGTCAGGCGTGAAGGGCTATATAGATTTGTAAAGTTATATATATAGTTTAAGGGAGGGTAATCTTGGGTTATTCGTTTCTTAGTTGAATTAGCTCAATGGATTGGATATATTTGTGTAATTAGTAGATGTAGTATGAGATCCACTATAGGCAGGATTGCATATATATGCTACACATCTTCTGTTTGCCTATGGATGGGTTTGTAAGTCAGCAAAGGACCACAGTCCATTCCTATGGAGTTTTTTGTTTATTGTTCTACTCGCCAACAGATGTAGCATTCCTGTTGGTGGAGAGACAATGTCTTCTCTAACTCTACTTACTGTTCAGATGTACATTCCTGACAGTATAGTATTTTGTGTTGTCGTATTTTCATGCTACATTGAATACATAAATGTATCAGATGGATTGGCGCCGGTCTGACTGCGAACTTTTGACCTAAGGTTAAATAAAAGAAAGAATATTTTCTTTTCAAATGCAAATCTATGTAGTCTATTCATACTCGACACTCTAAATAAAAATGCATTAAATTTAGGTTGGGTATAGATGCTTGCATGGGTTCGTTACCGGTTAATTATGTTTTTGGTTTTCATATTTGATCAAAATATATAGACATTCGGTAAATACTGATATTTTACGGTGAGTATCTAAGATGTATTTATGTCGGATGTCTTTTAAGTTATTGGTGTCTTGCGGCATCTTATGGTGAATGCTATTGGGTTCTTATAAATTTCCCTCTGCAATTGACTTTATCAATGACTTTGTATTTTGATTGGTTATGTTTATTTTGAAATGTTTTTAACTGTGTAATCTATGTAACCGATCTATACTCAACATTATAAAACAAACTTTCATAAATCCATCTGTGTGAACTTAATTAAAATGTAAACTTATAATATTATAAAAATTAAAATGTAAATTTAAATTCTAAAATCAAATTAAAATCTAAAATAAACATACTAAAATAAAAATGTTAAATTTTATATATATGTGCGTAAATAAATGTTTGTATGTTAATTACTGGCAATGGCTTATTTTATTCTTTTTTTTAAAATATTCTTAGATAAGAATTTATTGTAAATATGAATCTCTGCTGTTCAATTGAGCTAGTGACAATGGGCTAATGACCGGATATCAAAATTTTAAAATAATTTTTTTCTGTACTTACGTATCTGCCTACTATATAAATTTTTCTAGGTTCAAATACCTAGATGGCGCCCTTGTAGTGCAGTGTACATTAAGTAGCTTTTTCTGGATCGTTATAATATATTCAATAACATTAATTGTGCTTGTTTATATTTCTGCTTGAGACAATAATCAATTCTAATGATGCAGAATCATGAGATGTTTTTACATTTAATATGTATTGCATCAATATCAAATTAAGTACAAGATTTAGTACAATGAATATAATGAGTGATTGAGGATGGAATAATGTTAGTAAAATAAAAGCATACCACTTTTTCTTAAATATGTATACTATCACTGTTTTCAGTATTGCAGATTTCAAAAGTCATTATATTATATTATTAAGAAGCAATACAGGTTTTATTTGTATATTTAGCTTTAAAAGAATAGACATCAGGAAAAGCACTAATTGCAAAGAAGAATGAGAAGCTTAGGTAAATAGAAACAAAGGTGAATGTTTTTTTTTAAATAAAAAATAGAAAGTTAGTAGGAAAAAACCCCTACGCACTCATTCAATGTATGTTAATCATATGTCTTTTTTGATAAAGTCAGAATATGGCATATTGAATTCACCAAACATGATTATAGATATGATTTTTTCTATCTAGCATCAAATTCATCTTATTGATTAATTGAGCTATTATTGAAGTTTTATTAAAAATAAAATTCTATAACATTTGTTGTAAAATCTGAAAGAATCAGGGTAATCATAATCATGTGATGATCATTATAGAGAATTTTGAATGTTTGTAATGATGATTTATGACGAATAAATGTTCCTACTTCAGTTGCAGCCAGCATATTTGATGAAAATTAACAATAGCCAAATTTGCATAAAAACTGTCAAAGATTAATAAGTAAATTTACAGAATGTTTTGACTTTGTAAAAACCCATTACATGAGGAGAAAATTGTTATATCCAATCACTTAATGCTAAAATGCATTAGATAGAGTTTATTTCTTTAACCTTTACTTCTATAATACATAAATCCATTTATACCAATAATAAAATAATA
The DNA here is from genome assembly GCA_028023455.1 of Epiperipatus broadwayi. NCBI lineage: Eukaryota > Metazoa > Onychophora > Udeonychophora > Euonychophora > Peripatidae > Epiperipatus > Epiperipatus broadwayi. Next base: position 2,617,196 of record JAQFVV010006336.1, read on the forward strand.
AAAACTGGATGAATTTCATAATATTTAAAATAATTAAAAAGAATGCCGATTATACTATATTATTGTATTCTTACAAGATTTACCTCAATAATATTTCAAGTAGCATTATGAATTTTATAAATTTTAAAACTAATTTTAAAAGTAAGATTAACAGTTGCCTTGCTTAAATTTCAGCCATGTAGTCTCCTACTTGGTTGAGAGATTATATTTAGAGTTGTGAAAACGCTAATAAATATAGCATTCAAAATTTTTAAAAATAATAATACTTTTATATTATAATGTATTATTAATAGGCAATATGCAAATGTTAAAACAAATTATTAATTGTCATGCAAATAATGTAGTAGTTTTTTTTTTTTATGCGCCAAAGCGATGACGGGGATACGAACCCGGGCCAGCTGCTTGGAAGGCAGCTATGCTAACAGTAAGGCCAGTTAATGGAAAAATATTTAAATTTAAGAGAAACTGGTAAAATATTTTTAAACTTTGTCTTATCAAAGAATGAATTGCAAAACAACTCAATTAAAATTAGATTTTAAATAATTAAATTAAAAAAGATTAAGCCTGTTTAGAGGTAAGATATTAAAAAAAAAAAACTATTTAGATTTGTTGTAATGTATTTTAAGTTTAATTTAATATATTTAAATCATAACCAACTTTATGAATCGAATATTTTGTTAAAAAGGGAAGGGGGATCGTGTTTGTGGTTAAGCTTTTACCCACAAATATTTTTAGTTACATTTAAAAATCTAAATTTGCTTTATTTTCTTTAATATATATATATATGCTAACTAAAATTTTATTTTGTAAAAAAAAAAAAAAAAGTTTTTTTTTTTCTCTTTAGTTTATGTCAATTAGATAATAAGCAAGTGCGCAATATTCCTTTTAAAAATAAAAGATCCATGCTAGTAAAATATGCAAAGTAAATCGTCAATTGGGTATAAATTAATGAGAGTAATAATTATTAGTAGTTTTAAATTAAAGATTTAATACAATCAATCAAATTCATTTGTGGTAATTTAGCTCTCTTTTTTTTGATTGATATTAATTAGATTTTATGTAGGTGAGCTTACAATATATATGCAGTTGTTTATTCACTATCAAATAGTTAAAATATTTTGTTTTATTAAATATATGGATCGGTCTCAAAAAGGGCATCACTATAGTTAAGTTGTAGTTTTATTGTGGCCTTTTTTTAGAATTGACATTATGAAAAAGATGTAATAGTTATAATTATTTCATATTAAAGAAATGAACGAATCTCTATTAGGAAATTTGTAAGTTAATTATCATATATTTATGAGATTGACCATATGCAGAATTGTATTTTAAGTATATTAGAGACCAGGGTTGGCTGTATGGCAAATATACTCAATATAAAACTGTATTAATATTATAAAGTATAAGAAAAGATTAATGTTTAAAATTAATCAAAGAAATTTTGGATACTTTGTAAATAATTATTGTTTTCTTCTATGTCTATGAACTAAGCAATAATATATAAAAGATTGGAGAAATGATTTTATTTAAAAAAAGGGTATATTTTGACTTACAATCACATTTTGTAAATAATCTATTATTGTTATATTGTGTTAACTTCTTTACATGTAATATTGTCTGGTCTGCATATTTATTCCATGTGATTTTATCAGGAATAATTTATTCTCTACAAGATCAAGAACATCATATTGAAGCAAATATCGTTTAAATATATATGTGCTAGACTATTTCCTGATGTTTAATGTCAGGTAAAACTCTAATCAATTAATATAAATTAAATTATTAGTCATACCTTGACTGACCATTACAATATATACTTCCTGGTGATAATTTTTTTATAAATATAAAATTCAAATTAAACATTTAAGGTGAATTTTTTTAATCATCATATGTCATCACAGTTTTTGTGGGCTGCATGTTTGGGTGTTCAATTCCACTAAGACAACTCTTATCTCTTAATTTAAAATTGCATCACTGACCTGGCATTGTCTAGTCCAGTGCATTACTACATTTATTTGTAGATTATCAGCCATTTTTCAAAGCAGATAGTAAATTACTATCCATAGTTATATTTTGTTCACAAGAGATATCAAGATCCTTAGAATGAGATATGAAATTTATTTTTGTTGCCCTTTTCTTTCTTTTAATTCTTCCTTTTTATTCATATAATTTATTTCTTCTGGTGAAACATTGCCAGAAGTCATCCTGATTGGGTAAATCTATTATATCAGAATTTATATTTTGTTTTGAAATGATGTTTATTCACTGTTTATTTACTAAGACATAAGTTTTGAGAATTGATTATTTTTATAGTTTTTAGGTCCATAAAGTGTACAAAAAACATTGTGGGTCTGTCTCTGAGAGTTATTATAAATGGTGCACTGTCTATTGCATGCAAAGTGGTTATATCCACTGGGTTCATTTTTTCATATATCTGTATGTCAAAGATAGTATTAGTAAGAACTGGTGCTGAAGCTATTTTCTCTGATAGGTAGCTAAAATTCCCAAATTTACATTAGTTATTTAATAATTCTTGCAGGTCCTGAAAAGCAAAATTCACTTGACAGGTTTTTACCATGCCCATAGGATTTTCAGACTGATTAATATCTATATAACATATAATTTAATCATTTATGAAATGTATATTTTTCTTAAACATACTATTTTGCATATTATTATTATATTCCAATATTATATATCTATTGTTGGAGTGGTCCAAGACCTTGAAAATCATTATCCATAACTTTTTTTTTTGTTAAACAATTGTAGAATTCTTCAGTTGAAAATTGCATAATGGATACATTCAAATCTGTATTAGTAATTATAGACACTTTTCCATTGTAGAATTTGAAGAATGAATTCCAAACAAGTATAGGTATAGAATTATTTTTTTTTTTGTAATATTTAAATATACCTGGTAATCAATATACTAAAATGCATATTTGATTTAATTGTATCAAAGTCATTTTCTTGTTCTTTATCAATATAGAAAAATTGAGCAATATTATTTTGACTTAAAGTAATTTTGTTACAGTGGTTTTTTTATTTATATTAACAGAATTTACTTTGAGTCAATGAAACATCACAAAATCATCATTCTTTATGCTTACACAATCTGTTTACACAGAGGCTAAACTCTCCATACAGTATTTCAACTAAGTGCAAGCCAGAATAATCAATAAATGCAAGGAAGTTTTACATAATCCCATATTTCATGCTTACTCTTCCAATATTCCCAAACTAGGTTCTAGCTTGTGGATTTGATCAGTTTACATCTATATGCCTATATAAGATAATGAGCTTGAATTGAAAAGATTATTTGGTTTTCATTTAGGACTCAATGTTTTATAGTTAGATAATAAGACAAAAGGTGGCTGCAGGAGGATTGCATTAGATCCTAAGTTCTAGGTGCAGTGTTTTCAAATCCAAGGCTCCTCACTAATAAAAGCCACAAACTACAAATTAGTCTGGGAATATTGGATGAATAGGCACTAGATAGGGATTTATGCACAAACCTTTTTGCATTCATTTATTATTTTGGTTTGCACTAAGTGGCACTTCTATATGGAAACTTTAGCATTTACATTAGATTGAATATTTTAATCAGAGGTTTTTAAATGCTTTAATTTATAGTAGACTTAGTAAATGGTATCCCTTTTATTTCATCAATATTTTTTTTAAAAATAAAATTATATTTGTATTGATTTATATGAAGTTGCAGTTCTTCAAGATCTAACTTTAACTTCTGCACATATTTTATTGTTGCCAATGTTTCTTTTTGCAACTTTTATACTAATATGTGATGTTTTTGTTCTAAAAAATTTAAGCCATTGCTAGAAATAAAAAAATTTTTAAGATAATTTTCTAATCTCTGGTGTTAGACATGAGATGTCACTATTTTTAGGTCAATTCCTAGAAATATACCATTTCACTAGCATTCACCTAACAAAAGAGGAAATTTTCTATGTTAAAACACAAAAAGAGTCCTCATGTTATGTTGGACAGCAACAGTAGCCAACACAAAGAGATTTTTTTCTATGATTGAACACAGAAAAAGTTCCTGATGGCTGCTGGTTATGGATTTTAGTGCTAAAAGCAAAGAGAAATGCCTTTATTGGCTGCTGTAGTTGATTTTGTTCATCATTTTATCGTAACAATAGAATATCTACATTCTCTGTAGTTTCGTGTGAGAGTGTTTGTATTTGAGCCAGTCGTAGTTTTTTAAAATTTGATTAGACATATTTTTTTTAATGTGCTGTAACTTACTTTAGCATTGTAAGTTTATTAATAATGATGTGTAGCTTCCATTACGAATGTATAACCCTCAAAAAGTCTTTTTAAAGGATACATGGCAACAATTATTAGACAATCACATGACAGATAATGTTCTCATGAGAATTTGTTCAATAACAAGTAAGATGGCCACCTCTAACTTGGAGTATTTGAATCTGTGGCAATTTCTCTCAACTGAAGCAAGCACTGTGGTATTTTTACAAAATAAAAATATCCTGTTGAAACAGAAGATGTGTCTTTGTGATGAGGAAATGTGAATTCATGCTAATAAAAATCTGTTATGTCTGCCAGTTATAATACTCACTTGTGGACAATCTATGCAGTAAGCCAACCATGTCCTGCCTATATATGCATACAATAATCATAATCACAGAGACTAATGCCAGTAGAATTAGAAAAGCAGATTTAATAACAATACACTAATACATACATATTTACACAAATACATTAAAACAATCATTATATATTTATATCAACAAACCCAAAGGTATACCAAAATAATAATAAAGATCTATGCGACCTACTTTATAGTCCCTATGCTGACTCTTGGATGTTCGAAAGCTAACAGTCCACTTTGGGGTTAGCATGCTAAATAAGCGACATTCAGTGCCTTTCACAGTTCATCTGCATCAGTAGAACTCCCAATTGTAAGTGCCCAATGCTTTACATTTTCACTCATTTCACCAGTTCTGATTTTCTGGATTTGATTGGTCAAATCTTGTCCATCCTAGTTGTTCAATCCCTCTCAGTTTACTTTACTTGCAGAAGCAGATTTAGACATAGGTTTTACTTTGATTGATTAACTTTTGTAGCCTGATTACTTTTTAATTATTCATCATGTTTTTCTGCAAAGTTCCTTCATTAATTAATCTTCCTATCTAAAAGGATTTGTTTTCTTGCTGTTTTACAAAATAACACAGCTATTAAAGTATAAGATGATTTTAAATTAACAAAGTATTTTTATCTTCATATATATATATATATATATATATATATATATATATATATATATATATATATATATATATATATATATATATATATATATATATATATTCTAACCTAATATAAAAATTTCCTCTGTTTAATTTTATAATTCTTTATTAGTCTAGTTTGCACTTAGACACCAATCATACTCTGAGTTGTATTAGGTTATTTTGTCTGCACTTGTTGACACCAATTTTTCAGGTTGTTGTTAAGGCAACCAAAAAAAATAAACCTATCCATTAATTTGCCAATATGATCTAAAATACTTTTCATATAATACAATTGTACATTCAATTCTCTTAAGCCATGCCACGATTGTAATAACAACAATAATTGATCACTTATTAATTTAAAGAATAATTATAATAATATTAATCTCAGGGTTCTTTGTTTCATGTAAGGAAATGCTCGGCGGTATTGTGTTGTTGCATATGACTGGCATTCTGGTCGGCTATAGGAAACATTTATTTTACTTAAATTCAATGTGTCTTCATCTCTCATATCAACTGCTATATTATTTAAAGAGATGATAATTCTATTCCATAATGACGTATAATTTTGAATAACACAGTCCTTTTTTCCAGAATCTCAGTCAGAATAATAAAAAGACAAGGGTGCTTTTTGTGTCCTTCCATCATCCATGACAACACAATCATATAACTAAGATTTATTACTTAGACAATTTAACTAAATGGGAATGGAATAATGTGCAACCAAAGTTAATGGTTTGGGAATAAATTCATTTTTACACACACAAAAAAAAATGTTTAGTCTGAAGTTTTCAACTCCCTAAATAATTATCATTAAACTAAAATATAATGACATATTCCGATCTGCTCAACTTTATTTATCTGGTATATTAAGTTTTTAAGAATTTGGAATGATTTCGGACTCAAGAAAAGGTTTTGCAAATATTGTGCAAACACTTATATTTAGCATATAAAAACAAAAAAAAAATGAATCTACAACAAATTTTAACAAGACTATAATTTATTATTATCACAAAAAAATATATGAACATTTATTCAATAATCCCATAGTAATACAAAAATATAAAATATAACTGACATTAATTTGTATACTCTTTTGGTTATGGACTAGAGGTTACTACTTCTCCTGTATGCAATCATATGGATTGACTAACTAAAAGTACATTTCATTACCAATACATTGTTTATTAAATTTTGGTAACCTTGTAGAAGCTTTTATTCAAAATTATTGACTAACTATTTTTTTTTTTTTTTTTAAATGATTAATCCCATCATATGCAATACGCAAAATATTAAATTTATTTCTAATACATTTACTTTATTTATGGTATTCAATGGGATAACCTATTCTAATTATAGGCCAGTTATCAGAAGTTACACTTACCATCTTACATTTAACTTAATGCTAACTTAAGTTATGATACAAATTTTATTCATACGTATAATTTTAAATATGAGTATTATTTAATTACTAACCCGAATTAAATATTGCATTTGAATATTCCTTCAGTAAATAAGCGTTTTAAAACTACGCAATTTTAATTACTTTCTCCATTGATTTACTTGTCAAATACTAGCAATATTTAGCAGCACAATACAGATATTGATCCTAGTTACTAACGAACTATTTATACTAAAGTGGATCTTGAGGAACTAACACCTCCAATATAACCTTTATCTTGCCCGAACTTTCAAAATTAAGCACAATAATCAACACCTTCCATGGTGGAGCTATCTTTATTTTCACATGAGGAATATGGAATAACCACGAAGGTCTGTAAAGTAATCTACTACATTAAAATATTTTGGTGGTTTCTTGCCTCTTACTTGGGCATACAACGAACACACACCAAATACAATCCTCTCCTGGGATTTAAACGAATGAAGCATACTAAATGCTGGATAAATTCTTGATCGTCCTATCTATGAGAATCGATCACTTGGCTATAAACATACCCGAACATTATATTTAAAATCTTCCTCTCATGGAAAACAAAGCTTTTGGGGAGATCATTTTTCATCCCACAAAATAAATACATTATAATTATTACCTATGCGAATATTAAGCATATACCAATGCTATATCTGGGCAGGATAAGTAAATACACTGATTATAATAAACTTATGTTACCGTGTATACTTTGATCAACATCTGAAATCAATGGACATCATAGAATAAAAGTATAATAATTTTAATTTTAATAAAGGAACATTCAAAATAGTTGGTAGCATACTATCTTAAACTAAATAAAGTGGATGTGTTATTTAAGAATAATTAGGAATAAATTCCTCAATTAATACAGTATAAATTCGTTTCAAAACTTTAACAAGAAATATTTTGTTATAGCATTTTTTTTTTTTTTAGTTACTTCTGATAATTTTCAATATTTATTTTACCCCTTAAATATCTAAATATTTTTCTTTTACGTATCTAACAAAAAATTTCTACCTACAATTGTATGTAATAATTAAAACATATTTTATAGACTTTTTTTCTTTCGTGTTAAATATCAACTTAACCTATAATAATTATATTAAAACATACCTCTGTCATTACAAGGCTATTAAATATCACTTGACCATACAGACTTTAACCTATGTGATATAACAAAAAAAATACATATCATTTATAACTTAGTTTTGAAACAATCATTAATTAACAAGTGCATACTCTCTCATTAGAAAATGTTTTTCTGTTGAACAATTGAAGAGCTTTATCCAGTCGTATTTCACGAAGCAAGTTTAAAAACAATAAACGCATTTTTATCACTTCCTTTAAATAAAAGTGTTCTTTTATTTTGTGCTTCTATAAAAATTAGATAAAGAAACATATAGCATAATTGAAGATTAATTCTTACTTGAATTAAACTGCTACAATTTTGGGATCCACAGAAAATAAAATATACATATTCTAACATAATGAACAGTTGACGATAGACGATAAACATACACAATTCTTTTCTTTTTTATTATTGACGATACGTACAATTCATATTAGCTAGCTTACTTATGGACGGAAATGCGCAATTTTTCCGAGAGATTATTCTGATAATAACTGCAGCTGATTTACATGTATAGGAAGTTTTAATAAATCCAACTGATGTGTAATATAATATATCATTTATTTTTATCATTAAGTCACTAAGATATTTGGTTTTGTTCATACTTTAGGAATTATAAATTTTTTTAACAGTAACTTCTCCGTAAGAATGCCCCTATATAACTCTTCCTATATTTACTCTGAGAAAGTTTATATTTTTTTCCCAAAAAAAATATACAGGTGCATAATTTAATTTTATTTATCATTATTATTATTTCCAGACAATTCTTGGTGAATAAAACATATTTTAACGTATGTAACTACATTACTTGTAAAGGCAGACAATATTGAGAAAGAGCGCGAAAATGTTTCTAGTTGATTTTCCTTGGTTTCAAATATTTCTTTCAATTATTATTTTTTTCTCTTTCTATACCAAGAAAATATCAATAAATGACATAAAGTTAATAAATAATTAATTTTTTCTTGGAAATCACTTCTTTTCCTTAATTTAGATATAATATAATTTTTCGTGACTCTTTTAGTTACATCTGTCATTTTTTTGAACTTTAGCGCGAGACAATAAATTTTTAAGTATAAAAGGTTTTTAAATAGGTAGATGGCACAGAAAATCAGGACGTCTTATCAAAAAAATTTTAGCCACACATTATATTATTAAAATTTTACTTTGATTACATTTATTTCTGCAAAATAAAATGAAAAAATTGAGTTACCAAATTTCAGCACTGTTCCTTCCTTGAAAACTAAAAGCAGACTATATTTTTCAAAGTCAAAATGATCTTGACTTTAGCGACCTCTTCCAGAAAAATAATCATTTGATTATAACATAAACAAAAGAAAGGAAAAACCTATTACAATCATATAGTTTTAGTATTATTTAAATAGATTACAAAGTGATTTGACAATAAAAAAAATAATAAATACATTTAATTAATGATAATTATCAGTAATTTATAACTCATTTTCTACAAATGGAATTACCAGAAGTTATTGTTCTCTATGATAAGACATTCATCTCTTCTTCCCCTCTACCCATCCAAAATCAATTACTGTTTATGATATTTGTTTTTATACTATATTAATTTGCTTTAATTATTAATATCTTAATTAAATTATTCATGTTCTTTTTAAAAATGATATTGCATTACTAAATCTATTAGTTATTCACCCAAAACATGCCAAAGTGAGTGAATAGCATACTTTATTAATCAATTATTACTATTGTTATTTTATCTTTTTATTTCTTTAAAGAATAGCATTAATTTCCTGCAGAAATAATGCCAAGTAAACCAAGTGTCAATAACACCAGGTTACAATATATAACAATACTTCCCCCATGTTCGAACATTATTTGTTAGTCTTCGAACTTAACATATAATTATTTAAATAGAGGGTTTATTTTTCTTTTTAGTTGTTGCCATGAATTATTTTCCATTTGCAGTGATGTATGTGTATAATTTAAACACATGTACACACAAAATAATAATAGAAATGTTGTAAATGGGGATTTAATATTTAATTGTATGTACATGTATAATTTGTTTCATATACATACACAAGTTATATATATATATATATATATATATATGTGTGTGTGTGTGCATGCACGAAGATAAAATATTAAATCCCCATTTACAACATTTACTATTATTATTTTGTGTGTGTGTGTATTTTAATTATACACATACATAACAAGATCTGAAAACTTTTATATGTAAATCGCAAAGTTATGGATGAAAGGGTTTTATTCGCAAAGGCAGATGGTTTGAAGGATTCCAAATGCCCTTCATGAAATCTTTATAGTTGCTTTACTATTGGAGTCATGAAGAGCTGACTGTAGAACATGCTGTTAAAGGTCTGGAGATGAGTCATGGTGCATATGTCAGGTGGAAGCATGCTCTTCACAAGCTGTGCCATGAAAGCCTTTCATCAAGATCATGCTGTCAAATCGGAGGTGCAGGAATGTTTTTTGAGGTTGATGAGACCCTTTTCAGTCATCGAAAGAACCATCAGGGCAGAATGCTTCCTCAGCAGTGGATTTTTGGAGGTTTGTGCCAAGAGAATAATGAATGCTTTGCAGTGGTGATTCCAACTCAATCTGCCACCACACTGCTGCAAGGCATAAAGAACACTGTAAAGCCAGAATACAACATCTACTCTGACTGCTGGAAAGATTATAAAACATCTGATCTGGAAGCACTAGGATTTAAATATCTGCATGTAAACCACCACTACAACTTTGTGGATCCTAACACAGGCATGCATACCCAAAATGTTGAGCATCTATGGGGCTGCCTCAAATCCCAAAACGGAAAACAGCATGAGACATACAGGCGATGCATAGATGATTACTTGTGTGAGTTCCTTTGGCAACATCTTTACAAGAGTGGAGATGTTTTTAGTGCGATCTTGTTTGAAATGCAACTAATTACAAAGTAGTTCAAATTTTTTTTGTTAATATGTTCTCATAGTTCAATAACCAGTTATGGTGTTATTTTTTGTTGATGTTTCTTTGCTCAAAGGTGTGTTTTTGACAAATTTTCTCGCAACAGACAATGTTGTTGTTGTTGTTTTTTTCCCAAATAGACCAAGAAAAAAGAATATGTAGGCAATTTTTTTTATTTGTATATTAACTATTAATTTATTTAATAATTTAGGAATATATTTTATCCAAATGTTTTACTATTTTGTACAAACAACATTATTTTGTATTAAAATAATGATGTTATATTTGTTATAGAAATATATACACAAACAAAAACAACACAGTTTCTGAGTATTAATTACTGTCACACAAAAAAAAGAAAATTATTTGTATAATAAATCTAAATGTAGTATATAAATTTAAAGGTTACTTTTAACAGATTCACATTATTAAAAACAACAGGTTACTTTTAACAGATTCACACTATTAAAAACAACACACTACTTTTAACTAAAAAAAAAGAAAAGTTCATGGGGAATATTTTTAAATTGTACTATTTAAATAACATTACTTTTTATATTTGTGAGTTTTAATTACTGTAAAAAAAAAACCATAGTAGTCAGGTATCAATTATAAATTGTAGTATATAAATTACATTACTTTTTATATATTTATAATTACGTATTGGTTTTAATAAAATTATTTATTTACTCATGAAAAAAATACTGTAACTTTAAAAAGACACACATAAAGTAAAAAAAAAATTAGAAAAACACCGTAACTTTAAAGACATGCACACAAATTAAAAAAAAAAAAAACAATATAAGATTAATAAACATTTACAAAAATGAAAGACTAACATCATATAGTGCTGTGTACAGCCACTCACTCGGCTTAACAATCAGGTAAATAGACAGCAGAAACCAAGTGATTAGACAAATAGTTTAATAAATTCAGTCGGATAAATAATATTACATATATAGTTATTAGACAATTAAGTTTAACTTACGAATGCTGGCCATGTAGGCATACAAAAAACATAATATAGACCGGTGTGGCCTGCAAAGTTTCTAGGTCCACTTTTTAACCTTCAGTGGTGGAGTTCACTGGGTTTATTCTGATGCTAAGGTAAAACTCTTGACTTTCATGTGCATTCAATGAGTTCCCCGCTGCAAGTGCTGCTTAGTTATTTTTTGTTCTTTCTTTTTTCTTGTAAAGGGATGTTTTAGAAACCAATTAATTCTCCTATTGTCTAATTTTAGTAATCAGCACTTTTAATCTAGCTGCTTAATTAGTTTCTAATCTGAAGCGCTTATCTTTAATAGCGTACCAAATTTAATTACAAAATTCCTGTCTATTTCATCTAACAAAACTTATTTTAATAAAACATTAATTACTATATATGTATAACTTATTTTGACAAAACTTATTAATTATTATACATGTATATAGCACCTCCACCACTTCAGAGATTATTTTTTCTGAAGTCTTACATAGATTTTTAAGTACGCGGGTTCTTTTCTTGCCCTTGAAGATCTTCGTGGAGATGTTTTCTCTTCTACTGGCATTTTGTTGGTTTCTTGATCATCGTACTTCTTTTCTACTGGTGTTTTGTTGGCTCCTTCAGTTTCTTGATCATTGGATTTCTTTTCACTTTTGGGAATGTGCAGTGCTGCAGTACTTCTGGTTTGCACTAATTCTTCTCGACATCTCACATGATTTATGTGCTTGCGCATTGTTTTTCCAGTTTCTGTCTCTACAAATATTATTTGTTTTGACAGAATTTCTTTTATGAAGGCTTTCACCCAGTATTTCCTGATAATGTCTCTAACCCAGACTTTTTCTCCCTTGGAATAATTAGTATCTCCAGTGTTGCATTTGTAGTGTGTAGAGTTTTGTTCTGGTTGGATTAACGATAGTTTCGTGTGGAGTTTCCGTCCGAAAATTAATTCTGCAGGAGATATGCCTGTAGCACATGGAGTACTATGTTGATATAATAAGGCAGAATGTAAGGTGTCTTGTATATTTGCAGTGCCTTCCTTCCATAACGTTTGCTTTAAAGTTTGTACTGCCTTTTCTGCAATACCATTGGACTCCGGGTGATATGGGGGCATGGCTAAGTGTTTAATTCCCCATTCTGTGAGAAATTCTTCAGATTTAATAGATGTGAAACTGGTACCATTGTCAGACACAACTGTTTCAGGAATCCCATGAAAAGCAAAAATCTCCTTCAGTTTTGCGATTGTTTCTTTGGTACTGGTGTTTTTCACTACTCTATATTCCATCCACTTTGAATAAGTGTCGATCACTACCAAAAATATAAAGCCATGAAATGGTCCAGCATGGTCAATGTGAATACGGCTCCACGCTCTTTCAGCTGCCGGCCAAGCAGCATATTTTTTCTCATGCATATTTGCCTTTATTTGGCAACTTTCACATGATTTCACATATTTCTCTATGTCAATATTAATGGTGGGTCACCATATGTAACTATGAGCCAGAGCTTTGGCCCGCATTATCCCAGGATGACCTTGATGAATTAAGTGAAGAATCTTATTCCACCCACTGCTCAGTATCAACACTCTATCATCCATTAAAATACATCCCTTGTTTATGGACAGTCTTTGTCTTACATCCCATAAAGTTTTATGTAGTCTCTCGGGCTGACTTTGTGGCCAGCTTTTGCTGATCCATTTACTTAAGTGTCTATATCCGTGGTCAGCTTTAGTCCAGTTAGCTACCTTTTCACTGGTTATTAATTCGTTGTTCCAATTATCGATATAGTTAATAGTTTGGTCATCTTTTTGTAGTTCAGCTTTAATGGGCATTCTTGACAGTGCATCTGTGTGTTTAATGATCTTTCCTTTTTTGAAATTTAGATCAAAATCATAGCCTGATAACAGATTAACCCAACGTAACATTTTAGGGCTTAGATGATCAGGGGCAGTTTTATTTTTGCTAATAATCCCAACAGCGGTTTATGATCGGTAAAGATTTTAAACTGTTGACCATACAAATATTGGTGAAACTTTTTATTGCAAATATGATAGCCAGCACCTCTTTATCTAGTTGACTATAATTTTGCTCAGCTTTTGTTAACGTTCTTGAAGCGTAGACAATTGGTCGCTCACTGTCAGCTACTGCATGGCTTAATACTGCTCCTACTCCAATTTCAGATGCATCTGTTGTCAATATCAATTTGAGGCTACTGTCATAGTGTACTAATAAGCTGTTTGATGTTAATAATTCTTTCGTGTCACAAAAAGCTTATTCTTGGGGTTGATCCCAACTCCATTTTTGGTTCTTTTTTAATAAATTGTATAGCGGTTTTGCTATGTGAGCTTTCCCCTTAAGAAAAACTTCAAAATAATTAAGAAGTCCTAAGAAAGCTTGAAGTTCTTTAACATTTCTAGGTCTTTGGGCTTCCTTTATGGCTGCAATTTTTTGAGGGTCGGGTCTTTTTCCCTTTTTTGAGATTATGTGTCCCAGCAAATTTAATTCAGTTGCCATCTAGATACATTTGTCTGAATTTATTTTAGCTCTGAAACTACATAACTTGTCGCAAACTTTTAAAACTCCACGTAATTCCTCTTCTGAATTGGCCACGGCCAAAATATCCTCAAAGTTCGGTGTTACACCATCCATTTTCTGGAACAGTATGTCCATTTTGGCCTGGAAAATATTTGGTGCAACCGTAATTCCATAAGGCAATCTATTATACTTAAACAATCCCTTATGTGTTGTAATAGTTAGCAATTCTGAAGTGCGTTCAGAAACTGGTATCTGGTGAAATGTGGCCTTTAAATCAATTTTAGTGTAGTGACTTGCCTTTTGCATATTTGCCAGTATTTTCCTGACATTTGATACAGGATACTGACTTTTAGTGAGGATTTTATTTATTGTGGTCCTATAATCTCCCCAAATGCCGATCTGCCCATTTGGTTTAGATATAACCACAATTGGAGTGGCCCATTTTGTTTTCTCGACTGGCGTTAATACACCTTTACTAACCCGATTTATCAACTCTTGTTCTACCTTAGTTTGCAGTGCAAAAGGAACTTTTCTGGGTCTGCAGATAACGGGGGTCACATCACCTTGTAGCTCTATGTTTATAGGCATCGTAATAATTTTTCCCTCATCACTTTTAAATAATTCACAATATTTATTTATCATTTCTTGCTCAATAGCAACTTTATTTATCACACATATCTCTATTCCCAAAGCATCGAACCATTCCCTACCTATAATACGATTTAGACCGCCTTGTACTATATATAACGGTAGTGTTCGAACCTTACTATTTAATT
The DNA here is from genome assembly GCA_028023455.1 of Epiperipatus broadwayi. Lineage (NCBI taxonomy): Eukaryota > Metazoa > Onychophora > Udeonychophora > Euonychophora > Peripatidae > Epiperipatus > Epiperipatus broadwayi. The sequence continues at coordinate 2,632,256 of JAQFVV010006336.1, forward strand.
CAATCTGAGCCATCATTTTCCCTAATATTTTCATACTATTTCCGCTAGCATCTTTTGCTCTTAAACTTGTCTTCATTAATAAAGGAGAATTTTTTCGATTTTGCACTACTTTCTCCCAGTCTTCAAGTGTCATCATTGACACGCCTGCTCCGCTGTCAATTTCCAATTTCACTGGTGTCTTTAATAAATTAATTGTCAGCATAAACTGATTTCCATATCCAATCTGTGTATTGTAAATATCACACTTTTTTTTTCGACTTTACAAGTTGGCGAGCTGCCAGGATCCTTTTCTACTTTATTTTGACATACTTTCTGCAAATGCCCAACTTTACCACAAGTCCTACAATACTGCTTATTATATTTACACTTACGAGCCATGTGGCCTTTTTTTCCACAGCAATAGCACACTATCTCATATGTTTTGCTCTTAATAGGTTGGGACTTATTTTAAGTTTTCTGAATATACGCATTACCATCATTTTTGTGGGTAAAATTTCTAAATTCTTCCGATTGATCGAGTATTTTTCGTGGGCTACTCCCATTTTGGTGCTTCGTCATACATTAACTCTCTTGAGGTCAGTAACTTCTGCCTAAGCCTATCATCTGACATGCCCCAAAGTAATTGCTCAAGCAGATTATCCTCTAAAGCATCGCCATAACTGCAACTTTTAGCAATTTCTCTTAGAGCTTGATCATAATCAAGTATACGCTCTCCCTTGTTTTGCCTTCAGTTTCTGAAGTGTTGCCCGGCATAACACAATAATGTGGCAACTTTAATGGGGTCACTTGTCGTACCATTAATCACAAACAGTTTCTCGATTCTCTTAAGGTAAATTGGCCAATCAAAAGGGTTATTAATGTTGAACTCATTAATTGTTACCTGAGGCACTGATGTCATCAATTTCTATTTTGCTTTTTTTTTAAAAAAAAAAAATTTCTATTTCACTACGAGATAACTATTAAACACACTTACTGGGACAAATTTCTATTAATATGCTTACTAAAACAAATTACTGTTAATACACTTACTAAACAAATTAATACGCTTACTAAAACAATTTTTCCGACTACTAATTTGATATTCACCTGGACTTCGATTCTCAATTTCCCTGTAGCTTTCTCTACATTATACAATTTAATTCGAATACACTACTGTTTCTAAATTGCACCAGATTTTTCTACTGAAACGTATCCTGTCGATTAACTGTGCCAATTTTCTGCTGTGTACAGCCACTCACTCAGCTTAATGATCAAGTAAATAGACAGCAGAAACCAAGTGATTAGACAAATAGTTTAATAAATTCAGTTGGATAAATAATATTACATATATAGTTATTAGACAATTAAGTTTAACTTACGAACGCTGGCCATGTAGGCATACAAAAAACATAATATAGACCAGTGTGGCCTGCAAAGTTCCTAGGTCCACTTTTTAACCTTCAGTGGTGGAGTTCACTGGCTTTGTTCTGATGCTAAGTTAAAGCTCTTGACTTTCATGTGCATTCAATGAGTTCCCCGCTGCAAGTGCTGCTTAGTTATTTTTTGTTCTTTCTTTTTTCTTGTAAAGGAATGTTTTAGAAACCAATTAATTCTCCTATTGTCTACTTTTAGTAATCAGCACTTTTAATCTAGCTGCTTAAATAGTTTCTAATCTGAAGCGCTTATCTTTAATAGTGTACCAAATTTAATTACAAATATCCTGTCTATTTCATCTAACAAAACTTATTTTAATAAAACATTAATTACTACATACGTATAACTTATTTTGACAAAACATTAATTATTATACACGTATATAGCATATAGTATTAGTTACTATAACATTTTATTAAAAATCTAAATCAGATCTTTTTATATAAAATCAATCACAGATGCAGCCCGGAATTGTTATATGTATATGTTTTTGATTAGAATCAATGCTATCACATGGCTAACACCAGGGAATAGAAAATTACTTTTTTTAAATTGATTTTTGAAGAATCAGTTACTTTAAATTGTTTTTCATTTGTTAATAACTGTATAACTTCAGTTCTAAATAGACCTTACTTTATAGAGTGGAATTTACTTTATCCATGGATGACTTTTTTAATTCATACTATTAGGTAATTATTGCTATAAAATTGAAATAATAGAAGCTGAAATTTCAGTTGACTGTTAACAAAACACTATTTGATAACTACTTACTACTACTATATCTAATAGTATGCTGTATGAAACATTATAATGCTCACATCAAATAATGAACAAATAACTATATTTAATGTCCATAAATTAAAATATAATAGAGATTTTATGTTCATGTTGGATAACATAAATATATGGTAAACAAAGATAAAAAAAAAAACAAAAGCAAATACAATTTTTTGCTTATTAATAAAAAAAATAATTTTCTAAATTAACAAGATGCTAACTTGGAAATATGTGAAGCATGGAAAAAAGGGCATTATGTAAGTCAATATATTTATTTTAATATTATATGCCATTGATTAAAAAATATTTTATAGTAATTGAATGCATGTTTTAGAAATTTAATATTTAATATTTGAAAAATTAAATTTTACCATATATATGTATTGTTTTTTATTTAATTAAGTTACAAAACAATACTAATGTAACAAAATTCTGATTATTTATTAAATGCATAGGAAGTATATAATTAAATAGAGAAACGTTTTAACCTTTATTATATGAGACTTCATTGTTTATAATAGTCAAATGATATGATTTTTGACTATAGAGAGACCTCCCAAACTTCAACACAATACAGTGATCTTATAAAAATAAGAATAACCATCTGATCATTATCCTAAATCTTCATTTATATAAGTCTATCTGAACAATGTTGATTTGAGAGTGTGAAGCTGTTACTCTCTTCAGTTTCTATATTTCCATAAAAAAATATATCATAAGATTTAACTTAAGTTACTTTGTGAAGAAAATAGTGGACTTAAAAAATGAAGAGAGTAACAGGTTCATTCTCTGAAATAATAATGCTTCAGATTGGCCTATATAAGTGTGAATTTAGTTAAAGATAATATGGCTGTTCTTATCTTTATCAAAATTTCTATCTTGTATTGAGGTTTGAGAAGTCCCTCTATAGCCAAAAATTACATTGCTTGACTATTATAAACATTGAAGGCACTTAGGATAATAGTTAAAGTCTGTATCTATTTAAAACAATACTAATTAAAATAGTCATTTTAATAAAAATTTCAAATTCAAAATTCAATAGATTAAATTATATTTTAGTGCTATTAAATCACTACTTTTGAAAATATCATGTAATATAGTGATTAAGTGAATAGTTTTTACATACATTGTGGGCTGCAAAATATGTTTATTTTAGTGACAAAATAAATAAGATTGCAAAAACAATAAATCAGAGTAACCTCTATATAAAAACAGTGTTAAGTATTCTCCTCACATTTTAATTCATAATTTGTTACTAATAGTTAACAGCTTCCACTTGGAATGTATTTAAAAAAATATGCTGCTGAGCTCTTGAACTAAAAATTAAATACTAAATTATTGCATTTTCTTTACAATTTCAAATCTTTATTTTATTTTTTCAATCAATTTGTTGTAAACAAATTTGAGAATATCGACTATTTATCTTTTTAAAATCCATATGGCACCATTATTTACATATAAAAATTTATTAAAATATGATATTATAACAATAAATGATAAAAATTAAAAGAAAAAATAAATAAATAATGCCATTTATTGTATATAAGTTTCAGTTAATAAACTGCAATATTCAACAGAAAAAAAATATTAAAATTTTGACAATATATATTTATATATTCACCAATTTAAAATCTTGCTCTAATGGATTTTTTTTTCCGTTCAAGATTATGAGTATCGTTATATTTTTACCTATTTGTATTAGTTTTAGATCAATTTTATTAAGTTAATCTTTAAAAATACTATATACTTGTTTTTAAAACTAGAAATTGATTTTTTTAAATACTTAAACTCAAAACAAACAAACCGTTATATTATTTAAATTGAAACTTATACTCTGTGTTTAAATTTATTTAATCTTTAAAAACAAAATAGATTATGTTAAAATGAATGTTAAAAAAATCATTAAATTGATTTTAAAGAAAAATATCATAAGCATGCCTGCATAAGCAGAGTGACATGTTTTGTTTTGTATTCTGATTGTTAATTTATTAGTAGCCACTTTTTTCCTAAAGATAATTTGTGGATAAAAAGTATATAAAGAAAAGAATCAAATAAAGAGCATATATTTTTAAATAATTATGTTCAGAAAAATACAAATACATTATTTTACATATAAACACAAAAATATATTATGCACATATTTACATTCCATTAACTTTAATATAATCTTAATTAAATTCATGAATAATAATAGCGCTAACTAAAAAACAGTACAAACATTTGGGTTTATTTTGGTGTATATATGTAATACAAATAAAATAACATGTTAATCAAAAAAATAATTGTAATGACAATAAAACTAATAAATATAATGGTAATTAACTATTATATATAGTCTTTCAATCCACAGAACAACTTTTGATTAACTCCTTAACCCTCCTCAACTGTCATTAAATTGAAAAAAAATGGAAGCAAACATCATCGACTCAAATCCCACAAATCACGAATTTTAACATTAGCAGCTTGTCTATTAATTATATTAATATCATTTCTATTTATTAAAATTGCTTTATTAATTATTTTTATTATGGTTTTTCTCTTCAAGAAGAATTTTAACACTTTCAATAAAAAACTTAAATTTATATGTACATGTCCATTCATGATAGAAAACTGAATCAGTCATTAAATCATTATTACTTTTATTTTTCACATGCTTTTATAAAAAATTAATGTTCCTTTAATCTTTTTCAATATTTCACTTTGTTTCACCTATATATGATAACATACATCCACAAAAAATTGATATAGAACATTATTTTTCTGCTTGACAGGTATGACATATTTAGAATTATTCACTAGATTATTAATATTATTACAACAGAAAATGAAACTTTAAACACATCCTTATATATATATATATATATATATATATAAGAGATTATATATATATATATATATATATATATATATATATATATATATATAATAAATAAAGTTTGATAACTGTATTCGTTTCACAATATATGTAATATACAAATCAATATATATATATATATATATCAAAATACAGTACAATTTATATAAATTATATTCTTTTAGAAGTACTTTCGACTATACACTTTGTAGTCTTTATCAACTATATAATGTTGAATAATCAAAATGAGACAACCTTAACAATACCCATAGTTCAATTCAGATTTCCCACAAATCATCAAATCGTCAAATGTTGATGAATCGCCAGTCATCAAATGTTAAGATAACAGAATTGTGGGAAATCTGAATTGAACTATGGGTATTGTTAAGGGTTGTCTCGTTTTGATTATTCAACGTTATATAGTTGATAAAGACTACAAAGTGTATAGTCGAAAGTACTTCTAAAAGAATATAATTTATATAAATTGTACTGTATTTTGATATATATATATATTGATTTGTATATTATATATATATATATATATATATATATATATATATATATATATATATATATATATATATATATATATATATATATATATATATATACATATATAATCTCCCTTGAGCATTTGAAATATATGGAATAAATATCCCATTTTTACTATCTATCTTCAACTTCTTTAAATCATTATAACTTTTTTAAATTGACATAAAGTATTGTTAATCTGTTTAATATTATAACCAAAGTCAAGCAATTTCTTGGCAAATATCTCAATATTTTTTTAATTCATCACACTGGTAACAATATAATTTTTTATTATGGAATAAAAAAGTCTAAAACTTGTCATCTTATACATAATTGGTACTTTTGATATACAATTTATATATGCCCTTTTTTGAAATAGTTTGATTATTAATTTATAACTTAGCATACTATTATCTCTTGTAGGAATTAAATCCAAATATTTAATACTTTTGTCTCGGTCATTTTCAATAGTTCATTTCAAGCCATCTAAATTATTTAACTCTTGTACAATCAAAGCATTATCCACATACCTTTTATAAATTTTAATATCTTTAAAAAAACACATATTTAAAATACTACTCTCATACATAGACAAAACGAAATTACAAACTTGCACAACAAAAGGCAGACCCCTTTAGACATTTTATAATATCCACCTTCAAAAAAGCAACAATGTTATCATCAAAAAATTTTCAAGAATCGATAATAAATTTTATTACATATTTACGAATATCTTTATTTTTTAATGCATGATCAATTATTTTTATGGAATCCACTTTATCAGTAGAACCATACATTTCTATGGTATCTAATGAAGCAATAACATAAATTCTCATTAATCACTATATTTTTAATTCTATGTTCAAAATCAAAAGATGAAGCAATAGTATTTTTCCAAATCCTAAAAACTCTTGTAACAGCATACTAATATATTTACAAGTTTGATATATAAATAAACAACTAATATCAATCATAATTCACAATGGATTACTTTCTTTATCTAAGTTTATATTTGTAAAAATATGAGGACATATAGCTCAAGAAAAATATATCTTATACTACACACTATTAATTGTTTTATTTTACTTTTTTTTAAAAATACTGCTAATAAATTTTATTCTCTGACTATCCATATTTTGACTCTATAGATAGAATTAAAAATATAGTGATTAATAAGAATGATGTTATTGCTTTATTAGATGTCACAAAAATATGTGGTTCTATTGATATAATGGATTCCATAAAAATAATTAAACATGCATTAAAAAGTAAAGATCTTTGCAAATATGTAACAAAATTTCTTCTTGATTTTTTAAAATTTTTTGATGATAATATTGTTGTTACTTTTGAAGGTTGATATTATAAAATGCCTAAAGGTTAGAGTATGGGTCTTCCTGTTGTTGCACAACTTTACAATTTTGTTTTGTCTACTTACAAGCATAGTATTTTAAATATGCATACTTTTAAATATATTAAAACTTACAAAATGTATATGGATGATGTTTTTGTTTGTGGCTTATAGAGGAATTAAATAATTTGAATGCATTAAAATGGACTATTGAAAAGGAACAGTACAAAAGTATTAAGTATTTGGATTTAAATCTTAGAGGAAATAATAGTATGTTAAGATATAAATTAATAATCAAACCAGTGCAAAAAAGTGAATATATAAATCGTAAATCAAAAGGACCAATTATGCATAAGATGGTAAGTTTAGATCTTTTTTGTTTCATAATGAAAAATTATATCATTATCAATGTGAGAAATTAAAAAATATTGAAATATTTGCCAAGGAATTACTTAAAGTTGGTTATAAGATTGAACAGGTTAACAATACTTTATGTCAATTTAAAAAGTGTTACAATGATTTAAAAGAGTTGAAAATTGATAGTAAAAAGTGGATATGCTCAAGTGAAATTTTATAAGATGTATATAAGAATGTGCTTAATGTTTCATTTATTACAAATAATGTTAATAAATTAGTGAATAATTCTAAAAATGTCATAGCTATCAAGCAGAAAAATAATGTGGTATATCAAATTTTTTGTGGATGTATTTTATCATATATAGGTGAATTAAAGTGCAGTATTGAAAAAAGATTAAAAGAATATTAATTGTTATACAAGCATGTGAAAAGTAAAAATAATAATGATTTAATGACTGCTTCAGTTTTTTTTTAATCGCAAAAGAACATGTAAATATAAATTTAAGCTTGATATTGAAATAAAATTAATATAATTAATAGACAATCTACTAATGTTAAAATTCGGGATTCATGGGATTTATGTTGGTGACATTTGTTTCCATTTTGTTTTTTGAATTTAATGGTAATTGATGAGGATTAAATAATTAACCAAAAGTTCTTCTGACTATATATAATAGTTAATTACCGTTATATTTATTCGTTTTATTGCTATTACAATTAGTTTTTTTTAGTTCATGGACATTTTATTTGTATTAGATTTTTTTATAATGGATTTAAGTAATGTTAAGAAGCAATAGATTCTTAAGGAGTGGCAGAAGCAATATAAAAAAGTTATTAAGCTTAAATGCAAACTTTTTTTTTTAAAAAAAATTGTAAAGTTTATTATGTATTCTCATATTGTTGCAATGTAAAATTGAATGGTAGTATAAATTTAGTACCAAGATGTATGGATAAATTAAAATCCATAATTTTAAATGATATAGTTAAGAGATAAAAAAAAAGAACTTTTTGATATTCAGAGGTATTTGAAAGCAATTAAACATTTAATAGTTTTAAATAAATGGTGTGTTTGGGACGAATATAAAATTGTTTGTAAAAATGGATTTAAATTATTTGAACTTAAATTACATAATAAATTTGAAAAGAAAATTGCTTTTTTATTTAATAAACGGTATTCATAAACTTAAAATGATATAAATTTTGTTAATTTGTCAAATAAAAAATATATATTTGATTCAGAAATATGTTTTAAGTTATGTCGCTAAATATCTCAGCAGTACTGGAATGGTTATAATTTGGAATTAATTGCAGCTGTTCAAAATTTATTTGAAATTATTACTGGTGATATTCATATTGCTGATGAAATTGTCAGAAAAATTAATTGTCATAAATTTATTGAGAATCTATATGAAACAATTAATGAAAAAGAATGATATGTCAGTAAAAGTAATATTAGACTTTAATAATTATATTCTTAAAGATTTATGTGAGATAATATATAAAAAGATTCTCATTACAATAAGTTTTGGCAAGTATTGAATTAGGAATTCAGAAAAAACTTATAGATAAATTAAATGAGATAAATAGAAATGGAATGATTGTATCATTTGATATTGAAAAAATATATTAGAGTATACCTAGGGAAGATATTATAAAAATAGTTATTGAAAAAATAAAAATGAGTAATATAATTTCATAGGAATTGTTATATGTTATCAGAGAAGCATTATTTTTTATAAATGATGCTTTACATTTTAAATATAATGAATTTTGGAATAAAACAAAGGGATAGGTTATGGGTTGCTCTATTAGTGAGATTTTATTATTGATTATAATTGACTATACAGAGAAAAATATAATTTATAAGTATATAAAAAAATAAAATTCTAGAATATCATAGATATATTAATGATATAATCGTAATAGGTAATAATAGAAGTACTGTTAATACATTTAAAGAATTAAACAATAATAAATACAATATGAAGTTTACAGTGAAAAAAGAGAAGGGATTAAAATATTTAGCCATTTTTTTAAGAAAAGGAAGTAATGATGAAATACTTATTAAACATTATATTAAGAATAAAGATAAAAAAAAGATATAACTAATCCAAATTCATGTCAGCCATGATCACAGAAAATAGTAGCTTTGAAAGGGTTTAAGTTAGAAATAATAGATTAACATTGAATATAAAAGAAGCCTTCGAACAAAAGTTGGAAGTTGAAAATTATTATATTAGTGTGAGATATAAAAGTGAGAGTATTCATTTATAGTTAAAAATACACAAAGCACATGTACATTAGCTTAATGGCTGATTATTAATATTACAGTTTATGGAAGAAAAAATATTAAAAACATTTTCAAAAATAATAATAGTACAAAAAATAATATAAGGCATAGGTATAAAATAGGAAGTTGGTTTCAGTTCCATATTTTAGAGCAAATATATAAGACATTGATAAAAGAAAAGTTATCTTATGATATTAATATAGGATGGAAAAATAATAAATCTTTATGAAAAATGGATGTGTAAATCAAAAAGGATGGGTAATATTAAAAAATGGGGTAGGGTTGGTGTATAAAATTAAATGTGATATTTATAGATCAAACAGGAAAGACTGTCATGGAAAGAAATAATGAGGATAATAGGACAATTAACAGAAAAGATAAAAGATCAGGACCATATATACAGTTTTTGGTTCGTTGATATAAAATGAATTTTGAAAAAAATATTTAGGTAATAAAGAATGTTAAAAAATGCACAGAAAAAAAAATATTGTGAGATTTTGGATATACATGAAAATTTAAACAAATGTGTAAACATGCTTAAAGGTCCAACACAATTCTGGAAAAAATGGGCATTATTAGATTATTGGAAACTTTAGAATTATAATTTTAAAAATGAAAGGGATTATTATTATTGTTTTTATTTAGATTATTTGTATATATATATATATATATATATATATATATACATATATATATATATATATATATATGTGTGTGTGTGTGTGTGTGTGTGTCTGTGTGTAAAATTTAGTACCCATTATAAAATATTATAGATGTAAAAAAAATTTTTTTGGCTAATTAAAGAATGGCAGAAACAAAGCAAGAAGTTGATGCTTGAAAGTTGCTGATTATACTTTTTTAAAAAGTGTAAAATGTTTTGTGTTTTTCCTAAATGCTGTAATATTAGTTTGAATAAATGTCTCAGATTTTCCTCAAATAATATGTTTAAAATTAAATAAATTATTTTGGACAATATAATAAGTCAATGTAAAAAAGAAATTTATAATATTAAAAAATATTTAACCGCTATTGAACATTTAATAAATATGAATAAATGGGATCAATGCAATGCATTTTATATACATTGTCAAGTTGGATTTAAAAAATGTTGACAAATTGGATTAAAAAATTTGATAAGAAAATTGACTTTTTATATAATCGTTATTATCCAAATAGTTAAGGTGATGATAATTACGTGCATTTAACAGATGAAAAAATTAGTTTTACTCAAAAATATGTATTACAATATGGTTCAAAATATGTAGGAAGTGTATAGAAAGATTATAATATGGAATTGATTGCATCAGTGCAGAACGTTTTTGATGATAATATGAATTTACAAGATTGTAGTAATATTATTAAGGAGATTTTTGAATATAAAATAAAAACTAATAAATATGATCAGTCATGGAATTATGCTATTTCTGAATTTAAAAATCTTCTTAGAACTGAACGAAATGTATGTTTGAAAGAAGACAAAGGTGCCAATATGTGTTTTATTAAAAAAGATGCATATAATGATAAAATTGAAACACAAATAAGTAAATTGGGATTTGATATTATTGATAGTTATAACATGGAGGGACAATGTGTGAAATTTATAAATAGTATTTTAAAGAAGCTAAAAGTCATTTTATGGATAATTGTACATATTATGATATATATCCATCTATGTCTATATGCCCAAGAATATTTGCTAACATTAAACTTCAAAAAGTAGAAAATCCTCTTGATTTTGGTGGATCATTTATGCATAAAACAACTAAAATATATTGATAAATTGTTGAAAGATATGTTGGGTTTTGGAAGATATACAATTACATCTTATGAATTTGTTGATAAAATTAAAAATATAAAAATAAATGATAATGATCTGCTAGCTTCATTGGATGTAACAGAATTACATAGATCAATTGATCATCTTGAATCTATAAATTTAATTGAAATTGAACTAATTAATATGTCTGTAAGTAAACATTTCATAAATGTTATTATTGAATCACTAAAATTTATAAGTGATAATATTATTGCAACATATAATGATATGTTTTATAAAATGGGTAAAGGATGGCTAATGGGATTACCTATGGAGGCACAAATTTGTAATTTTACATTGTCGAAATATGAATATATTATATTTAATTCTTATAACTTTGAAGATATTAAAATTTATACTAGATCTGTTGATGATGTTTTTGTTTGTGGTCCTAAAAACATTATTGATGTTCTTTTATATAATCTGAATAATTTAAATAATTTAAAATGGACTATTGAGAATAAACAAAATGGAAAAATAAAATTTTTGGATTTAAAAATATTTAGAGATGCTACTGATTTAAATTATAAATTAATTTTTAAACCTATTGGAGAAAGAGGACATATTCATTTTAAATCACATGTTCCAATGATACATAAAATGACAAGTCTGAAATTATTTTTGCATCACAATGATAAATTATGTAAATATAAGAGTGATAAAATTTTAAATATTGAACTCATTGCTAATGAACTTTTAAAGGTTGGTTATAATAAAAACCAAATCTTGCATACAGTAAATTCATTTAATAATAAGAAAAGTGTTTGCAGTGTTACTTTAGATAATAAAAAATGGATATCTATGCCATTTACAAATAACATGCAATCTAAATTAATTGAAAAAATATTTAAAGAAAAGTATAATATTTCATTTTGTGTATCTCCAAATGTTAATCGATTGATTAATAATTTTAAGAGTATAATTCCTAAATTGCAAAGAAGTAATATAATTTATCAAATTTCATGTGGATGTCAGAAATTTTATATTGATGAATCGAGATGTTCTGTGGATAAAAAGATTAAAGGAGCATCAATTATTATTGAATAGAATTAAAAATAATGTAAATATTCAATTTAATACAGCTTCAGTATTTTTGACCATGAAAAAACTTGTAATTATAAGTTTACATTTAATAGTAATGAAATAAAAATATTAATGGAAGAAAGAAATCATAAAAAAAAAAAGAAAATTAAAGAGGCAATATTAATTGATAAATATAAGAATGATGTTATTAATAGGCAAGTTGCAAATATGGCCATACACAGCTTGTGGAAATATATGTAACATTAAGTTTAAAAAATTTGAAATTCAGTTAAAGCTGAAGAGGATTACCATGTAATCGAAAGTGCTGCAAAAGATTTTAAACTATAATATTGTATTTACCAGTAAATTTTATATATATATTGAAATGGATGTTATTCACTTCAAAGGCAACCATTGGGAAATCCAAACCAAAATGTTTTAAAAGAAAATTGTATATAAAAAAAATTTATTTCATTATTTTTTATTTATTAAGAGTACGTGCCATAACACAAGTACTTGATTATATATAGAAACAGTAAAACATTTTAATTTAGGAGTTTTGATTGAGATAAGTTTTTTTTTTCATTTGTTTGCTGTTTTAATCTATTTTAAAATATGAGATTCATTTTGTAATTGATTAAAAATTGCTATTTGAAAAGTAAAAACATAAGAGAGATAAAGAATAGTCCTGTTTAAACTTTTTAATTAAAATCTAAATAATGTGCCGGTCAAAATTGTGTATTCATTCAACAAGACCAATAATCCAAGCAAAAGTACCTTGAATCCAACCATGCACAAGATACATATGTCAGGACAAGGATGAATCCTAACCTATTTGGCTAAACTATTGCCTCTCTAACTAATGGATAACGTTTGTGATGACACTAGCAGTGCTTGGTTTTATTCTGTCCCAGCTGGAGGTCATGGTTCACATAGAGACTCAAAATAATAAGAGTGTTTATATGAAAAATCAATGATTTAATGGATTCTGATGATTGCAGAATGGTACAGATATGATTTGATCGATTACTAATGGTTTGAACTGTAGTAATGATAATTCTTTCTGGAAACATTATAAAGAAGTAAATTTAAATCAAGGAAATATTTAAATAAATAGAGTAATTAACCTTAGATATTGGGAGTGATGACAAACTAAGCTTATTTAAAATAACAATATTATAGGAATTTATTAAGGAATTTAGTACAAAATAAGTAGTCTTTGTTTATACAACTTGCTTATTTTCTTTAATTTGTTTTGATGCGGCTTTGACAAACAATGTAAAAGTTTGTTAATTGGTCGGCCAAAAACCAATCAGTAATAAAATATTATTAGCCCTCTTCAAGATATTACAAATAAATCTATTATATATATATTACAAGACATAAAAGATGGGCCTTTAAAACACTATTACATTTAAAATCATTTGTATATAATGAGTGTGGAAAGCAAAATAGTTCTTAAATAAATAATTGACAATTATACAATCAGATTTAATTAATTACAAAATTTATTTGTGAAAGACATGCCATCATGGCAGAGAGCATTTCAGGTTTGCTAAATAAAGATATAAAATGATGAAGAAGGCAATATGCTATTATAGATTACAACAAAAATAAATGAGGACTGTTATGAAACTCTGGGTGGCTTTGCTAAAGGAAATTCCTGGTATGTACAGGTAGATAAGGAAAATGTTGGCCCTCCAGCCAAAGCATGTCTCTGAATAATAATAAAAAAATATTTTTGATGTGCTGGACTTCCCATACACATCTTAAATGACAATGCCCGAAAATGGATCCCTTGGTATGAACTACAACTACTAAGAGGGAGTGTGAAAGATTGGACTGGTTATAGTTAAAGTTCCGAAGGTCCTGATGAGTAAGTAGCAAAGCAAAATAATAAATGAATGGTTGTAGCTATAAAAACATTAATGCCTTAGACATATATATATATATATATATATATATATATATATATATATCTAAGGCATATATATATATATATATATATATATATATATATATCACTAACAAAATTAATAACTTAATTTTTAATTAAAATAATCGGCTCTCTAACATGATGGAAAGTCCCAGAGGCATTAGGCAATTACTGAACGGATCATAAAACATAATATAAAAAAAGGGAGTCAAGAATTAAAATTTAAAATATAAGTTGTTTTCCACACTTTACAAATATTTCATTTATCAATAAAGTTATTAAATAGTTTATGAAAGATTACAAAATAAGATTTTTAATTAACATAGACGGGGCATTGAATATCAAACCCACTTCTGATGAAGTTTGACAATATAAAGCATAATAAATTATACATCAAAATTTTTACTATTTTTGACAAATAAAAATATATATGTATGAAAAATATACTGACAAAATGATATAATAGATTTTACTTAATTGATTCACTAAAATTCTTTATTCTTTCAGAAATAATTACTGGGCTATTTTAAATGAGAGGCAATAGTAAGATACTTTTAAAATAAATCATTCAAAATAAATTTATGTATGATATACAAAACTAAATGAGCTTTTTATTAATTAATTTATGGGAAGTAAGTCTCCCATAATGATTTTGACTGGAAAAAAAAGAGGGAGAGAATTTAAAGTTAATAGCTCATTGAATTTGTACTTGGAAATTTCAGTAAGTCAAATATTTTAAATAAACCAACAAAAATTATTTTAATTTGCCGAATCAAAATAATGTAAGATTTTATAAGAATTGATATTTTAAATTTAATAAAATTAAAAGAAGCATTTTCAAACAAGCTGTATAAACATCACACAGATATATAAAATATAAATTAGTATTGATTTGGAAAACAAGTAAAATGCAATCAATGGCTTGCGGCGAATTGGACGTTACCTCAGAATCTATCAGTAGGCATTCCATGGCTTGAAACAGGCAGTTAATACAGTCAGATCATTTCAGGCTTCCTTGACACAGACAGTCCCTGGCTAGATGTATAAATCACTGGAAAGGCATGGGTGGGCTGGTGGAACAGAGCTCCAGAAAGCAAGGGTTGATCTTTCAGCCAGTCATTCTTTAATCACAATGTACTGAATCTAAACTACACTCTTCAGTGAACCGTTCTCAATAAAACTCAGTAATAATCCTTATCAAATTTCCCACTATTTATGTGTTTTGGTCTTATCTATAGGATTAAATTTACACTGACCTCCACCAATTGTAGTTGCTCTAAGCAGTTTTGTGAGGTTGATGCCTGCTTTGGAGAGAAAATCTATAACTCTGCATGAACATGCCTAAAGGGTTCATTTGCTAATTAAAAATAAACAACAACAAGCATATTATGTTTATCAGTCATTGTACTAACAAAATCTATTTAATTAAGGTTTAGATTAACAGAAATGTAGATTTTATTCAGAAAAATTTTAGGAATTTGGTACAATGACTTTCAAACATATTTGACATAAACTTAAGCATAAATTTACAAAATATTTATTAAAAATATTACATTGTTTAAATAATTGATTCTCAAGTGTACATTGATTAAAAGATAAATATAAAATGTTACCCACTAATTAATTGAAGAAAATGAACTTTAATAAAGAATTTGAAATATTTGTAATATTTTATAGATATCTAGGATTCAATTCAATTTAATAAAATAAATACAATATACATTTTTACAAATATAAAATAAATAAACTAATATAAAAAGGTTAGTTTTAATTATAAAATAAGATTAATGAAATATAAAAGATTATAATATTGATTAAGATATTCTACCACCTATTATGAGATGGTGTCAGTTAATAAAGATTGGATTCAAACCCAGACTAGTGCTGATGACATTGGCACTAGGTGAAGCAGGAATATGTACTATATTTCCAGCTTCAATAAGAGATAAAGAGATTAACCCTAATAAAAACTTTTTAATTAAGATATTTTCTAATTGTTGACTGCTGATGAGAAGAAAAATTAGATATTTTTAATTGCTGAATGCAAATCACCAAAGTTAGATTTTTTCTCACTGCTAATAGAAGATTTTTCTAATAATATTTGTTGGTTGTTATGCTAAGAAAGAGTTGATGTGTTAATCGCTAATACACTGAAACATTGGAAATAGTGACCTCTATCCAGAATGTAGAAACTAATTATCTTGAAGAGTTATATTACAAGTATGCCATGGTAAAAACATTCCAAGATGGACTTAGGAGCTCCACAATTGTGATATCATAAACATGACCTAAAAGCCACAATACTCCCATACATTCTCTGACAAAGAAAGTGGCAGAATTTAGGTCAAACTTTTATATATTTGTTTGTATAATTTTTTTTGACTTTAATAAAACTTAAAAATTGTTAATAATTATATCTGTTTTTGTTTGACATTTGTTTCATGTTCTGTCTTTCAATTGTCTGAACAATGTTTAAGATAACTTTCTCTCACTGACTCTTGCTGGCAGCATTTATCATCATCGACTTTTGATCACCATAAATCAAATTTTCTAAATGATTAGTGATTTCCTCAGTATTAAAAAGGTGTGGAGTGTCCAGTACAATGGATATTACGTTTTTGGCACCCAACATAAGGCTTTGAAATTGTAATACTCATGAGAGATCAAGTTCAGATAGTTAAGGAATACTTTAGGAGCAGTGAGGCAAAATTTAGCATTATGGATCAGATATACTAGTTGGTGCATATTGTTGGAGCAGTTTGGAGTAGGGGTTCATCTTTTTAAAATGAATAATCAAGTACATAATCAAATAGCATGTTTTTTTTATTTTGAATATAGGAAAGAGTAAAAAATAAATAATAAATATTAGTATACATTTTTTTATCAAAGTGAACAAATTGTAAAATCTGAAAATAAAATGTGAGAAATATAAATATATTGAGGTTTGATCTTGTTTTCAAAAATGGAATCGAATACAGAAATTGATAGGGGAGTACTGTTGGAAGAAAGCATGATTTTTTTTCCAAAATAATCAAAAGAAAAATAATAGACTGAGATACAGATAATGATGAAGATGATGGTTAACATGTAACAAAGTCAGATGGATATGATGAAAACCAAAATAAGAGAAATGTGACAAGAGTTACTGAAAGAAATGAAACAAAGTCAGCAGGTGATGTGGGAAGAATTCAAAGCTTAAATTAAAAAAATGAGGCAAGAAACAATGGAAAGAGTGGAGAAAAGACTGGAGACCATAAAGAAAGATTTGAGGAAAAAAAGTCAGGACACAGAGAGGGAGTTAAGATTGTAAAAAATGTCAGAGATTAGTTAAAGCAAGATAGCATTAGAACAGATAAGATGGAAATAAAGATAAAAATGAGCAGAGATTGGATACAGATAGTATAGTGGAGAAGTTAGAACATGTTGATCAAGAAATAGAAGAAGTGATAAGTTAAAGTCAAAAAATAATGTAAAAAAAGTCTCTACAAAAAACTAAAGATAAATTGATTAAAGTAACTGTTTATTTTGAACCTGAATTTGAAATATAGAAAAGGGT
Source organism: Epiperipatus broadwayi (assembly GCA_028023455.1). Classification (NCBI taxonomy): domain Eukaryota; kingdom Metazoa; phylum Onychophora; class Udeonychophora; order Euonychophora; family Peripatidae; genus Epiperipatus; species Epiperipatus broadwayi. The sequence continues at coordinate 2,650,157 of JAQFVV010006336.1, forward strand.
CAGAAAAAAGATTGTGGAATTTGAGTTTGAAGCAGAAATGGAAGCTACTTACAGAGCAAGCTTGTTTAAGACATGCAAAATGTCTGTAGAAAATGGATTATTTTCATTCACTTTTATCAATGTGATCAATAATAAAGAGATTTTGAAGAAATGTGGAGTGAGCAAAATAGTCTTCAGGTATACATGGTAAAGATGACAAGAGATGCTGCATCTTGTTCTAAGCTAAACACTCTAAATCATAAAATGAGAGAAATATATAAAGCTATTAACTTATGGTAAATGGTGAAATTTATTATCATCAATAGGCTTCACAATATATTCAAAGTGCTCATAGCTAAATTTAAAAGACTGCACCACAATAGTGACCAAGATTTCAGAAAAAAGAATACCTGACAGTAGTTAGGTGGGTTTAGAGTAATTGGGGCAAATTTTTAAAAAAATATATATTTATTTTGTCCTAGAATTATGAATCAGTAAGCAATAAGGGGAAAGTTCAGTAATGTAAGTTAAATTATTAGTGATAACTCTAGACAGAATTAAGAACAAATGTTCAGCAGAGTTTCTGTGGGAGGTGTTAAATGTTTAAAGGTTTATAAAAAGGAAAAAAGAGTAAATAAATTTTTTTAGTAGCGTGATGGAACAGTTGAACTAGATATGTTATTTACTTCAAAGGCAACCATTAGGAAGTCTAAACCAAAGTGTATAGTTATAAAGATTTTTTAAAAAAATGTATTTAAAATTTTTATATTTTGTTATTTTTTATTTATTAAGAGTATGTGCCATAATAGATGTACTCAATTAAAAATGGAAATTGTAAAACATTTTAATTTAAGAATTTTGATTGAGATAAGTTTTGTGTGTGTGCGTGTGTTGTTGTTGTTTTAATATATTTTAAAAGTTGAGATTCATTTTTTAATTAATTAAAAATTGGTATTTGAAAAGTGAAAACATTAGAGAAACCAAGAATAGCACTGTTTAAACTTTTTAATTAAGATTTAAATGAGAGATAAAGAGATTAATTCTGATCAAAACTTTTTAATTAAGAACTGGCAGGAGACAACAATTTCATATAAAAGTTCTATGATTTTGAATGAGAGATATATAACTTTTATATTGAAAAAGTGGGTCTATAGATCATATCCATGCTTCATGTCTTTCTATCTTTCCAATCTAGGATCAAACCTGATCCATGCTTGTAATGATAAATATAAAACATTCCATCTGCCATCTTGTATATATTTAATTTCTAGATCAGTTAATAAGTAAATAAAATCTCAAAAGTTTCTATTTAAAACTTTGTTTATAAATATTGGATGGACTCATATATATATTGAACCGTCTTCGAATATGTGGATTCGAAACACTGGTCTCTTAGGCAGAGAAGAACATACTCAGAGAGTATGTATGCCCAAACGATAGCTATAAAGTATATATCTAATGTTACATTTCCAGGACATAGCTTCTTCTCAGCTGTTGAGTTGAACACCAAGTTCAAAGCACTCTTTTTTGTTTGTGTATAAACACGTGCTCCAGCTGCTTATTCTAAAAGAATACTAAAAGAATAGACAATGCACTTTGAACAGTGGCCACTAACTCAATGCCTAAATCCATGACTAGCTCAGTTGTTTGTAATCACTAATAGATTATATATAATTAGTGGTTAAAAGACTTGATAAAAGGGAATTGATAAAAAGAATTGACCGACAAATAAGTTTAAACATTTTATACTTCTAATAAAACACACGCATATTTTAAATTAACATTCTAAATAGTTTAAATATTCTTGAATATTTTCATAACAGAACACTGGGAATTTATCTACTTTGACTAATAATATTGATATAAGGATCACGCACATATTAACTCATGCACACACATAATAATGATAATAAAGGACTACATAGCATTTGAAATTTAATCACACACATCAATAGTTCATTTATGTATAATACAGAGTTCATATAATTAGACTCTTGAAAGATTCGTACAAATTAATGCAATGCAATGGCTATTACAGTATAAATGAAATAAGCAAATGTTTTACCTAGGCTTTTGAATGTAGATGTAGAATTTTGTTTTCTTTGGTGGCTGCTTTCAGTGAGGATGTTTCCATTATGAATGCTTACCAGCTGGCTGGGATGTTTCCTTGCTGAGTTTCCTGATTTTCACAATTATTACTATTGGAGACAAATAGATACTGATGGAGTTTTTCTAAGATGTTAAGCTGACATTATTTCACGGGCAGATCTGCTGTTTTCTAGGACATCTGGGCTGGAGATAAACATGCATTCCGAAGATCTTCTCAACACTGCATTTCGTTTGTTAACTGCTCAATTAATTTCTGAACTGCACTACTCAATTACTTTGTGAAATGACTACTGTCCGATAAAAAAAGGTCTATTTATACCTGTGCCTTGTTGTCTTTCTAATATCTCCGGCAAAGATCTGTTATCAAATTCCAGTGATAATCATTTGATAAATGTGTTTTGGAAGATTGCTTAATTAGTAATAGCCATGCAATAAAACATGTTGTTTTATTTTATTAATAGCCATTGCCGTGTTTTTAATGATAATCTTCTTTTATTTCGCATACATTTTATTTATTTACAAATCGCACATATATTTTTAATACAATTTACTATTTAGTTTTAACATTATTTTTTCTTTAATTAAACTTGAATGAAAAGAGTAAAAACTCTTTCCTTTTATAACCCTTAGTTTAATTTCTCTAATGAAACACCCCTCTCCACTTCTGATTAATTAATTTTAGCTTTTTTTTTTCAAAACTAACGCTAGAAAACTATTTGATTCTTATCCTTTTCTAAAACAAACTGCAATAAACTCTTCAACGTTTTTTATGTTTTTCTTTTATGAACGATTATTTTAATAATATAATTTTAGATAAAATTATATGTGCCTATATCAATATAGGTACAATATATATATATATATTGATGTGGAATCTGAGATTCATATTGCGCTTCACAGCCCACCTCAAATCTTCCACCACCAAGCCAAATTCAAACCCTATTTTTGCATATATATTCTGCTCACTAACACATTTTTTGTTTGATTGTTTCCTTTCTTGATTATCATTAACTAAAATAATTTTTAACAAAGATATATGCACATATATCTGAATATATCTGAAATTTTGAATAAATGCCACCTACCATAGTCTGAGTAGAAAGCACCTTCCTGAGCTCCCAAAAGTTTTTTTTTATTAAAGATTCCACAAATTTATTACCATCAGAAAAAAGGCCTTGAAATCGTTTAAGGTAAGTGGTTCTTATAGTTTATCTAAATGGATGTGAGTTCGGTTACTCACAATCCGAATTATAATGTAAAATTTGTTCCGTGCATAAACGCAGCTAACATAGATCAAATTACAAAGCAAAATCATTCTAGTAATGGGGAAATTAAAATACAAAATAAATATAACAAAGGTTCTTGGAGTAATTTAACAAGATCCAAAAAAGAGGATCTGTTTCTTTTGCTTAAAAAAAATAAAAATAAAACTATAAAATATGTCGTAGAGAAAAAACCTCTTGAAGACGTGATTGAAAGTCTAATGGTAAACATTAGCACTGGAGACTTCATTGGAAGTTCACCTAATGCAGAAATACAAACAACCAGCTGTAGTAATCTTACTGAAGCACCAAATCCATTGAATCAACATCAAAATATGTCTTTTGGATAATCCTTAAATATGTCTAATATAACTAATTTAGGAAAAATATATAAAAATAACGAGTTGCAAAATAACGTAAATATGAATGTAACCACAAGCCTGCACTATAACATGAACCTAGGACAAAACGCTGAGCACTTTGATTGCAGTAAACAGGGCCTGTTGCAGAAGAGCAAACAAATAGTCTCTATATACATTCCATGCAAACTCAAGTAATATTAAGACTAACTATAACAAATGTCTAAAATTAATTAAAAGTTACAATTGTTCAAACTCCCCCAAAATTAAAGAAATCAAAGATTTACTTACAGATAAATTAGTTCCTATCACGGCTAATGTTCCGGAGAAAATCAGCGATGATACAGCCAGCAGCTTCAATGCATTTACCAAGTATAAAAAAATGAATCATAATAAGAAGAAACAACAGTCGCTTAGATTATTTTAAAAATCTAATAAAAAAACCTGCTACAAAATTAATAATAATGGTATTGATAAGAAAAAAAATACACTGATAAAAAATCTCTAGAAATGGACACCGGAAAGTCAAATGAAATAATTAATGATGGCATCACTTTAGATTACTGCTCGCCATGCTTTGATATGACTGGCGCTGTAGTCGAAGTGACAAAATGTAGAAGCAATAGAATTAACAGTGTGAATAAAAATACGAATGTAAAGCTTAAGTCTAAGGCTCTTAATAAATGTAATAGCAATAGCGGAGACACACAACATATAGAAATAATTGAAAACAGTGAGAGCAATTATGAAACAGCACCTAATATTTCAAAACAAAATAAAACTAAAGTTCTATCTGATGAGGCAAACCCCATTAATAGTAATGAAATCACAATAGAAGACGGAGTAGAAATAAATACAAATCCCAATTCCGATAATGCCGATATCTCATTCTCTGGAACTAACATAACAGAGACCAATGTAATTATGCCAACATTATATATCAATTACGAGACTCCCGATGAATATAACTATCAGGTAAATGATCTCAATAAATCAGGTCACAATATGAATAATACGGAATATAATGAAAAGGAAAAAGGAAATAAAGTTGAAAAAAAAACCATTCCATACTTAATACTACAATATCTGAGAATATGTCAATCATACACGTGAAGGTGGATGGCACTGCCAATGGCTGCAAAACCAAACTTAATAACCAGAAGTCGCACAATACACCTAAATCCAACCCCAGTTGGAGTCATCAAACATCCAAAATCCTGCCCCAAAATATACTAACATACCAGCTAACTCAAAATCAACCCATTTCTGATGAACAGGGTGCTAGCTGATGATTCTGACAGTTTTTCTTCCACATCAGAAGACAAAACAATCATTATAAATGCATATAAGCCAAAAGCTAATAAAACTGTATATCAAATCCCCTTGCATTAAGCCCAGATGATAAGCATCCAAGCACAAAATTTTTATCTAATCATAGTCAAATAGATAGTGAATCATTTCTCAGTTTAATTTTTTATAACAGCACTAGAAATAATGCAGGATGTCTCAAGGAAGTACACTATCCAAACAGAGATAATAATTTACAAACACAATCATTTGAACATCCATTAGAATCTCATACCATAGCTTTTCATCCACCACTCAACACTTGTCACAATAATGTCTCCCCTCCTGTCACTTCAAAACATACCTTATTGATGGGAAAACAAGATGAACTTGATCATAATTTGTTAAATCTCACACACGCAAATAATGCAAATTTTACTAAACAACAAACTAACCTTGCTGATGAAACTAAATGTATCACACTTCCTATGTCATATGCTAATGCAGCTCAGGCTGGAATAACACAATCTGGGTCAGTCAACCACTCTAGCAATGGCCAACCCTTTCTTCCTGCAGGTCACAAACTGATCACAAAGCCAGCAATGCAAATCAAAAAACTGTGGAAATCGACATTTTTGAGTTGATAGAACAGCAATCACACCATGCAGATGATCTGGCTCAAGTGGATCCAATTGAAAGTAATATTACACTAAATCAACTTTCAGTGGAGAAAATGGATACTATTGTCTCAAATTTTAACCTGACTATTCCAAACATGCTTCTGAAATCGCTGGCTAACTACAGCAATGATAAGAGTATTATACTAGCGGTAATGGATCTAAAGTTTGCTCTGTTTAAATTTCCAATGAGTGCCTTATTTGAGTTAATTAGGAGAGCAAATATTGCAAACGAAATACATAGGATCTCTACCCATCTGAATGACTGCTATATAGCAGTCAAATTCAAGACCTGGGCTGGTAGAAATAACTTTAAAAGCAAATTTAAAGTATTGGATGATAAGATCATAATAACTGTAGATATAAACAGATCATCCACTCTAAATGGGTCAATAAAAGATTGCATAAAAGATTGCATTACAGGAATAGATGAATCTTATTTACAAGAGATATTGGAACCCTTTGGCAAGATGACTAGTTTCACCTACCTTCCAATTGACAAAACATTTAACAACATCCTCTTGAACAAAGCAACATTTAGACTACTCCTAAAAAGGGAATAGTGCCAACAGATATTCCAACAGTGTTGTCAGCTAGAGGCTGTCCCATGATATTACCTTTTTCAGGGGTTAGGCCACAGTGCTTCTACTGTAGACAAAGAACACACCTGATTAAGGAGTGTTTGAATCATATATGTACATCTTGTGGTCAAAAAAAAGGTCGCACTCACAGATGTAGGCAACAACAGACTTCTCATTCAGTTCCGGAGGTGCAACATGCTTCACAACAATCGAGTGCACAAACGACAATGTAGAACAGCAGGATAAACTCAACTTAAAGCAAACAAATAAAAAAAGTATCCTAATACATGAAAGGAATCAGACCTCCTTAATTAACAGTAATCAGGATTACAAACATAACACATCACATAACAATAGTCACAAAAACCAAAACAATAATCAAAGGCCATTGGAATCAAAAACAAAAGATTCCCACAATAATGAACCGAGGAATTTGCATGAAGGCCTAGGTTTCAGCTCAGTCACAATGTCTGGTAATAGGCCTGGTGAAAACAATATAAACCAAGATCAAACCAAACCAAAAAAGAAGACGGAAATACCGAAACCTAACTCCACCCAAGGTAAATATAACATCTCACTAAGTCCTAGTGACATACTGATAGCTGTAAGTAATGAAAATATTACTCCTTACCAAACACCAGTAGATTCTGCTGATTCCTGGTCTGCAGATGAGATGGAGACATTCATCACTCCTAACACCAGTCATAAAAGAAAACCATGGGTTGTATCTAGTCCTAGCTCAGGAGAAGAAGAGATAGCATTCCCACTGAGGCAAAAGTCCAAACCCACAATATCAAATGCAACTAACAATAAGCATAAAGGAGCCACAGAAAAGAAATGCAAGATTAATCTTCCATCTGATTTGGTAACTAGTTATCCTACCAATGGTTTGCCTGTGGATCTCCCCACTTCAGATTTAAACATCCCTCCAAACATCCGCAAGGAAATTAATAAAAAAAAAGAGTCTGCTAATACTTCATTGAAACCACCTGTGGTGGAATCTAGCAGGCCATCTTGCAATGGATAACAATAAATGTTTAATCTCTGCTGTCAATGTCCAAGGTATAAATTGCCTTGGTCGTATTAATTCCATCAGGCATTTCCTTAAGCAAAACTCACTACATATGTTGTTCATAGGCGAAATGAAATATCACCTAAACTCGAACTACTTCATAAAATCATAACTTAGTAAAATAGGATTCACCCAATTATCTACAGGTCATGATGCTAGGGAAAGAGTTGGGGTAATAATAAATAATCTTCTGGCTCCAACTTCCTTCAGAATAATTTATCTAGATCAGAACCTAATTGCCATGGCATTGACCTTCTCCTTGAATACTTTCATTGTGATTTATGTATACAGCCCCAATGTTCATGCAACACTGCTGAAAAAAATGCCACACAATTAACCTAATTACTAATAATAAGAATGGACCTACCATTCTGCTCGGTGACTTTAATATCTCCTATGAGTCCTTCACAAAGAAATATTTACCCCTACTCAACAAAGTATTTCTCAATGGGAGGGGTTTCTTTCCACCTGATGCATTTTCATTCTATACAAAAAACAGTCGCACACTCATTGATCTAATGTTCTACTCGGCCGAATTGCACTATGGGATAGAGGCTAGACTGCAACCGACAGCTTTTTCGGATCATTTTGCGATTATGGTATCCCTAAAGCTGAACAATATGGGATAGAGGCTAGACTGCAACCGACAGCCTTTTCGGATCATTTTGCGATTATGGTATCTTTAGAGCTGAACAACTTTCAACAAATTAAAGTCAACCGGAGTCTCAGAATGTTCACTAAAACCAACGCCACTGAGGCATTTTTCTCAGAAGCCTACATTCTTTTTCACAAGGTGAACCTCATAAACCTACACCCAGTCGAGGCCTAGACTACATTTATAGGCATTATTCAGTCGCTGATTACTCAATACACCTTCAAGCTTAAGGGAACAACCACACTTATGCATGAATTGGACAGCCTGAATTGGAAAATTAAAAACTTTGATGGTCAGGATCACAATATTGACTACTTACTTGATCTAAAAGCTTCATACAGATCGAAACAGTCAGCAGTAGCAGAGATAATAGCTACAAAAAATGCAAAGAATTACCTGCCAGCTCAACATTGCTGGACCCGAGGCTATCTCAGGTGGGCTCTGAAGGCCAGAAAGGAACAGGAAGTTCCTACTTCATTGCTCATCAGTGGTGGCAGCCTTATTGGTGAGAATATGATTTTACACATAGAGAGCCACTTTCAAAACCTGCTATTAGGTCACTGCACAAACCCTGCATTGGAGTGGGTCGGCACACCCAGAGAGGCAGATCATGGTATTACACTCCAGGTCATCACCAGAAGGTTGCAGGATCTCCCTGACAGTGTTCATCCTGGGATTTATGCCATCCCGAAGTTTGTGTTCACTCACTTAAATTTTTTACTGCAAGGATTATATTAAACATGTTAAACTACCTTGCCATTGAAAGGAGAGTAATTCCTAACCTATATCCAATCGCCATGGTCCCATTCATTAAAAAGTACCGGGATCCTATCTCTCTTAGCAGTATCAGGCCGATATCAATGACACCAATTTTGTTCAAAGTCATGGAGGGTATAATAAATGAAAAAAATCAGGATGCCATTCTACAGGATATATTGGCCTCTCAATATGCAAGGAAGGGATCATCAGCACTGACTGCAATTGGTGAAGTGAAAATTATGCTTGATCACATTAGATCTAACAGAAAATCCCAGCCTGTGGCATGTCAGCTGGATGTGTACAATGCTTTTGATACAGTAGATGTCAACATTCTTCTTGAATTGCTATCTCAGTTGGACATATCAAAACAGATTATTCAGATATTGGACAATCTCCTGAATAATAGGCATATTCATATTTCCATAAATGGACATTACTCAGATGGATTTGCACCTTCAAGATCCATACCACAAGGATCACCATTGAGTGGTCTATTGTTCATAAAGTACATTGACCCTCTGATTAAAGAGCTAGATCAGCTTCCAGGTATATATGTGCCCCGGCTTAAGAAAAACATCGTTTTCACATACATGGATGACATACTTGTGATTCTTCCATCCCGTAAACATCTGAAGACACTTCATTCCATAATTACCAATTATACTAAAGATTATAAATTATCCATCAATCCTCACAACTCATCATCCTGGTGCATCAACACTGGTAGGAAAATACTATCCAATTTTTTTGCAAAACCTCAGTGTTTTCTGGGGTTTCCTATCTTCAAGTCACAGACTGCTATGTCTGTCTGCCTACAAAAATCCATCATAAGCAATGCTACTAAGGTGGTTCAGTTGCTGTCAAGGACATACCTGTCCCTACAAGGGAAGATTGCTCTGATTAATATGAAGATTATGGCAAGCATAAATTACTATCTGCCAATAATGACAATTACCAAATCATTCAGCTTACAAATTCAGAGGCTCTGTAGTCAGCTCTTATGGAGAGGTCGGACCACTGCAATTAGCATCCGCAGACTTCAGTTTCACAGGAGACAGAATGGTATGGGTCTCCATTCAATTCAGACAATCAATTTCCAAAAAGGGCATTCACTTTTAGTAAACCTGGAAAAAAATACCCTCTATCAGATATTATAGAGACTGTAATACTTACTGACAGACCTCCCACCAGTAAACACACATGGCTTGACACCATTATTAAACAACAATCTTTATACATCGGGCACTCAACAACAGAGTTTAATGATAAAATCAACATCTGGCAGGCACATCACCTGCTGAACCCTGAAAATACAGTTATTTATGCTCACCTAGGGTGCAGCAATCATAAAATCACCACAATATTTAAATATCTGCTACTGGAGCCCAAATGTTTGGATTATCTGATCAAGGTGAATATGGGCTCCATGCCGACTAATACATTCTTATACTATAAGCAGTTTCTAAATAAAATAGACCCAATTTGTCATGCCTGTTCTAGAGGAGAGGAGACCTTTAATCATCTGTTAAATGTATGTCCAGGCTATAACAGTATTCAAAGTGTCATCTTTCAACACTGCAGTGAATAAAATCCTGGACATCAGTGGTTGTCTCTACTCTGGAGACTTTACAGTTATCAGGTTATCTATCTTACTGACATACGCTTTTTGGTACACAAGGTGCAGGACAAAGTTCACAGAACCAACACCGGACCCCAATGCTATATTTTGTGATAGGCTCAAAGCTCTTCAAAACAAGGACAAGATACTATCCTCTAGATTTTTGTTTAATAATACATGGAGCCTACTAGTATGGCCCACAGACTCTACATGAATTTTGGACCTGATATATCCACATTGTAGGGTATCGTGGAAGAAGTAGTCTATGTTGCAACATGTTGGATTCTACTAGAGAGGCATTGATTTCACACTACATGTATCCCAGCTGATAAGTTAGCATTATTGGGTCAACCTCAAAAGGGGTGGGCAATACCAACAAAATAGTACGTATTTACTCATATATCAACCTGCTAGTGCAGAGAATGGTTCTGGCATACATCTACCAGACCAACGTCAGCAATGGATGAGCCAACATTAACTAAGTGTATTTATTATTCATCTGTACAATTTTATTATGTCAATAAATATATTTTTAAATAATATCTGAATTTAAACACACACAAATAAAAGAAAAATAATAAATATAGTAATATGTATACACAATAGGTAATGGAGGATTAATTGTAACAAACTTATAATATCAAAATATATTATATTTTCTGTATTTTTTATTTATTTATTAAAGTTATAGTAAATATTTAGTAATTGTGGCTTAGATGTATATAAATATTGTAGAGACAAACCTACTGAGCAAATATTTACTAGAAAAAGTTTGTTATATGTCAATCTATAAAATTTTGTCTTTTAAATTATTTTTGCTATTAAACTCTACTTTTCTTTTTAAATCCAAGATGGAAGATGTGATTGTAATTAGTCAAAATTAATTAAAGGTGAGAAACTTAATCTTGTTTAATCTTCAAAAATAACTTTAATTAAAAGTGTCTCTAAAATCAAAATTAGAAACTAAACTAATGGATTTACTTTTGTCACAAACATTTTTTTTATCAAATTAATTTCAGTTTGAATACATGTTATCTAACAATGGCATCTTCCAGCACAATGGGTAAAGCTTATGTAGAAATTCTTTTGAAAATTAGATTAGAGAATGATTATCAGTGACCAATCAAGAAAGCATTCCACAAATACTGGGGCATAGTAAAGAATGGGCTAATTTTGACTAGAGGGAGAACTAAAACAGTCAATAACAGCAGTTGCCAAATAAATCCACTTTCATTTAATTTCAATGTGTCATGAGTAAACTCACTTCACTTCTTTCTTCATTCGAGGTGGCCTTCCCTGAAATCTGTGGCCAGGATCCCGATATTCGTAAACTGTAACTATATGCCTGATTGTTGAATAATGAACTTACTACCTGCCTGAATAACTGTGCTCATTAAACTATATCTAGTTCTCTGAGGGAAATCTGAACATCAACAATGGAACAGCCAAGTTTGTACAGAGGTAATAATTTCAAGAGCTGCTAGACTCTTAAATTTACATTGAATAATTTCAAATCTCACCTATCTGTTTCTTTAAACACTTTGTGAAGCATTCCTTATAAAATTTAATATTAATTATGAATTAATCAATTTGTAAATTTTTACCTTGTTAGTCAAATGTACTTTGTGCTCTCTATATATCTTAACAGTAATCTCTCCTACATTAAACCTCTCCTGAACAAATATTATTTTTAATTTTACATCTCTGCAGCAATATTTTATTTTCATTATTATATTTTATATTTTCATATACTAAATTATATGTCAATAATTTTCCCGAGATTCGCAAGTCTCTCCTCTATCTTGTTTAAGACCCCTTCCTTATTTTTCATAGGGTGATTAATCTAGTTTCTAATAATAATAAAAAAAAAACACAAATTTATTATTCTTATTATAGCAGATGCCTGTGAGTCTGGGAGAGTAAAATAAAAGACCATTATTGTACAATGTTATTTTCAAATAACAGAGCAAAAATCTGTTTTCGAGAAATGTTTTTTTTAATTAAATAATAGCGCCAACTTCTGAAAACTTTAAATATACTTATATGAATTAAATCAATATTTTCTTGAAATCACCAACCACCACCTACTTGATATATATCTAATAATATGGAAGTAATAATATGTAAGGTATTTCTGAAAGCACTTAAAACCAAATAATTGTATTAGTTATACATTGTGGGAAGCTTTATGTGTAATTTAAAGTAATAAAAAGAGGGGGAATCCTTTAGTTCTATAAGCTGTTATATTAGCTTTAATTTTATTTATCCCATATCCATGTAGTAAATCAAATCATACTAATATGCTGGGTCATTATCAATAAAGATAGGTGATAATTTTTTATTTCTTAGTTTTAAGTTTATATATTTATATTAATTCAAGCGTTATGCATATACTGGCCTTTAGTTTTATATATATTTGTGCTTCATTTCTGGGGTATATCGAAAAACCCGAGTCACATTTAATTTTACTTCCAATTCCAAGGAGAAGGTTTGTAAACCTCTTTGGACTTTTTCAGTGCTAGATATTATTGCATAGGGTTCGCTCTGACAAAAGTCCAGCTTATGGCAATTCAACAAAGTGCATTCTGTGTTGTTTATGACCCGACCCTGCCAATGTTTGCAGAGAATCACCTTCTTTAGCCATAAATTGAAGCACCTTCTTGGATCTTAGAATGGATCTCTTCATTGCCATCATGTATGTACCACTCTCCCATATTTTACTCTCTTTAAAGCCTATCAATACTCCTAAATCATACTGTTATGATTATGCTTAATGGATTTGTCATTTTTATATTTTCATTCATACTTTCATATACACTATTTCTGCCACAATTATTGTTTCCTAAATTAGCTTCCCACATATGTTCTTATTTTGCAAATGTGAATACTATTTTCTTAATTGAATATAATTACCATTGCCATCAAACTCAATAATCTTATGTACTGGTTCGATTGCTGTTGTGATATTAATTGTGGATTTAAAGAACTTTAAATATCTGTAATTTAGTGCTATTAAAAATCTTAGGTATGCCATGCAATCTGTTAATTATTGACATATAAATAGCTGCCTTAGAACAAAGCAATAAATTATTTGTTACTGCAGCATAACTTGAATAAATATGCTAGTTTTATAGTATTGTAAGAGAGGTTAATGTCATCCATTTTATTTGTATTTTGACACAAATAATGTAATCAATCATATATATATATATATATATCAAGTTAACTTAATAAATCTTATATATACTTCTAAATATCAAAGTCATTGTTTCATTTATTGAATAGCAATAATAATTGATGTTATATAAAAGGTTTAATTTACTAGATGATCAAATCTCACTAATAATAATATTCTATACATTAATAAATTCAAATTAGAGTCTTTTTGTGTCATGGCTTTGTGATGTTGGCAGTGAGAAATAAATTAGATCAGTATCATTGGAATTGTTGCTCATAAGTTGGTAGGTCTGGAAAATAGGCAAATAGGGCAGAGTTCATGAGGGTTCCTAACTTATGTATCTTGTGGATGATTGGACTTGAGGTACTTTTGCCTAGGTGCTAGATATTGTTATATGAACATATATATATATATATATATATATATATATATATATATTCATATATATATATATATATATATATATGGCATGATGGATGCATATATATAATTATATATGGAAACTTTTATAAAAATCAAGAGATAAATTTTTAAAATAATATTCTTTTTTTTTTTGCGATAAACCCTGATCACATTCTTTAATGAAAAGAAAAGAAAATTCATTAGCAAAGTAGTAATGGATTTTCTAATTTAATTAAAAATAAATTATAGGAAATATATTTTCAAGAAAAATTCCTCAAATCTAAGTAAACTTAAAATAGATTTGTAACAATAAAATGAGTGGGTTTATCAGGAGAGTGGATCTCAAGAAGACAATACTAAAATATTTATAATTAATGATTATGATTGCCTGAGTCAAATATATCTGCTTTGCCTTGGGCAAATGAAAAAGAGTAAATTTGAAGATGTATTCTGGAAAAGTATAAATAGACCAGGAAAACAATAGGAAAATTGGTCAGTTTTGTTTGAGAAAGAGCACAGTGAATCCACACCAGTTTTATTTTAAAAATATATATGCAGCAATATGACAGTGGGGAAACAGCCCTAATCTGGCCATTTCCCATTGTCCCAAGTATGATTATCAAAGTATCATGGAGCTGGAAAACTTTCATTAAATGTTTGAATTTTGGACTGCCAAACTATGAACTCTTGAACCAAACTCAATAGCTAGTTATTTCTATGCTGAAATAATGAAAGCCAACTCCAAATTATCATTCTGTCATGGGAGCTACATTTCCAGTGCACATTCTGAATAAATTAGGTAATATCTTTTAAATTGTTTTCATTTCTAACCACTTAATTTATTCTCCAAATTCCAGTTGACCATATAATTAATTGTTCTACAAATAAATGTCTTCTAAAATGAAATTCTCCTTAACTAAATTTAAAATATTGTATTAACTAAACTTTGTAATCTTGACTTTCTATAACTTAACTTCAATGTTTCTGCTATATAACTGTTATCTTTCTTAAATTATGCCTCTCTTAATGCAAAACCTTTCTTATTAAGGTGATCTATAAAGATATTTATTACTTACTCATAGATATAGATTGTTTAGATTTATAAATAACTGATTTAAAATTCTATTTATGTATCAATTTGTTCCATCTTGACAAAAGTTTTATGATTTAAATAATTTGCTTCCTATTTCCCAGCCAATGTTTGTCATTAAATTAATAACTCTTTCACTCTAAATGATTATTACTTGGAGTACCCATTTTGTTGTGTTGAAATAATTTTGTTTTATTATATATTTTCTGAAAACATGTCATGCGTATATGGTTTAGTTTTGGGGGAGATGCTAGATCAAGTGTGGATTTTTTATAATTATATTATTTCATTTTAAAAGAATGAAATGAGGGGGTAGAAGGTTACTTCTTGCCAGATAGTAAGAGAGAAATTAAAAATGTTAAATTAAAAATATTTGTGGGATTTTGTTTTGAAGGGAGAGACATGTCGCTCCAAGAAATGATATGCATAATAATATTTTAGATTTATTTATTTATTTAGATCTGATCTTGGTCAATCCACTGTAATATAAATATAATCTTATGTGGCTCAGTAAGTTTTCCTAAAGTAATTTTAAAAAATTATATTTTTCTAGTATTTGCATTTGCCTTGCCAGCACTCTGCTTGATTGCCTTTTCTGTCCTGTTGATTACAATATCAGAATTATACCATGTGATATAATCACTGGCTAAAAATATAGATCACAATATGGAAGACAAAATTGAGAAGACGTAAGGTAAGCTGAGCTTAGCAAACCTTTGTGATTCCTGATCTTTTACCTGAAATATCTTGGGGTTTGCAAATTGCACAAACCATTCATTTTTATTTTTTTGATGTCACTGGAACCGAGCAGTAGGATTGAGTTTGTGCTGATTATGTCATTTCAAATGCTGGGTCTGATTATTTTCTATTGTCTCTAAGCACATTGTGGCAGGTTGATGATGGTCTGATCATATTAGTTCATATTTTGCTATCACTAACATATTTATTATACTGCTCCCTTACAAAAGGCATAATAGGTTATATTACTGAATTGATGTTAATTAACAATGAAATCAATTAGCAAGATATTAAAGAATTATAGATATGCTTTTTATTAAAATATGTATATGAATTTAACCTACCTGTGGTTTGTTTTAATTAATTTTACTTTAAAGTTTGCATTTCTATCTAGATATTGTGCTGCTAACTGATGACTCAAAGTCATACACATATATCATTCCATTTTGAAACTTATGCATGCATTTAATTAAACTAAATGCTAGAGTTAAATATTAGATATAATTGAGGCTCATGTACCACCACTGATGCTGCTGGCTAGGGTCAGAAAAGACTGATTGCTCGCTTTGAAGATGTTGTTAATTAGTTGTTAGATTTAGAGGATGGGTAAACAGGTTAGAATCCATAAATATTTTTAATCTTCATTCTTACATATGGTTGGATTCAAGGTACTCTTACTCAGACTATGAATCATGCTGAATTAACATACAATTTCAACCAGTACAATATTCACTAATTGCAGACTGCTGATGTGAAGAGATAGTAAACATTTGCTTATTGCTAAATGCAGATCACTGAAGTTGTATTTTTGCTCACTGCTAATAAGAGATTTTGTTAATTATATTTGCTGATTGCTGTGCTAATTGCTAATTTAAAAGAAGTGAATACACTAAAATGTTTGAAATAGTGACTATCCATTCAGAATCACGCCATGCTAAAAACCTCCCAAGATGGACTCCAGAGCTCCATAATTGGGATATCATGAACATGACCTAAAATATTGCCTTCATCCTCCCTGACCAGATTACTGGAGATTCAAATCTTTTTAATTAACTCTAAATAGAAGTAAACTATGCATGCACTGCTGAAAGAAATTAGGAGAATAAAATGTTACACATTGAAGGTAAATGAACATTTTTATATTGTAACCAGGGCATAGATCTGTTTATTTAAATCTCTTTGCTTAAGTCTCAGTTTAATACAAAAAGAAATATGGATCTATAATAAATTATTTGTAATCATTTAAATATTATTAATTATTTTATAAATATTTTTATTATATATATTACAGAGTAACCTTATAATTTTTTATATTAATTTTTTTGTGAGAGAGTTTATATTTTATACTCAGTTTATTTTTTTATTATTATTATGAATTGTTTTGCTAAAAGCTTTGACAAGTAGTAGTAGTTTTATCTTTAACTCACCTGTTCCTTATTTTTCATTGTGATTAATCTGTGTTTGCATTTCCTGCAGACCTTAAATCTTTTGGCTAGCAATTTGTCAGTTATATAGTTTTTTTTTACTTAAACTGTGGGGATTTTGTTTTCTTCTATTCCAGATTATGTAAAATCATAATCTCTTTTCTTTGCTTATACGAGTTGACCTTAAGGATGATATTTACATGATTTCTTATGAGTGTTTAAAAGAAGCAATATTACATCCTTGTTTTGTACCATTGGTTTATGGGGTTAAGGAAAGTTTTCTACACACTGTTTGTTGGCTTCCATATAAAATTATTTTTATTATAATTTCTAAATAAAGGGAAATAGAAATTGAATAGTAAATAAAAAAAAATTGATAGCAGGAAAATCCTTATAATTCTCTTCAATTCTTAGGTGAGAAAATAAAATCATTTGCTGAAGTGTTGGAGGCCACAATACTGTCATGGCTCTCTGACAAAGAAAGTTAGTGAATTTAAATCAAACTTTTATATATTTGTTTGAATAATATTTTATTTTTTTGACTTTAACAAACTTATACATTGTTAATAATTATATCTGTTTTTGGCTAACAATTGTTTCTGTATCTCATCCTTCAATTGTTTGAACAATGTTTAAGATCTCTTTCTCTTCCTGAGTCTATCTGGCAGCATTCATCATCATCAACTTTTAATCACTGTAAATCAAATTTTCTAGGTTGACTGTTGTTGATGCCCTTGGTGTTAAAAAGGTACAGAGTGTCTGGACAATATATATTATGGATGAAAGGTCTAATAAATTTAATTGGTTTTATGTACATATATGTATTTTACTAATTATATTTAATGTATATATTTTAATAATCATATTTATTGTAATGTAATGTAAATAATGTCCATTGGGGAAATTGCTGTAGAGTAGTTGGTCATGTGATTGTGTAAAAAGAAACATCTTCAAAAGTTTCCAGTAAGGAAAGAAAGCTGGATTGATATATTAAATAATTTTTTTATTTATTGTCTACTTCAATTTTATTTTAAATTGAATATTTTTAATTTTATATATAGATGGTAACATTATGTACAAATTTTAACATTGAAATTTGGCAATTTAACTTATTTAAAATACCAATATATTTGTAACCTCTTTCACTTTATATCTAGTAGTGATTACTAATATTTAATTGTTGAGGCAAATTTCTACATAGTACACACAGTCTGGGTTTTTGACAAAGAGAAAGCAGCTAAAGTCTTAAACTTAGCACTTGTTACCTAAAAAACTGATTATAATTTTTCTTACTATTATTGTACTTTTCATGGGATAATCCTGTTCTCATTCCAAGTTATTAATTATAGTCTATCTATAATCTTTATGGATTCAGGTTTTTTTTAAACAACTGCCACCAATCATTTATTAATGCATAGGTATGATCATTAGAAATCAACAACTTTTCCCATTAAGTAAACACATTCATGTTAAATAATTCTTCTAGAGTACTGAGGTAGTTAATAGGGTTTTCATTTTATTTTTCCTTGAATAATTTTATGATTATAAAACATGAAGTATTCAAACTGCTAAGACAACAATTACTTTTCTTCAACTAGTTTCAGAAACAGCTATCACAACCTCATCATTATAAATTTAATCCAAAATAAACTCATAATTTTCATTGTTTCCCCAACATATAGAAACACTATTATTTTCAGATTGTATCTTTATCTCTCCTTAATATTTATTTTTAATTTGATCTGTCTCAAATTTAAATTCTTCCATTTTCTTTTCCAAAGGTGTAACATGATAACTTTTCCCATGCACCATTGAATTAAATTCATCCATTGTCTGTACATACTCAATATGTTCATTCTCACTTCATTTTTGCATTTATCAAGAATATCCATCTCATATGAATCTACCTCTAACATCTGTATCTTAATGTCAATTTAAAGCAGTTTTAACATTTCCTCACATTCCCTCTTGTAAAAGAATTACTTTAACCTCTCTTGTAAATTTTATGTTTACTAGCTTCTCTTACTTTGAAACCAAATATTTCTAATTTAGCATCTGCCTCTTGGAAATAGCTGGAGACTTTTCTGGTAGCTGTTTGAATTATTTCATGAATCTCCTGCACTTTCTCATAATCAGTTTTTCTAATTATTCTTTGATAACAATCTTGAATGATTTTTATGATATCTTTCATTTTAAAGGTCAATAGCTTCCTCAATTTCAGCTTTTATTCTCATACATAATGTTTGGAAATAACATACCCCCTCATCTTTAAAATTTTTAAATTTGCTTTTTAAAACCTGAATTATCTGCTATTCTTTTCATAATTCCTCAAATTTTGTATGTATCATTTGAGCCTCATCTCTCATTTCTTTTCTAGACTCTTCAAACTTGACCTTTAGAGCCAGAAACTCAATTTTAGTTTTCTCTTTCAAGGCTATATTTTCAACTTAAAATTCCTTTAATTATTTAAAAAACAGTATCAATTTCTACCTTCAGATCTTAACAATTAGCATCTAATTTGATTTCAAAGTCTTGAGAATTAACATCTGATTTGGCTTCTATATCTTTAAAAATAGCATCTAATTTGGCTTCTAAGTCAGCATTTAATTTTTAGACTTTGAATCCATCTTATCATTTAATTATTTTTAATTTGTATCCATTTTATTGAACTTATCTTATATAATATTCAAAATGTTGGCTGCATGTAAGCTTCCAGTTTCTTATCCGTCCAACATATCTTGATTAGTATCAGTCATAATACTAGCTTAATATATCATGAAAAGAAAAAAAATGTGACATTTCAAATATTATGCAAATAGATTTACCTAAAAATAATTGTCTACAGTTTCATATGCCTTTTGCCATTGCTTATAAAAAGTCATTTCACAAAATATGCACAACAATAACAACAAAATTAATTAATAGCTTTATGCCCATTTTCTCTCATTTATCACTGCAAGAAATTTCTTTGTAGTGAGAAATCAACCACAATCCATGTTATCATGCATTTACAAAAAAATTACTCTGTGTGTATCATGATATTATCTCACCATACTATATTAATATATGATCATACAAAACATATCAACTCACATAAAATACAAATATGTAAATTTCAACTATAAGAATAAATTTATCAAACCCCACCTTGGGAGCCAAAATAATAATTGCACATAATGAGTAAAGAGATTTATTTTATATGCCCACAAATTGATACATTAAAATTTTAATCATAAATTATAGGATTACTTCTCCTAATTAATATTCCATGGATATGGGATTAACCAAATAATGATTGTAAGTAAATGGGCTTTGGGTTAACTTAATCATAGCTTTATACCACTAAATCTAAGCATTATTATATGAATAAATGAGACTTAATAATCAGGTAAAATGTAATTAAGAATAAAAATGTCATTTTATTGAGCCTGAATTACATTTAATAAATAAACAATTTAAAGTATGAAATAATTTAATTTGTGTTTTAGAAGTAATATCTTCTTAATGTTAAATACAGTAAGTTATAATTAAGTTTCAAAAATATGTTAATGTTATTTTAAGCATCTCATGGTAATGTAGTCCTATAAAAATATTTAAAATGAAGTTAATTAACAAATAAGTTAATATTTTATTTATATTCACAATAAAAAGGCAATAATAATATTATAACTCCTACACTTACTTAGCATTTTTATTCAACTTTAAAAAAGTGTACTAAACATAAATAATAACACCAATGTTTGTGATATGTTGCTTGTCTTATGTCATGAACAAAGAGTACCTATACTATATGAATAAATAATGTCATATTTATTTAAATATTAAATAATTTGTTATACTTAACAATACATGTACTCCAGTGAATGATTAGACTAATTCTCAAATTATATTAATTTTTTTTCAAACTTAAACACATTTGGTTTTTCATAAATACTACTTAAAACTAATGACAACATGCGTCCCTTGACTAAGGGTGTGTGTATATATATATATATATATATATATATATATATATAGATATATATATATATATATATATATATATTGTGCCCTTTTGTATGGGTCACCATTTAAGTTTTGTGCTAATCTAGTAGAAAATTTTAAATTTAAGAAGTATTTTAAAATGGGATGTTGACTTTGCTTGTGGTAATGTTACCATAAGTTTAATTAAAGCAATCTATGAGTATTTGATATGTGAATTGTGTTGGTATTGAGAGGATATTTAAAATGATGATGATTATGATGTAATACTGCATTAATAAATTTAATAACTAATGTTTAAAGCTAAAGTATTTAAAAGATAAGTTAAAATTAGATAAAGATATTTATTAAATTCAAAAATATATGTTAAAAATGAATAGAAATATTTTAAAATTATAAGTATTTAAATTGAGATTAATATTTGATTTTAATCATATCAAATAATTATTTTAAAATCTGATATAATATCTTATTTATTTTAAAAAATAAATATTTATTTTAAAAAAGCAATTGTTAGTTTATTTTTAGACGACAGCAAGCGTTCTTGTGTTATAAAGAACAGATGTTATACACACACGCGTGGAAGTTGTCTAATAAAGTTGCATAATTATTTTAAAAAAAAATCATGTTATAAATTTATAAATAATACGTGAGTTATCACGAGATAAAAATAAAGATATTAATGTAAAATATTAAATCTGATTTTTAAAAATATTACTTTAAAAATATAACGTATTTAAAAAGATTTAGTTTATTTTAAATGATCTTATAAAAGTTAAGATTTAAATCAAGTGAGAAAGAATATTTCAAAAGAATGTTTAATAGATTTAAATAAACGATAAATATTGTTTTGAAAGAATTTGATAAAATATCAAATATTAAATAAGTCATTATTTTATTTTTAATAGTGAGTTGATAAATATGTAAATAAGCAAAGTTTGATTGTTTAATCGTACCAATCAGATGTGGAGTCTCTTCTAGTATAAAAGCTGGATTCAATTGTTGAAGGGCTCTCTACAATAAAACTTCTAAGTCGTTTGTGCTATTGAGAAAATAGCTAAGTAAATTTATAAACGCTCTTAAAATCAGTTGTAAAATCATAAGAGTGTTATTGAACAATTTAAATATTTGTAAAGTAATGAATATGCAGTAGTATTTTAATATTCCCTATGGTCTCTCAATATCGAACTCAATTTACGTACAAATAATCATGGAAACATCACGTATCGTAGAAATATATCAGAAACTTTATGTTAGAAAAGTAACAGACGCTGGATTAGTACATAAAACTACAAGATGGAGAAAAGTAGTATTTTGGACTATAAATATTTTCAAAAGTTAAATTACTATTGTCTATTACTAATAGATATTTTAAAGAAATATAAATATTTCTGTAAAAGAAAGTATTTTGACAAATTATAGAAGTAAAATATGTATCTTAAGGAAAGATATAAGAAGCAGTAGTAATTTTAAATAAATACTTGCCTTGTTAAGTCTTTATGCTTAAAAGACTAGATATTGATAATTTGAAAAGGCAAATATATTATAAGTATAAGTATTTTAAAAAATCGTAATATAATAAAATTATTTTATTAAAGTTATCTAAACGCTGGCCGTTATAGATGGAAAAATTAATTCTTACCGGAATATGTTATTTATAAATGCGTAGATAATACATGGATGTCCAAGCCAAACCAAGTTAATGGAAAAATAATTAAATGACAATTTATCAATTATAAACTAAGTTGAAATAATAACTTTCAAATAATAATTGATGAAGAATTGGATCCAAAGAACTCATAAACTATATTTTTTTTTTTTAAATTTTATTTTATTTTCTTGTGGGGAACTTATTTTTATTTTTAAAAAAAAGAACGTTATCTTTTTTATTATAAACTTTCAAGAAACACGTGATACAACGGAACAGGAAATAGTGTTCTATTGACTTTGTACATAGGATTTATTAGAACTTTTATGGTAGAACAAAAGTCGACGCTGGAATATGTAATATGATTTTTATTTTATTTATTTAACATAAAATTTAAATATTATTAAACTCTTAAAAGTAGGATAGGTATATTATTTAAATAATAACTAAAAAAATAATATAATAGTTAATTACATAAATTTATTTTATAATTAATTTAACACGGAATATTTTAATGAATGTTGAGAGTATGAATGTGTATTATTTTTTTTTGTTTTCTGAAGCTGCAAATTCCGAAGAATACTGGGTAGCAGACTGGACATTATTATCATTATGGTAAAACATTGTATAATAATTTTGATGTATTTAATATGTTTTTTTCTTTAGATCAACTGAATATTATGTTGTTGTAGAATGAATGGATAGATATTTTATGAAAACACATACATTATATTAACCACGAACTTTATTAAAATATGCATAAGTTTTAATTTATAATGTCAACATGATACAACATTACGTAAGAACTTAGAAATAATTATATGATTCTTTCGTAAATAATTTTGATATTTTTATTTATGTTTAGTATTAGAATGATGTTTATTTATCTAAGTAATTATTTTATTTTTGCAATTTAGAAAAGGATTTTAAAAGTCTATATTTTTTTTATATTTTGTTTTACTAGATAAGTTAAGTTACGTTTTAGGTAGAGGCTTATATTTAGATTGAAAAGTTTACTAAGTATAGACAATATAGTATGAGTAATTTGGATAATGAATATTTTATTTGAAGTTGATATTCATTTTCCGGAAAATGTTTTAAATAAGTTTAGAATATGTTTTATAGATAGAAATTTATTAGAAAGGTTAGTAAAGCACATAGAGTAAAGTAATGATTTTTACACAGAAAAGAATCATAGAGTTTATCTAATGTAATGTTTTATGAATTTAAAATTGATAAATGATTTAAATATTAATGTTTGAATAATACAGATATAGAATGCATATTTTATAAAACATATAACAGGAATTACATTAGGTGGAATATAATTATAGCCAATCATTTGTTTTACATTATAAAGAGATATTGATTTTATATACAGATATTAAGCAATGCTAATAATAAAGTGAATACATGATAATACATTATAAATGATAATATTTAATTAATGTAGTTATTTAATAAGTAGAGCTACATTATGAACACATGCTACATAAATAGTTTTGACATATATTATTATTTGTAATAATTAAAGTACACGACTATTTATTTAAAAATCTAAGTTTTTAAAAAACACACTGTAATATTATTAATATTGTTTTTTTTAAGGAATGTATAATTGCTTATTAAGTACATGATTTAATAACCGTGTAAACAGATTGTATTATTATTTTCTTAATTAGTTCAGTTTATATTTGTTTTCTTAAATTCTAAAAAACTGTAAATAGTGTAAATAAATTTTATTTGAAGTTATTGTAAATAAATTTGTTAATTTGTTTTAAAAGTGTGTCGAGTTTCATTATTTTCACCATAGCATTTTGATCTCAGATGATTTGAAATAAACATAATATTTGCACAAAATTGAATTTGTTATTATTACTTAGAATTGAATACCATATT
Source organism: Epiperipatus broadwayi (assembly GCA_028023455.1). Classification (NCBI taxonomy): domain Eukaryota; kingdom Metazoa; phylum Onychophora; class Udeonychophora; order Euonychophora; family Peripatidae; genus Epiperipatus; species Epiperipatus broadwayi. Next base: position 2,674,875 of record JAQFVV010006336.1, read on the forward strand.
TGCTTAACATTATTTTATAAGAATTGATTGACATGAACATAAATATTACAATGGTCATAAGATGATTATAATGCACATTATAAGAATACAATATTGTTTATTGCCACAGATTATTAAGTATAAGATTTTGATCTATTTTAAAATGAAGATACCATATGAAATAAAAGATCTACATATAATTATTTGTTTATTTAGTGATTAATTATATAAGAAAAATAGATGAGATTAAATTACACTTTAAGATTATTATTTATTATTATTATTAAAATAAGTTAGGTGTATCTAAGTTTGATATAAAATCCCACATCATACTTATTTACATGAGTTATTATTATTTTAAAACAGCTTAGAAGAACCTGAGATTATTTAATTATATGTTAAGATAAAAGTTAGGAATTATTTTAGTATTATTAAAGATAATTTATTTCATTTTAAAAGTCATAAGAATGCTATAGATGTAGTGGTAAGGTGATAAGGTAGTGGTAGTATTCTTATGCCATTGAGACAGTATCTTAGGAGATATTGACTCAGTGTAAATCTGCTTATTACTTTGTAACTTTACTTCGCAGTCTCATAATTTTATAAATACTTATTTAATTAGTATAATCTAGAACTATATTGATTTTGATGATTGATAATAAATTTAGTTAAGATATGATAATATAAAAGTATATTAAAGATAGATATGCAAATTTTAATTAAACATAATAATGTAACTGAGCTAGTTGTATTTTAAACTATTTTATATATCAAGAAGTAAGGGTACAATATATATATATATATATATGTGTGTGTGTGTGTGTGTGTGTGCAACCTATACAACATATATATTAACTTCTCATAACATCTATGTCCTAAAAGGATTAGGTAAATGTGTATTTTATGCATTTGTTAAAGGGCCATTATATTTTAAAATACATATGTACACTAATGACATTACCTGACTCTATAAAACTTTGCATTATCATTTTTACTACAAGAAAAATTACCATAAAACTCATTCACCTTCAAAACATATTTGAATATTAATAAATCCAACTAATAATAATTTTAACCTTATAAATTAAATAGTTTTTGTTCTATAAGAAAATTATATATATTTAAATTAACCTATTTATATTAATACAAAAATATAAAAATGTTTGTGTGCTATAAGTGTACATTAATTTAGTGTCAAATTAAATATCTGTGTTTAATTTTTTACATGTTCAATGAAAAACATGAGAGAAAAAATTAATACACACAAAAATTATATTAATAATAATGTGTCATAACCTTAGTTGTTGTTGTTGTTGTTGTTGTTGTTGTTATTATTATTATTATTATTATTATTATTATTATTATTATTATTATTATTATTATTATTATTATTATTATTATTATTATTATTATGATGATGATGATGATGATGATGATGTTAGTTGAAGTCCAATACTATTTCAATTCTTGTTTTCCCTGGCCATTTCAAAGAGAAAATAGATAATAGAAACTTCATCAAAAAAAGTATTTCTTTGAATAACAAAATATTTTCAAATTTATTTACTTTATTATTGAAGGTCTTATTTTTACTAGAAATAATCATGTTAAATATGAGACACAAAAAAACCATTATGTAAAATATGAGATGCAAGTTAACAGTTCTTGTAAATGCCTTGATTTATCGTATTACCAGTGCTGATTTTTTCAGAGATTTGAATAGATCATTATTTTCTGTTTCCTCTCACTTAAATATACATTTTAATGACTTTTTGGCTGATGAATTAGTTATCAATAAACAAAAAATATTTGGTGAAACTGTGAATGACATGGACTTTTTGGCATATATACTCATTATTTGCTCATGCATCATAAAGGTTTTTTTCATCTCAAATTTAGCAATCTTGACAAAAAATGTTATATATGGAATCAGTTTTCTTTTAAAAATTCATAAAAAAACAATCAATAAATTATTTTGCTTTGTTATCTATTTACATTTTAGAATAAATGCTTTTGTTTTTAGTTTTAATCTTAAATTTATTGATTCTAACTTTAAAGATCAGTTTTATAATTATGTGAAGTTTTTCTAATTTGGCAGAATATTATATTTATGACTATCATTTGACAATATTAATTTGATGTCACATAATTATTTGCTATTAAAAAATGAAAAATTTAAATTTGTATTGAAGTAATAGGATCTGAGTTTGATCCTAACTTCATGACATCTAGCCATAAGCCCACTTCAAACCCTAGTACTAACCTTAAATTTCCGATGCAATGGGGCTTTATACATTCAATCCACAATAATTTCCATAAAGAAAAACTTATTTTATAAATGTGTATTAAAATTAATTCATTTGAGTTTAAATTAATCAATGCTATTAATAAATTCATGAATTTATATATATTACAACTGTGTGGATTGTGCATATATATTTATAAATATTTAAATATATATAATTGTTCGAAAGTTTCATTGTATCCAGAATGTTTTGATTTTATTTTAAATAATTTGTTAAAATTTTAGTGATTAAAAGCTACATTCTTTTGATAAGTTTTCAGATTTTCCCTTTCCAAAACAATGGGTAAAGTTTTATTAATTAAAAAAAAAGATAAGTATTTAAAATTTAAGGATTTCCTAATTAAAATCATTTTTCTGATTTTAAGAATTCATTTTCTAATTAGAAAATGAATTCATGTTAATGAGTTTGAAAGCCTTATCGAAGGAATGTATCTAAAAACAACTAGTAGATTTTGTGACATTGATAATGAAAGAAACACTAGCTCGAAGGCATCAGATACAGTATAAATAGCTCTGGAAAGTTTAGAGGGAGAAGCCATCTTTGTTGCAGAAAAGTGCCAGTAAATTCTGTGCATTTTAAAATCATGAATTCAAATAGTGTTCCTATCATGGTAAGGGGCTAAATGTCAGGAATCTGGCTACGATTACTGAAGTCCCCTGCAAATCTTCAATGAAGCTACTAAACTCTTTCCAGACCAATCATGCTGCTAAAATCATGAAAATCCATTAAAATGCTGTTCAAGTAATTGACCAAATGCATGCCTACATTTTACCAACCTGGACATGTAAACTAAGGAACCAGCCCAGAAGAAATGGTAATATATTTCCATAATGAGCCATAACTTTCTGGCCAGTTTTGAATTTTACACTCCCTTTAAGAGCTCTTTTCATTCTTTAATGTAAATCTGTACAAAACTTTCTTTTATTTATGCTTTTAAATTCATAGTAATTCTCTCAACCTCTAGTCTTTAACTTTCCTTTCTTATGATGGTGGTTCATTTATTATATTATATATATAAAATATATAATTGTTAATTATAGAAGATATAAATTAGTATTAAAGTTTATCGGCTTAATGTTTTTGAGGATCCATGCCTCATATTCATAGCCTTAATAAAATGTATAATAAAATATATGCAAATACAAATATTCAAATAAGCTAGTATTACGTAACCCATTTCTTCGAGATCTCGAAGCAAGTGTCTTTTCCATTAATGGCATGGATGTTTCCATTGATGTAAAATGCCTCCTTTATTTTTCTTTTGTGATCATTTGATTCTGAGCACAATATTATGGGATTGGTGGGTATGAAGTTGTGTCCCGATTGTTTAGCATGCTCCAAAAATACAGAGGATGTGTTGCTGTTTTTCTGAGCTGTTAAATTTGTAAATATGTTTAGCCAGTCTAGTATTGATTGTAGCTTTCATTTCACCATAATATATAGTGTGGCATCCAGCCTGAGGGCAGGCAATAGAGTACTCCATGTGTGGAGTGAAATGATCGATCAATTTGGTCTTTAGCGTTGTTAATCAATCTATTAGAATTTGGTGGAGTTCTAACTGCTATGTTAAATTTATCATTTAATGCTTTCATTAGTTTGTTAAATATTTTAGGAATGTAGGGGGTTGTTATTCTAGGTATATTGGTGCAAGGTACATTATTGTTTATTGCATTATTAAATTTTATGATTTTATTTTTAATAGCTTTAAATTTGAACCCTGCTGCTAATAGATCTTTAATATAGTTGTTTATGTTTTCTTTTCTGTCTGCTTCATATTTATGTAAATAAAAGTTTCTAAACAAAAATGCATTAAGGCCAGAAAATTTATGTGATGCAGGTGAGTTAGAGTTAGGGTGGATACAGCTGCAAATTTCAAATGGTTTAACAATCATTTTGTAATCTATTAAGTGGCGATTTCTCAATAAAGAGAGGTCGAGATATTTAAGTTCTTTATTACTTTCATATGTGATGGTGAATGAAAGTTTGGTTAAGTTTTGTAAATCATGTTGTATCTTTAAAGTATTATCTTTAGAGGTTATGATAAAAATATCATCTGCATAACGAATATATGTAAAGTCTTGGTTGATATTGTGATATTTTGGAATGATCGATAGCTCATATTTATTTAAATATTTGCTAGATAAAACACCACTGATAGGAAGGCCTATGGGCCATCCATCTTGCATTGTGTACCATTTGTTTTCAAAGAGTGTAAATATATGGGAATCAAGCCATGACAGGAAAGCAATAATGAATTTAACTCTTTCACTAGGGCAATGTGCTCGCAGTAGCTCTTCATGTACTATTTGGATGGATGCTTGTTTATTAATTGATCCGTATAGTTCCTTCACATCCATTGTAGCCATAATTGAAGTCTGAGAGATTTGAGTATTTTTGATTTTGGAGATGAATTGGAGAGATGAGTTTATCATGTATAGGCCAAAATTAAGGTAATCTATAAGTAATTGATTGATTAATTTCGCTGAAGCATGCTAAACAATCTGGACACAACTTCACATCCGCCAATCCCATAATATTGTGCTCAGAATCAAATGATCACAAAAGAAAAATAAAGGAGGCATTTTACATCAACGGAAACATCCCTGCCATTAATAAAAAAGACACTTGCTTCAAGATCTTGAAGAAATAGGCTATGTAATACTAGCTTATTTGAATATTTATATTTGCATATATTTTATTATACATTTTATTAAGGCTATGAATATGAGGCATGGATCCTCGAAAATGTTAAGCCGATAAACTTTAATACTAATTTATATCTTCTCTAATTAACAATTATATATTTTACATATAGTGAGAAGTAAAGCTATATATATTATATATATTTATTGTGTAATTTATTAATGTTGTTTATTTTTAATTATATGCCAATAATCCTTCGACTCGATGAGCTCCTTTTTTCCATTTGCTTATGCAAATAATATAATATTAAGTCTAATAGTAATTCTCACCTATTAGAACTAAATTTATAAGTTCTATTAATCATCGAGTCAAAAGAAATTATTAAATGTTTACTATTTTTATAATTGGCTAATAATAAATTATTAGCTCCATTTCTAATCTATGACCCAGCTATTTTTTCGTATTCACCAATGCGTATTTATTCATATATAATGTTGAAATGTTTTTGCAAAAGGGCTGATAAAGAAATCAACTAAATACATTCTAATTCAAATTGTTTTCACTATCTGTTAATATTCAGGAAGGGCACGATGTTTGGGGCATAATTACTATAATTTATAAATACTTTAAAATAGTTTTAGTTTAAAACTTGTTTGACTTTAATTAATTTGATCAAGTCATCATGTAGAGCATTCTATAATAAATTGGGTTTTATTATTCAAATGGTGACTACAAAGTCATCATCTTCGAACGTTGCTGACATAGGGCAATCTTTCCACTCCATGGCTTGTCGGTGGTGATATTACTGATATTTTAATTATAGAGAAAGAAAGCACTTTCTCCCCCCACTTATATTATATTTGGAACACCAAAGGTTCGTAGTTATATCTCGGCCTGGCTTTCCTCGTGTTCCTCATCTACTTAAAGGCAATAAGATTTGTGTTACACAAGCCACCATACTACTTAAACCATTGATCAGTGATTATCTTTCCTTTTCATTTATAGCTCATAATTCATCAGCACCATTCCTTTTCTGTTCTAGTAAATCCCACTCTGATGCTCGTAATTCGTGATGAAGTGATTTCAATTAAAGTTGAACAAATTCTTAGTTATCTCAAATTAAATAGGTTTCCTAATAAAGGTTAAAGTTATGCCCTAAATACGTATCTTGCTCTTCATGAATGGATTTGCGAATGTGAAGACAAATCTTACATTCTTCTGTATAAAATAAAAATCATAATTTCCTTTACAACTGTATATCTTTATCTGCCTTTAGTTTCTTGTTGGGGGCATAGACATAGAATTCCATAATATTGTGTAATACTCATTGGCATATAATAAGAACTGCCATTCTTATTATAATTTTAAACTATGTTTAAGGACAAGAAGCAATTAATATAATCATCATTTAAATTGAACAAAACTATTACTAGTATTATTAAATATTTTATTAACACACTTGGTTTCTTAAGTCTTTTATTCAATAATTATTTAATTTTAAGGTTCGCTGTCTGTGTTGGCAACCCGAACATATACATAGGACTCGATTTAAAATTATCTTTAGTCAGTTTATTATCCAATATTAATGTCAGTTCGGGGTCTCTAATCCTCACCAACCATTGAGCTAGTTCCTTGGCATATAGCACTGTTCCATCGATTAGATCATCCATTGATCTGAGCTGGTGAGTTGGGTTTGAATTCAGTTTGGTTCAGCTGAGTTTGGGTACGACCTGCAGTTTAAGTGGTGGACGTTTTTTGACTGGTACAGTAAATATTGTTTAAGTTTAATAATAAAATTTTAAACTTTTAGGGAAAATGTCTTTATTCAATTGGTCATTCAATTAAATATCTTAATTTTTATATACAGAAAATACATAGACTTCATACAATCCCTGAATAACAAAACATTCGATTATTTATTTATATATATATATATATATATAAATCCCATTTAAAAATAATGATTTACATAATAATTTATTACTTTTTTAAAAAAAATATGATTATAAATTTAAAATATATATTAAATAATTTAAACAAAATTACCTTGGAGAATCTCTACAGATGGTTTTATAAAGTTTTTTATTTTTTATAAACACAAAAAATAAAAATGCAATATTTATAAAAACTAAAAATAAAGCAAAAAAAAAAAAAAAATTCAATCTGTTAAAAATTTCAGAATAAATTGAATTTTTAAAATACATGTTAAAAAGGCTGCTTATACAAGTATTATAAAATAAATAACTTTGCTAACCATTACCTTTAACATATATTATAAAATTCAATCAAAACAATGTAAAATGTTAGTCCATTAGTTATTCTAAAATTATAAATATAAGTTAATGGTAGCAACTTTATGTAAATCAGTATTTTGAGAATGAGAAGGCTGATAATTCAAATGTCAGAACATTATAAAACCACTTAAAATAAATTATCTATTGGCAAACTGAATAAGTAGTTACTGAAGAAGTCATAAGACGTTCGGTGATCAGAAATGATAAGTTGAGATTTTAGCCAAGAATCTTTATTACTCAGAATTATCACTCTATATCTGCAGTAAAATTCCTGTGTAATTTATTATAATGATGAAGTCAGAAATTTAAGAATTAAAAATTTCTCTCCTAAATAAAAAAACATTTGATTTTTTTTATTTATGTGTTAACAAGCATAATAGTCATGACATAGACAATTTTAAAACTCATTTTAATAATCTTACATTAGAATACTTATTATAGTGAACTATTTTGCACTACACAAGTAATTCATAACCATATTAATTAATAATCTTCATATTCTCTAAATGAAATATATTGGCTTAATTTTTTAAGATTAATGCTTTTATTTTACTATATAGAACATGTATTAATGATACTGGAATAACTGATGAACATCTTGTTTTATTCTTCTGAAGTGCTGCCTCAATTAAAAATATATGTTTAGCTTTAGTATTACTAAAAATAGAAAGAAAAACTGTCACTGACTTGTTTCAATTTTTAATTCCAAAATGATCTTCAAATATGAATGTTAACTGAGAATGATCATAGATGGCTTGTGAAATAAGACATTGATTTATCAAAAATTAAATGTTATTTTTGATGCAGATAATTTTGTTTGTCTTTGTGTTTATAGCAATTGTATGATTGCATTATCACATTTTATGCTCTAGTTACTCATGCAACATTCTGACTTCATAAATTTTGGTGATGAAAGGGGAACAATAAGGACAGAGTCAGCTTCTAGGATTCCCTATTTGTGATTCTATGCAAAACACTTCATTCAGCCAATAAACACTTTAATACAGGATTTGGAGAAGCTTTTCATTTCAAGTAAATGATGAATTTGGAGAAACCCCAATAATTCTTCTGTCTACTATAAAAGAGAAAAAAGGTTTTAATATATAGTCTAAATATCCATTTGCTGACTAATAATTGGATGGGTAGCATATTATTCTGCTTCTGACTGAAAAAGTTTCAGATTCATTCTATCTAGATTATAATTTTTTATTGTGAGGATAGAAGATGGACATAATGACCAATGCAATATCAAATTGCTTCAGATTTTGAATTTAATATATTACAAATATTTATATAACAATCATTCTTATATTCAATCTTTAGAGATCATTTCATTTAAATGCACATATGATACATATATATATATATATATATATATATATATATATATATATAATTTCAAATGGTATATTCCTAATTATGTTACATGTAAAAGTGTTAATTTGATATATTTGATAGAGTGTAGTAGATGTTTAAACCAGTATATAGGTGAGTCAGCAAATAGTTTACATGTCAGAATGACTAATCATAGATTTGACATTTTGCATAAGAATAAAGATAGACCGGTTTCAAAACATTTTAACTTACCGAATCATTCAATTGATGATTTAAAAGTAGTGATTCTTCAGGAAGGTTTTTCTTCTACAAGGGAGAGGAAACAAAAGGAGAGTTTTTTTATTTTTAAATTCAAGACCTTAGAACCACATGGATTGAATTTGAACACTGGAACTATTACATCTCTGGGTTACCTGGTCTCCTAAATGATTTCTATATGTGTGTTTTTTATGTGAAAATTTTCTTGTATGAGGTTTTTTTCTGTAAAGATTGGTTACATGGATGTTTAATATCTGTGTTTAATTGGTTTATAGATAAATAATTAGTTATAAATTATTGTACTTTGCACTAACTATAATTTTTTAAAATGTATAAGTATTTTAGTTTTTAATGAATATTAATGTGAGCACAGCTATTTTTTGTGTGTGAGCATAGTTTAATTTTTCTATGTATGCACATATGTATATTTTAATTTTTAATTTTGGATTTTTTTATTTTTATATTTATTTTAATTTAAATAGAATTTAAGCTTGATTAGGAGGGAATGTAGTTTTTTTTTTTTTTTGTTTGAATTTTGTCATTGATTGGGTAGATATTCTGTGTTAGATTTTGTGACCAATCAGGGGGGTTTTGTTAAATTTTTAATCTTTTACCAAATCTGTAATTTTTGATTATCGCCATTTTACTGTGTATTTTTTTTCTTTCTGATGAAAACCAGTCCTCTGGTTGAAATATTATATTATTTATTGGATTTATAAGTCTTTATTTTTTTGTTTATATATATATTCAAACATCAACAAAAAATTATAATGTATTGTTTTTATTTATTTTTTTCAATTAAATTATTACTTTTATCATTTTACAAATAAATTACCAAGATTTAACTTTAATTTTTTATCTTGTAACTCACTATGCTACAAAATGATATATACTAAAGATATTAAACTACTTTTGTTGCAGAAGATTACCCAAAATAATTTATTTTTTTGAAATATTATTCAGAATTTTAAATTATATTTATTACCCAATAGATATTAATTTCTTTCAGTAGTGTTTTGAAAAAATTCATTTGAGTTAATTTAAATGTTTTAGTATTATTTGTAACATAATGAATTTCAGGGTATCTTGAATATATTGAGGTTCAAACAAAAAAAAGATTGATTTAAAAAAATTATTAATAATCTTTAAATATACCTTTCTATTAATTGAAAAATATTGTGTAAAATACTTGCAATAATTTTAATTTTTTAAAAGCGAATAATTGAATGAGGTTATGTGACATTGAGAAATTAAAAGATAAATTTATCTTTAATCTACAAACATTTAGCTTTCAAATTTGACACTTCATTACTGATTAAACTTTGCAATGCAAATGTATTAATTAATTGTATTGTTTTACACAACACAATTTTAACATTCCTGCTTTTACTTTTGATTTTATTTAATTCCATTTACAATTAATATTCACTTATTATCAATTGTTTATTTACAATATGACATTTGTTCAAAAGATCATGATACTTGAATACCCAATGGAAGCAGTAATTTTAATTAATTCAATAATTAAAACACTAAACATCACATGATCATCATTTCTTATGCTTGGTCAAACTGTTAAAACAGAAAAAACTCTCAAACAGTAATGCCATTCAGTGCAAGCCAGAGTAATTAGTGGACACAAAAAGGTTTATGAGTAAAATCTCTAGCTAGTGCCTATTCATCCAATATCCCCAAATTAGTTTCTATCAGTGAGGAGCCTTGAATCTAAGAGCATTGCATCTGGATCTAATACATCCCTCCAGCAGCCATCTTTTATCTCTACTTAACTACAAACTATGAGTCTAACTGCACCTAGATCTTAGGATCTAATGCAACTTTTCAGCAGCCAACGTTTTCAATTTTAGACTTATAGTTTTGCAGTTAAGTAGATATGAAAGGGAGCTGCTGGAGAATTGCATTAGATCCTATGATCTAGGTGCAGTGCTCTCAGATCCAAGTTTCCTCACTGATTAAAGCCACAAGCTAGAAATTAGTCTGGGTATATTAAATGAATAGGCACTAGGTAGAAATTTTATGCACAAATCTTCTTGCATCCATTGATTTCTCTGGCTTGCACTGAGAGTCACTACTGTATAAAGAGTCTACGTGCAATAGTAAAACAACTTTTGAAGAATTCATTGTATGACAAAGATCTATTCAAAGTCCGTCACAGATAACTAATGAAACTAGGCATAACAAATCATGATTAATGAGGAAATTTATTTTACCTTTTAGTTAATAATAATTATATACCCATATTAAACAATTATTGGATTTCAAAGGGAATTAGTTTTCATCAGGAAAAAAATTAAATCTAGCTTTAAAATGTTCAGGTACCAGAAAATGTTTTCAAATTTCATTTGAATTTAAATCCTAATCTTCTAAATATTGCAATCAAATGTACATTCCTAAACATTATATTTATTTTTAAATACAAGTATATTGTTTATACTGATCTTAATGTAATTAGAAGGGATTTGAATTCATACTAAAAGATAGAGGTCAAACGCTTTCTAATTAAATTTATTTTTGTATATATATATATATTATCTTTATTTTCTTTTTAAAAATGCCATTTGTAACATTGCCAAGATTTCACTATTTCATGACTGGAAATAAAATCTAAACTCGTTATAAAATGATCTCATTTTCTTCAAGTTAACGCAATCTCATACGCTGCAGTTGGAAGAAAATGCAATAAATTTTTTGTTAATTTCTGAAGTTGATTGTTAATCTCTAGTTGTTCAGGATTGTAAGATAACAAGATTTTACAGAAGTGAGCATAATAAGATTTAAATGGACTTAGTCCTAAAATGTCAGAAGCAAATTCATCAAGTTTTCTAAAAAAAAAAAAAAAAAAAAGGGGGGGGGGGTCATTGCTAAATTTCTAAAATTTTAACAGCTGCTGTGTGTATTGATTTGAACATTGCTGATTAGATTGCATTTAGTCTAATTTATTAATATATATATATAAATTAACTATTTTGTAACAATTAAAAGCTAGCTGAAATATAAGCTGTCTATTTAATGAGTAATGAATTTAAAATATTAATAACATATTAATAAATTTCTACAAATATATTTTCAAATTGTTTGATGTTTTTTATCAGCATTCTCCTCATCTCAGTCTTCATTAAATCATATCATCAGTATTTTTAGACCATATTTTGTCACCATGCATGCATTTCAAAAAACAACATTTGTTATGTTACATAACCAACAAGCATTAATCACTATTGTCATGTTGACAGTTTAATATTTTTTCTGTTATATTATTTCCTTGCAGGATAGGTATTCATTTCTAACAATTTCTCACATATTGTGGAAGAATATAGAAATGTATTTGATGAATGGCAAACTCAAATGCTTACACTAGTAAATCAATGATCATTGAATAATAATTCATAACGTACTCAAATTGTCATCTATCATGATAACATACAGAATATGTTCATATTTATTTTGTCAAACCTTAAAATAATCACTTCATCATATAATTCTTGAATACTGGAAATAAGAATTGAGTTGCAGTCCTTAGATTTCTAAGTCTTGTGGCTATCACATTACCACTGCACTAAATCAATCACAGCTTGTTAATCATTGACATCAATTTATTAATAAAATGGATTAAATATATTTAAATCATATAAATCTTGTATACATAAATCAATATAAAATCTAACTTAGTTTATGAGGAATAACTCCTAGACTCACAAATAATTTTTTTGAGAATAATGTATAAATGTTAAAACTGCATATTTATATAAACATAATAGAAAGAGATGTAAGATAAATCTGTCATTTGTCTCATGTTCTATTTAATTTGCTTTGAGAAAGTTGTTACATGAATATTATTCTGATATAAAGTTATCATTTATTATTGTTAAACAAAAGAGACAATTGTAATAAATTTGTGGATTATAGGGAAATACATCAGATAGTGAGGCTGATCTCAATAAAATGTTATGCAGAAGTGACAAAATTTGTAGAAAGCTTTCTGTGAAAGTAATTTTTAATAAATTAAAGCATTAAAAATTGATAGGTTGCTATTTCTAAATATGGTAAGTTGAACAACTAATGATAGGAATCTCATTGAGGATTATAATGACTGAATGAGCTTTAACTAGGGATAGAACATTATTTTATAGATCATTCAAATTAGATCTAAGGAAGAAGTTTGTAAAATAGTTTGTTGAAATATTATTTTATATGCACTAAAAACTTGGACAATAATAATGAAGTTAAATGTGTTAAAAACTTGGACAATTGGGCTAGAAATATGAAATTGCACAATAATAAGATTAAGTTAAAAAGATGAATTCAAAAATGTACAAGTATTGAAAAACACACTGAAAAATTATTTTTGAGAAAATATAAAGAAAAAGAAATTTGTACTGGAAATATACTTTGAGGAATTATAAATAGGTGTTGGAAAACTATATGAACTAAAACCTCCAAAATTACTCAAACTTTACCCAAATCGAATTTCAAACAAAACTTAACTAAAAGTATCATTGCCAAAGAACTTATTTCAAAGACTCAATCTCCTTGCCCTCTGGACTTTTCTCCAATTCAAGCTGTGGTTTGCTCTATCAAAGGTAAAAAGCAAGCCAAAAAAAAAAAAAACATAACCAATAATAATGCCACTCCAAGAACAATGAGAAAAACTAAAATTACCCATCTAGAAAAGACAAAAATCAGCCTGTTGCATCTAAGCATTACTCAGAAATTTCCCCATCCATCCCTGAAATCTCTAAAGATGTAACATATAACAATTCCTCCAAAGTTAATGTCACATCCAGATCCTCTTATCAATCCACCAGGACAAACAAGCCTATCAACATTGCTCCTTACCAAAGACTCTTCTTTGCCTGGACACACACTCTTTTCATATCCCCTTCCCATTTCATATGTATTCCCTTCCCCTTCACCATTTTGTACTTGAATTTCATTTTGCCATGTAATCATTGCTTTGTAAATTATTTTTAACTGTTGTGTATTTTGTCTCTTTGATGAATAAAAGCTTTCATCACTGGAAAAAAAAGATCTACTTTATAAAGTAGACAAAAAAATTAAAAGACTCAGAAAATGTAGTCTGGTTTGATATGTGGTACCTGTCTTTTGGCAAGTATAATTCTGATTTTAGCTAATACATATAGTACTATCAAATACAGATAATAAAACACAAACAATTTTGATTTTTGAAATTACAGACTGCCATAATTTAATGCTAATACATAAAGCATATAAAATTAATTAATTAATAATAAAATAATGTAAACAAAATTTAAACATTTTTCATGTAATGCTATTGATATTCTTTAATAGATTGGAAGAAGGCTGATTTTTTTACCTTATTGTTTTTGATAAAATGTCAAAATAACATGATCTTTTAAATAGTGAAGTAGATGGATCTTGGTCTACGAAATGTTCTTCCTTATTCAAAATTATGTTCACTTTTTTTTAATACTGTTGACACTATTTTTTTATAAATATAAATCTATAGCAAATGTTATGTTCCAATGAAAAATTTATTAGAAAAGATATGCCATTTTTATATTCATAGTCAATATTAATGGTTAAAAAAGGCAAAATTTTAATGTAATAGATTCTTGAGATTTATTTTTGACAAGTATTTTGAATTGTGCTTAATATCCAAATAATTCTCTCATGTCGTTTTAAAATTTAAAATTTTTAAACTTCCACAGCTAAAATATGATGAAAAAAAAATTAATATACTTGCTAACATAAAATAAATACCTATTTCAGTATCATGTATTATTGGTAACTTATTTAATCAATGATAACTTATCTAATATATATATATATATATATATATATATATATATATATATATATATATATATATATATATATATATATATATATATATATATATATACATACACCTGGGTCTCGTTTTATGCAGATTTATTTAATGCAATTTTGAAGTTATGCGATTCATTTTTCTTCTTAATATTCTTAATATTTTTGTATGCAGTTTTCTTTTATGCAATAAAAATTATTAGATCAGAAGTTGAGCTCCAATAATGTGCTATTATTTTAAATATTATAAATTGTGTGCACTCACACATCATATTTAAAGTAACAGCATTATTGGAGTTTGACTTCCATCTAATAATTTCAATATTTTCAGCACTTTATAATAGTACTGTAATAGATTTTATGCAATAAAGAAGTTCATAATTTACTTAAAATCAGGATTTCCCCGTATTATGTACACACATTAAATTTTACAAGATTATAATGTAAATCTGTTCAAATGTTATAGATGCCTATAATATGCACGTTGTTTTTGCATTTTAAATCATATTCAATTTTTGCTTTTTAAAAAAAGAATACGTAATCAATTAATCATTTAGTATCTGCAAGTAATAAATTTTACAACATTATAATGTAAATCTGTTCAAACATTATATATGTGTTTACTATGCATGTTGTTGTTTTTGCATTTTAAATCACATTCTGTTTTTGCTTTTTTTTTAAAAGAATATATAATCAATTAATCATTTAGTGTCCACAAGTTTATTTTTAAAAGGTGAGTAACAGCAGTGGGCACAATTAAATTTGACAATTAAAAATTAAAATCTGATTTTTAATTATAATTAACAATTTAAAAATTATGTAACATGATCTGAAATTAATGTGATGTGAAACAACAAAATTTGATTTTGAAATGAAATTGAAAATTAAAAGATTAAAGACAAAATTAAGAATTTAATTTTTATTGTTAGTTTTAATTAAATTTTGCTCAACAGTGGTGAGTAGGTGTATTTTTATTATCATAAGTCTAAGTTCTTATTTTTATTTTAAACTTTTAGTTTACTCTAATGAAGAGGAAAAACACCCAAGAAAATAAATTTCTTTGGAAATGGAAATTTTAATTTTAGATTGCTTAGTAAAATGGAAAGATCAACAGTGATTGGAAAACATTTTAGTTTAGGTGAATCCACTATAAGAGCAATTTTAAAAAATTAAGTTGGAACTAGTTGTATTTCCTCTTTGACAAAACTGATGTCTTACTAATTCACAAATGAATCTGCATATTGTCAATAGTGATAATGATTAAAATACTGTACATGTATGTAAAAATGTAAAATACTGTAAATTATGCATAAAAATACATTTTTTAAAATAAAATTAAATACTGTAGTTAATAAAAAAAAGTAAAAAAGTTTGTTTTGTATTTATTTTTTCAAATTTTAGTTTTTTATTACACATATTTTATTTCTTTTTTGTAATGCAAATTTTAAAATAATTTTACATTGTTGCTTTGCTTTTATGCAATTTTTGAAAATTATGGTACCTATCCCTCATTTTTCTAGATAAGTTAAGTCTATTTTTGTGCGATTTCTTTTGTATGCCTTTTCTGAGGAACCTATCTATGGCATAAAATGAGACAATCCAGTAATCAACACTGACATTTTTTGGTTATTTGTAACCATGCATTATCTAAAAATATTTTTATATTTATCATTTTTATTATACTTTATTATTTATTACTTGCATGGTTATTTGCTAACATTTTGGTATTTACTTTATATGACTGGCTTTCTTATTTATTGCCTCTGGCATTGGGTTCACATTCAAGCAGAGGGATAGAATATCATTGATATATTAATTATTAATGATATCTATGGCCATATCAAAGCTATACAAATTACAAATGGACATTCTTGACCATCTTTTATGACCATAGCATTCCTGCATACTGCTGGAACAACACCTGCCATTTAAAACACTTTAATTGCTTTGAGAAAAAGTCTCAGAGTCCATCCAGTCATGTATTATATATATATATATATATAATACATGACTGGATGATTTATATATATATATATATATATATATATATATATAAAAAGAGAAATAGTATAGATCAAGCAACATTTTAAGCAAACATTTATTTGTTTACATGCACACATATTTAAATAAATATAATTGTACAATTTAACACAAAAAATAAATAAATATACATTAATTGTTAATAATTCAATATTACTAATGTCCTTCATTATAGTTCATTTCATTAAAAATATAAGTCTAGACAGTTTATGATTGAAAAAGTATATTTAACTAAATTTTTTATTATGTCAAAATAACACATTTTCATTTTGGTTTTGACTTTCCACATGCCTGGCCTTTTGATCTTCAGTGATGGCTTCATGTGTTTTCTTCCATATTTCTGATGGACAATGAGAGATTATGCACCAGTGTCTATATTGTGAATGAAGCATTGATTCTAGGTAAGAGGAGTTGATGGAGCTGAAGACCTGGGCATAAAGCTTAGTAAATGCCCCAAAGGTTCTCTAGCAATACATGCTGCTATTTCTGCCACTTCTACATTGATATTTTCCACAGCAGTAAGGATTGGCTCATTGTGGGTCATGGTAACTATGACCTCAGTGCTAACATCAGTGATAAATGGATCAATAAAGTGGTGAACTGGAAAAATGCTGCAACTAAATTTCTGTCATACTTTTGCTGAAAGACTGCAAAATAATTAATTGAAATTGGAAACTAAAAAACAATGAACAAGCTGCCACTTTTATACTTACCTCTCCCATAGTCTAATTTATATCATAACTTTAATTTGGTTTTTAATTAATTTTTACATTTTTATCAAATCTTTTATTAGATTCATCTACCATCTTATTGGCCAGGAATCTTTTAAAATTTAAATGCATTCCTGCCTATGAGATAGTTTACAAGAGTTTCTTTTACTAATTAATAATATTGTCAGTTTTATTTTAAAATCTTTTACATTCATTTGTTTTAATTACAAAAAGAAGAGAGCAAGTCTTAAACCTTTGCTGTCATGATTCTCTTTCCCCATTCTTATTCTTAATAAAGCAATTTTGTTCTTTAAAAAAATGATGCAATCTTTCTTTTTATTAATTTCATTTTTAAAAATATGCTTTCAAACTATTTTTGTTTCTCTTTTTCTTCATAATTTATTTATTTATTTCAAATTATTAACAATTGTAACATGAATATATATGTGTGTTTACAACATATATGTTGTGAGGATTACTATATATATATATATATATATATATATATATATATATATATATATATATATATATATTCCACAGATCCTACCAAAACACCTATCATTTTTTAAGCAGATAACACTATCTACCCCAACATGATTTCAACTATTTGCTGTCTTTCACTGACGATACAAATAGCTTGAAATCATGATCTAAGATTATAGTTAGAAAGAAACTAACTACTCTACATTTATTAAACGAATATTATATTTAACATCTTACAAATACAACGTAAAGTTTTTTTAACTTGCATATATGTATATATATATATATATATATCACACTTGCCAATTCACACACAAATCACCTGAGAGCAATCCACATGTGTATTCTACATTCTGATGTTACAGAATATTAACCTTTTCTTTTACAACCCACAAAAACCAGGGAGAAAACAAAAGACTCATATGCCTTTATTTAAGTTATTGATTGCAAATAAAGATTACAAACTGCCAAAAATAATGAAACACTACTATTTATTCATGTATATATAACACAAAATATACACTGGCATGAACTTAGTTAATTAATTTATAACTTAATTTAAGATAAATAAATCTTTCCAAATTTTATTAAATTAATTTACATTTAATTATGCACAGGCATAGGTTAGGATGGCATAAAGTTTAGAATAATTGATGCTGTTTAGAATACTATTAACATTAACTGTTTTTGAACTCCAATCAATAATATAGCATAGACACCTAACTGCTCTCAACTATCATCACTGCTATTCTAATACAAACTGATATAAGCTTATAAATTAATACCAATCTTACTACTTGACTGTATGATCAATTACAGGTTGTGATATTAGTATGCAATAGGCAATAAAATATAATTGTAAAATACAGCAATTCATATCTGTATTACAATAGTTATATAAGAATATGTACGTGGAAAGTTTATATGTCTATGGTAGGAATTAAACTTATACATCATATATAGAATACAGTGACTGGCAGTCACGTACATATTGTTATGTGACATGTATAAAAGTAAAATGGATAGAATATTGTAGGAATTGATTATCTACCACATATCACTGTTTATCTTAATGATTGTAAATGAGCAGCAGCCACAACTGATGTTACAATCATCTAATGTTAACATATTACATAACAATGAGAATCATATGTAACTCATAACTTGAATTGTTGGATACTAGCCATACATTTTTATTAATGATAATAATTCAAATACAAGACTAATTAGCTAAAACTGACATCTATTTAACAGAACTCCAATTTAGCTTGTCTATGCAGCAGGCTTGTATCTCATTCATAATTTTAAACATTTACTGATTTAATGTATTATTATTAACTAAATGAAGTCAAAATAAAGTTTTAACTAATATACAACTTTTATAGCATGGCAAGAAACTGCAATTACAACCTAATTGTCTTTCATAAACTAATTTATTACAATTAGCAATGACTAAATTGTGGTGTGTTAATTAAATAGAACAAACTACAATCTTTTGTCATACCTGGTCATAAACAGATTAAGTAAACAATTATTCACTAACATATCTCATTAGATCAGAAATAATAATTAACTATGTATTAGTTTAAAATTATACGTATGCTTTCAGTTTAACAGTTAATGTTCAGCCTAAAGATATTTGTGCAATTGATTATTTACCATAGCTATGGTGGATGAAGGTTTGAATCACTATTTCACATTCATTTTGGATGTGTGGATATAAATTCAGTCTTGATTTCATGGCTCTTCTTGTCACACTGGACATCAACTTTTTTCTTCTTCTAAGATGGATATATTGTGGATATGTGTTGGGATGGTTTCTTCTGTTGCTGATAGCTTGTTTGATGTGACTCAGTGATGGGTTTTCAGATTGCCCTCTTCCAGCTTGACAGAGTAAAGCAGATAATGATTTATCTACACTTGTATAATAGACCCACTGGAACTAGTAGATTAAAATTAATTATAGCAGAATAATAATACTGGCAGAATAATAATCACTGGCAGGATCAAGATAGAATAAAATAATGAATGCAGATTAATGACAGCAACACTTACAAGATCTAAAGATAGAATAATTATGAATGTAATTTCCAGTATGATTTTTATTTGATTTGGAGTTTTATCTGTAAAATTCAGATCCATCTCTTGCCTTTTGGATTGTTTGACTTATTTTGGTATAGATAATTCTATTATTTTCACTGAGGTCTGAGTTTGTTCATCCAATATCCTATTTTTAAATTCATATTTTTGAATTAGAATAACTGTCTTTTTAATTAAACTATTTTAATTATTTATGTCCTAAAATTTAATCTATCAATCTGTTTACAAGCATTTTAATTACTTTTGCTAGAGTGTCATTTACACTTTTTTTTATTGTTAAAAGAAAAACAAGTTTTTTTTTTTTTTTTAAAAAAAAAAACTACTTTTAAGTTAATTTTAGAATCAATTATCTTTTCTCATTTTTTAGAAAATATTTTGCATTTAACACATATCTCTAACTGTACATTTAAAATATATATTTAATTTCTATTTATAAAAAATTATTAAAACTTCTATTTTTAAATTTTGTTCCTAATTTTTAAGATGCGAACATATAGTTTATATATATAGTTTCATAACTCCAAAGTCTGCCTTAAAAAAGATAACTAAAAAAAAAATTTTGCATGGTTAATTTAATATAATACACATGAAAATTAGTTATACAAAAAATATATAATCTTAAAATTTTCACTCGTGAGCTTTTAATTCTTTCAATTTTAACGTTTCTGGTCCAGTATCATTTGAATTAAGATTAGTAATATTTCCTCAATTAACTTATCTTATCTGGTGGTTATTTCAATTGTTCTGCAAGACTGACTTGGTGGCATTTTGTTAATTTGTTCTGACCCCTATCTACTGTAATACTCAGTTAATCTTCTCAAATCTCTGATTCTGGCCTATTTTAACCTTTGCACTCTTTCTTCTTATCTTCTTGCTATTTTTTTTTTGATCTCTTGTTTCAGTATACTATACAACTTCTTTTCTATATTCACTATTCTGCTTTTTATCTTATCATAAAATCCTTTCTTCTTCATCCCTACAGTTTCATTTAGCACTTTTAATTGATTCTGCAATATTTCTTTTATCTATATTATTTCTGCATCCACTATGTCTAACACTGTCTTTCCTGATATCTATAAGTACACTTTCAATTTCTTTTCCTCTATAGACTTTTTTATACCTAGGTCACTTTGTGTGACTTCTACCCTATAACTCTTACAATATTCTTTAATCTGACTAACACTTTATTTTATTACCTCTATTTCTTTTATTTCAGTACTTACTAATTGTATCTCTTCTCCAATTTCACTGTCTTTTTTCTCCACAACTTTTACTTCTTGCTCTACTACTTTAATCTCACTAAGGTTTTCTTTTGTTTTTTGTTATTTTGACTCCTCTTATCTCTTATTCATTTCTGTCATAACATCTATATTATGAAGTTGACCTTCTTTCATTTCTAGCCCTATCTTTTTCATCACTTCATGATGATTTCTATTGATCATTTCCATTATCAGCTTCATCATCATTTGCATATTTGTTGGACTGTCAGACTTCATATTAGAATGTAAATGAACACACAAAAATATAAATTTTTCTACTTTATAAATTTAGCTCATAATTCTGCTTTATAAAACTTGACTAAATATTAATTCTTCATTCTTACTGAATATCAAACCCACTCTGTCTTGTTTTAGCTGAACACATGCCAAATTCCTGTAAAAGTTTTTCTTTTGCCATTGTATTATATCCTCATTTTAAATTTTCTAATGTCCATTTCTACAAAAAAAAATCATTATATATTGTAACAGGATGTGAATAAAGTGGTCCTCCCTGGGATGATGGAAAATCATCATCATCCCAAAAAGTCAAAATATGATATAAAATTTACAAAAAAGTTTAAAGTAATATTAAAAAAAATATTTAATTTCAAAAATATCTAAAAAAAATTATATTTTAAGAAATTACAAGAGCATGAGATATTATGAGATCTCTGAGAGATCCGCCCAGTTAACTTCATAGTGTAACTATAAGTATAATTAACCATACATCAAACAGCAGTATCAATAAATAAAATAAGTATAAGTAATACTTATCATTACTGTTCATCATCATGAATGATCAACAATAAAATAAATCAATAATCCAACTTGTGGCTGGATTAAAATGGGTCTATTGTAGACCAGGCTATGCCATCTTGAGGCATTTATTTAACCATTAATCTGGATGCACCAGCTTATGTGCTTATCCATACAATATACAACCATAAAAATAATGCTGGAATATTAAAACATGCTGATCATCATGAATGATCTGTCCACTTAGTACCATTAATGTACTGGCCAACCATAAACTTAATATCTAATAGACTAAGCTAAATAAAATGTAGTGCATGAGCTTTAAAGAGTATTCTCCTTGCACCAAACCAGAACAATTTCATACTGGAATGCCCCTTAAACACTAATATACATACCCATTTATAAATAAGACTGTTGTGATGAATCTCTCTCAGAGAACATAAGCTCAATTACTGTATTGTGACCAAAAGATAAAGTTCACTAGAATAATTTTAACAAAGAATAGAAGTTTATTAATAACAAAAACATAAAAATGAAGTTAAAGTTATATATATATATATATATATATATATATATATATATATATATATATATATATATATATAATTATCACATTTGTGATTTACAAAATTACTATAAAATTCAAGTTCATATAAAACACACACACACACACACACATATATATATATATATATATATATATATATATATATATATATATATATATATATATATATATATATATATATATATATATATATATCCACACACAGACATGCTATATAATTTTTTGACATTTCAATAGTCATAACATAAAAAATTTAAGTTACATACATATACTATAAAAGATTAAAATTTACCTATAGATGTCTATATGACACTCATTGATATATACAAACACAGATGTGCAGTATATTTGATGTATATATTTCAACTATCATATAAAACAAAATTTGATTAAAATTCTATATATATATGCATGTGTGTTTAGCCATTTATGCACACACTGCTGTTTATATCATATAATATTTTTGATTTGACAAAATAATAAAAATTATTCAAATTATACTTTCCATAATTAATCCCTTGGTTAAAATACATTAAATTCACACTTACACATGTGGAACAAAATATAGATATCATTTAAAATTGGTTACCAAATTCTATCATTAATGATTACAATTTCTTTTTCTTCTTTTTAAAAAGAAATGAAGTCATTTTTTTTTAACTGCTGATAAAAATTAAATCCTCCAGCAGGTGTATTTTATTATTTAATATTGTCATAAATCTATAAATGATATTCAGTTTTATATATATTTAACATACATGTGTGTGCATATTAAATTCCAGAGACACACTGATGTCTGTATCATATATTTCATTTTTATTAAAATAAAATCATTAATTTTATAAAACATAATTAATTCTTAATTTAACATATATGTTGTAGGAATGTATGTGCACATTGATGTTTATATTACATAATTTAACATATCACAATATTATATTTTTATAATTAATTCAATATTGAAAGTATACAAAATCCCTCACTATTTTATAGCAAGTTTAACTCTTTGCTGGTTGCAGTCTTTTTTTTCTAAAAAGAATGAAGTCAATGAATTAAATCTTTACTCCTTAGATTTTTTAATCCAAGCAAAACTATTTACTTGCATCATTATTCTTTTTTCTTTTAGTCTAAAAGATTTTTGAAAATCTTTACCTTTCAAAATATCATTGTCAATAAATTGATTCTTGACTTTTTATTTTTGATCCAAGCAAAGTCATTACTTGTTTTAAGTTATATTTTAAATGTCATTTTACCAAAAAAATTATTCAAAATTTCACTCTCTTTTTTTCTCCCTCCCTCTCTCTCTCTCTCTCAAAAATATATTATATATATATATATATATATATATATATATATATATATATATATATATATATATATATATATATATATATATATATATATATATATATATATATATATATATATATCATAGGTTGCTATTAACATTTTAAATTTAAATATGCATTTTTGGTGCTTCTCTGAATATAGACACAGCAGCATAAATGTAACTACTTCTTCATTGAGCTGATGGTTTCTTTTGATGGAGACCAGTTCAGGATTTTCATAATGAGGAAGGTATAATCAGATAAATGTTGACATTGAATCAATACCCTTCTGTCTAGTATGTTGATCTACTTCAGGCCAGAAAAGTTTCTTGTTCACATTTAAGGCTAATTGATCCACTAGAATTACACCTGGATTTCAGGTGAATCAAAATTCCATAGTAAACTATATGGCAGCTTCTGGACTTGTTTTCCCTTAGATCTTCATGAAAGCTATTTTTGTATAATTCTCCAACTCTGCAGCTAGCTATTCTGCATCTCAAAAATATTTAAACCAACAAAAAATCAGTCTTCACAGTTCAACAATTTGGCCTACTGCTTCTAAGAATATTAAAGCCAACTAAAATGATCTTTTTATCAGCTTTTTTTATATTATCAGATGAGATGATAAAACACATTATACACTGTTTTCAATCTGTTTAATCTTGATTAAATATAATTTTAATCAAAGGTTACTTTTAGATTTTTACTGAAGTGTCATCTACATAATTTTATTCTTTTCAAATCATTTTTAATCAAAAGCTACTTTTGGGAATTTTTAATCTACAAAAATTTTTAGAAATAGATAAAGAAATGTATACAAGCATTGTTTAAAAGATTTTCAATGATAGATAATAGATATTTTTACAATTATCATATTAACATGATTGTTTTTAAATTCAAAATCATGATTCAATAAAAATATTTATTTAGACCTTTTTAAATGTTTTAATTTATAATAAAATTCTGTTTTAAATTCAGTGTTATTTAACTTTTTACAATTATTATTCTCAATGAATGTAGAAAAATATCTACAAAACTTTATATTTTTTATTTTTTATATATATATATATATATATATATATATATATATATATATATATATATATATATATATATATATATATATATATTTTTTTTTTATATATATATATATATATATATATATATATCAAATCAAAACTACCCCAAATCTAAAATTAAACCAGACCAGCATAAAAATAATATTAAAACACAACTTAAGGTTTCACTGCTACAAGCAGACTTCTCAAGTGTAAAGAACTACAAAAAAACCACACATTATATATACTATTAAAAACTACCCACAAATCCATTCACTTCCCATCCACCCTTAATATTAAAAGAACTCTTAAATAAGTTAATTGCTTCAGAATAATAAATTTTCAATAATAAAGACTCTTTAATTCTTCTTTTGATTTCATTTCTCTCAAAGAAGACAACCTTAGCTTCATCAAAATCAATAGTGTGGCCTGTATCTTTTTCATGGACATACAAAGCAGAACTAAGATATCTATTTTTAACTCTACTTTTATGAACCTTTATTCTTTCATTTAAACTCAAACTACTCTGACCTATGTAAACCTTCTTACAAATAAACAAGGAATAAAATATACCACACCAGGAATAGTCTTTCTATCAAAAACTTCTTTTGTATTATTTAATAAATTATTCAATGTAACACCCCTTTTCCAAGCAATTTTCTTATTTCCAAACAATTTACTATTTCTACACACAATTTTATAAGAAGACAATTTAAATGGCAAAGAAATAAAATCATATTTTTCTTTAACCTTTACATCCTTACAAATATTACTATTAAATAAAATACTTTTAACAAATTTATCAGAGTATCCAACACTCAAATAATCTTTATAAAATTGATATTTCTGAAACAAAGCTACCCCACTAGAATTATTTAATTTAATATTCCTATGACAATAATTCCTTAAAGCAGCTACTTTATGAGATACAGACTGATAGCTATCAGGTTTAATTATAGATCTTAATTTTTTTACTTTTAACTAAATGACTGCACAATAAACAATTAGTTTCTATATTTCTAATCACCAAAAGATCTAAAAATTTTAACTTACCAAAATCTAACCCCCCTCCTTCTAACACAAATTTTATAGAAGGATCAAAACAATTAAACTCATTTACAAATTCCTTCAATTTATCATTCTCAACTACAAATAAACAATCATCAACATATCTGACAAATAATTTTACATATAAACAATTCTTTTTAATAATAATTTCCTCTTCCATAAAACTAATATAAACTGAACATACTAAAGGAGAAATAATATAACCTATTATCCACCCTTCCTTAATCTTATAAAAATTACCTCTATAAGTAAAATACATAGAATCTTCCAATAACAAAAGCAAATCTTTAATTACCTTAATTTTATTTTTTGATAAAGAACTTTTCTTAATCAATACAGACAAAAGAACATCAATACTGCTTAACCTATTAACAGACTGATACATATTTTCAATATCTAAACTTCCAAATACCCAATTACTTTCCAATTTTAAAATTATTAATCTTATCAAAAGCCTCAAAAGAAGAAGAAACTGTGTACTGACCAAAATCAACAAATTGTTTTAAAAAATTATTCAAGAATCTAGAAATACCCTCTACAACACTACCTGTAAAATCAAAAATAAATCTTAAAGGAAAACCATCTTTATGAGTTTTAATATTCACAAACATCTTAGCTGATGTAAAATCATTAGGATAGCATTTTAAATAATCTACTCTATTAAAAAATTTTAAATTAACCATTTTCTTCATAATACCTATCAATTTTCTTTTAATCAAATTACCTGGATTTTTATCTAACAACATATATTTACCATTATTTAATTCTCTATCCATTTTCTCTTTGAAATCATCTCCTTTCATAATAACAAACCTACCAGCTTTGTCTTCACAAGAAATGATTACATCATTAGCAATTAACCTATTTTTAAGATGTTTAATCTCAGCAGGATTAATAACAAATTTTCCTTTCCTTTTTAAACTTTTATTCAAAATCGATTGAATACCAACTTTCTGCTCATCACTCAAATTACTAGATTCAATAGACGAAATTGTATCAAAAACTATATTTTTTGAATGAAATGGAACAAAATTAGGGCCTTTACCAAGAATATCTAATTCTCTATCATTTAACTTCAAATCTGTAAGATTAACAACTCTATCCTCAGAAACCTTATTCTCATACCCTTTATCACTACAATAAACTATATTAACTTTCCCAAACAACCACTTTAATTTTCTTTCATATTTTTTACAATAGAAATTTGACCTATTCTGTCTAAATTGTCTCATAAAAAATTCAAAATTGCATAATTAAAATCTTGCCTCCTTTCTAAATAATATCTATTCCTTTTATATAGATAAATAAATTTATAAAAACTTACAAAAGTATATTTTAAAAAACTATTCAATATATATGTTTGTAACTTAAAAACTAAATTTTTATTTTGAATCAACTTTTTATTTCTACTAAAATTAATAACACAACACCTAGGAAAAACACTAAATTCCCTACATTTTTTAAGAAAATAAATCTGCCAACGTAAAGACTCTATCTTATCACTCAATTTAGACAAATTTTTAACCCTTCTAATATCATTAAATGGAAAATTATTAAAAATTAAACTCCAGAAACCCATACTAAATACCCAAATTACCAATACCCTTATAAATTAAAACCCAATAAAACCTACACGCACTTCTATATATATATATAACTAAATAAACACAAATATACTCTTTCAACCCAAACTCAAACAACAAACATAATATACATAAATGACATTCAAATATACCAATAATTAAAAACAAAAAACAAAAATAAATCTATCAATAATAAAATGTCAATAATAAATATCAATAACAATAATAATAATAATAATAATAATAATAATAACAATAATAATAATAATAATAATAATAATAATAATAATAATAATAATAATAATAATAATAATAATAATAATAATAATAATAATAATAATAAATCTTTACACTACATCAGCAAAACTACTCCTAAACTCAAAAAACTCATTAAAATGTAAACATTACAAGCATAAAGCTAAACTAGTCAATATAAAATCAAAACTACCCCAAATCTAAAATTAAACCAGACCAGCATAAAAATAATATTAAAACACAACCTAAGGTTTCACTGCTACAAGCAGATTTCTCAAGTGTAAAGAACTACAAAAAAACCACACATTATATATACTATTAAAAACTACCCACAAATCCATTCACTTCCCATCCACCCTTAATATTAAAAGAACTCTTAAATAAGTTTGTAATGTTTATATATATATATATATGTTCCAGTCAAAACATGCTTATCCATCTAACATGCTTGTAATGTTTATATATATATATATTATCATTAAAATCTATACATCTCTTAAAAATATGTGGTTAATTCATTGATAATATAACTATCTTACAAAAATATGTTATATATCTCAGAGATATATGGTCAGTGTAATCAGGTCTCACATTCATGCACCAGATTGCACAAACCACATAATGTAAAAAAAAACAAGAGTCTTATGCATTTACTTAAGTTATTAATTGCAAATAAAGATTACAAACTACCAACTACAAAATATGCACTGGCATAACTTTAGTTAATTAATGTATAACTTAATTTATGATAAATAAACCTTTCCAAATTGTATTAAATTTATAATTAGGCACAGGTATAGTATACAATGGTATAAAGGTTTTAAATAATTGATACTGTTTAGAATACTATCAATGCTGTTTGAATGGACTCCAATCTATTGCATAGATACCTATCGTTCTCAACTATCATCACCACTGTTCTAATATTAACTGATGTAAGATTATAACTTCATGCTAATCTTATCACTTGACTGTTTGTGATCAATTGTAGGTTATGATATTAGTATGCAATAAGTTATAAAATATATTTGCAAAATACAGTGATTCTCATATGTTTTAGAATAGTTATATAAGAACACATACATGGAAAGCATATATGCCTATGGGAAGAATTAATGGAAAGATTATATGCCTATGATAGGAATTAATTTTCTGCAGCATATAAAGTATACTATGACTGGCAGTCACTTATGTATGATTACATGAATCTTAATTATTAAATAAGTTTATAATATTTCAATACATACATTATTCAGATACTTGGAGTTTAGATGTAATCATAGAATATTTAAATACAGACTTTTAGCTCCCTCCAGCTAACCACTCTATTTCATATTACAAGTACACCCTGATCACACACATGTAAATGATGATAAATAATTTTCAATATATATATATATATATATATATATATATATATTGAAAATTATTTATCATATATATATATATATATATATATATATATATATATATATATATACAGTATATGCTGAAAACAGCACTCATACAGTCCTATACATAAGGTGTCAGAGTTACTTAAAGTGAGCATGACCATGATGATAATATTGATATCAACAAAGGATTTAGGCATTCTGTCATTGGATTGTCAATGGTACATATGGCTGAAAAGTTGAAGGGTGAAATAGATTGAGGTTTTTTCATTAAATTTGAAGATTTTCTATCGTAATATAAGCTGAATGCTGGTTATATATGTGTGGAAGAAGGTGACCTGGACCAATTGGTGAATGCTGGTTCAGCATGAAATATATATATTGGGGGTGATTTATCTTTTCCACATGTGTGTGATCAAGTGTATCAATTATTTAAGATAGAGTGAATAGCTGAAGAAAGCTTGAAAGTCTGTGCTCAAAGTCTCTATAATTAAACAACTTTATAGAACATTCTGTTTCAACTAAAAATAAAATTCTACAAATATTAAATGTATTAATTTCAGATTTAGAAAAAAATAATGTTGTCTTTTTTTATTTTTTTGAAGTATATAAAGAAAAATATTTTTTCCCCAAAGTTTTAAAATAGTAATAATATTTGTCAACCCATTGCATAATGGGAACATATAATAAATAGTATTGTGTATTTATATTAAATATTATGTGAGTTTAAAATAATTATTTAGCTGAAGCAAAATATTTTTATTTTAGCATTTTGAATAAATTGAATTTTATAAGATATGTATGTTTGATATTGGTGATTTCTTCTTGTCTTTTTGGGTTGTGTAGGATATCACATGTATAATTTAACAGGACAAATTCTGTAGGTCTGTAAGATAATAATTGATTTACAGAAGTTAATATGTATTTGAACTCTCCACATATCTATTTTTTGAGTTATGTTTTTACTATATTGTGGTTAGAATGTATATGTGGACCAATTATATATATTAATAGACATTTAAAAATAGATTTGTAACTTGATATGTAGCATAGATATTTGTGTATTGCTATTGCATTCAGCATGTTAAATTAAGATAAAGTACTTTTATATATAATAAAATTGTTTTAATTCAATTAACTGTAATATAAATCTATTATTTTGACAAATGTATTATATAGAGGAAAAGTATGAATTTACAGTATCTTGTAAATAATCAAAGGTTTTACTATTGTCTGATGGGTTTTATGATATTGAATCTTTTGTTGTAAGAACACATTTTTATGCATGAGAAATAAATTAAAGGATTTCCAAAAATGTATTTTAAAGTGAACTTGAATATTACTTTCACAAAAAAGGCAGTCCTAGTTTATATTATAATGAATATCTCAAAAGCATTCTTAAAAATATGCACTATGAATATGATTGATTATAATATATAAGAAAGCTAAAAAAATAGACAAAGTGATGAAGTTTTTAAAAAAATTAGAAGATCACTGCAAAATTGTGTATTTTTGTTTCAGGGGTTGACTTGTATACACATAGCAAAACACATTTTTAACATTTTATTCTCTAACTTTTTGATAGGTCACTACTTAAGAACAAATGTAAAATATTATTCGTCTTTATTCTTTTTTTTTTATTTGCTATAAATTTTGATAATTCAGTTTCATATAAAAATAAAATGTTTCCCATTTATGGTTTTATATATTAAAACCAAAAATTAACATTTAATATTTAAAAACTATAATTTTGAATTACACTGCACACACAAATATATAATTATTTTTGATTATAAAAGTCGTATTTTTTTTGCTTTTGTATCAACTTATTTATTTTTTATTTATTAATTATAATATATGATTGGAAATTTGTAATAATATTGCTATAATATTTAAGAAAAAAAAAGTCTTGATAACAAACTTCAAGAATATTTATTTAAAAATCGCTATATTATTTGCTAAATGAAGTATGCAAATAAATATCATCATCATCATCAAACATTATCAACCCACTGCAGGATGAAGGTCTCTCCAAGTTCAATCCATCTTCTCCTATCTTTAGTTTTTCTTCTCCACATCACCCCTGCACATTTTCTTATTTCATCAATGCTTCTCATATGTGGCCTCTTTCCAGATCTTTTACAATCTCTTGGAATACAATTTAAAATTTCAATTGTCCATTTATTATCATCTATTCTAGCAATATGTCCAGCCCAACTCCAGTTCAGTCTTTAATCTTTTTTTAATGAGGTCAGTAACACCTGTTTGTTCTATTGCCCATATATTGCATTTTCAATCTTTTCTTGTTAGTCCCAACATGCATTGCTTCATACTTCTTTGAATGGTCTGAAGTCTCTGAATAGCACTTCTATTAAGTGTTCAAGTCTCAAATCCATAATTAAAAACTGGTAAAACACATTTATTATAAACCTTTCTTTTCAAACACATAGACATATTTTCTTTTGGTATCACATTCTTTCTACCAAAAGCACTCCAACCAAGTTTAATTCTATGATTAACTTCATCCATTATGTTTCCATCTGTATTAATAATCTGACCAAGGTATATCTGTTAACTTCTTCTAACTCATCATAGTAAATCTTTATTTTTATATTTTGAGAAAATCCATTAAACATCACTTTAGTCTTTTTAACATTTATCTTTAGTCCTACTTTTCTACTTTTATCTGATAACTCCTGCTACATTTCCTGAAGTTCTCAAACATTATTTGCAAAAACAACTACATCATCTACAAAATCTAAATGACTTAAATGATCTCCATTTACTTTCACTCCTTTAGCTTCCCATTTTAATTTACAAAGAACTTCTTGCAATACTGCTGGTAAAACGTTTTGGAGATATGGAATTATCCTGTCTTACACTATTCTCAATGATGACTTTCCTAGTATGATTATGTAATCTAATAGTTGCTGTTGCATTTTTATAAATATTTTTTTTAAAATATGACAATATCCTGGATCTATACCTTGATGATGTAATGCTTTCATCACTGAATAAATGTTTATAGAATCAAATGCCTTTTCATAATATACAAATCCAAAGCATAATAGCAAATCATATTTATTTGTCCTTTCTATAACTTTTCTGAATACCTGGATATGATCTACTGTACTAAAACCACTTTTAAATCCAGCTTGCTCTCTTGATTGGTGGAAATCCAATGCAAAAAAAGCTGTAGAAGAGTGCAAAAGTCTCAAGATTGCAAACCAACATTTTGCTATTGGTAGGAAATTTATATCTGCAATAAGAAAAAAAAGATGGAATTATTACTAAAAAGAGAGACAACATCATGAAATGGGTAGAACGTTTCTATCAATAATTATATAGTAATACAGAACAAGTATCTCCTATATCTATTATATCTTCCGAATTGCCCAGAATTTTAAATGAAGACGTGAGACAAGCAATTAAATTTATAAAGAAAGGAAAAGTTCCACATAATGATGGAATTATAATTGATATATTAAAAAAAGCAGGTGGAGAAATAGAAAAAAAATTAGCAAAGTTATAAACCAAATGTCTAAATGATTAAGATATACCAGATGATTGAAAAAATGCAGTATTAATATTAATATTTAAAAAAGGTGATAAAGAACTTATTAGAAGTTACAGACCTATGAGCCTTTTATTAGTTTTATACAAAACTTTTACCAAGATAATTACAACTCGTCTACAGAGAGCAAATAAATATAATGATATATATATATATATTCTTTTAACGATCGTCTTTTGTTCAATAAAGTTTTCTACAGTTCAATTAAAGCAAACATAATGCGTAACTTCGATTTCTAAAGCATCTAAAATTAACTGAACGCAAACAAAATAAAACAAAAAATATTTATATTGTCTTATCCCTACCTCTTCCTGTTCTTATTTATTACAATCAAAATTTTATTTATTATCCAAAGTGAGTTACTCTTTTCTGCTAATGATCTATGATTTCCTGCAACTTTATTCATCTTTAAATAAAATTTCTTAGAAGTAAAATTTTTATATAATAGACCGCAATGAAAATCAAAATGAGACTAAAAAAATATTTAGAAAGTAAACTTTTTTTTTTGTATTTACTATATATATATATTTAAGTTTATTTAAATGAAAAAGAGTATCTAATATTTTAGAACAAATTAGAAGCAGAACATAAAAAATTCAATGTTATAATGGAACAAAAATAATAGCTGATGATTAATATAAACACAAAGTTTATTTATTTAATAAACATTATAACCAAATTACTAAAAATGTAATATATATATATAATGTTTTCTATGATTATATGCAAAAAAAAAAAATGTTTAATATAAAATTGTAAAAAAGTATAGATATATGTAATCAAGGTGAAATTTTTTGGTATTTTTTTTTAATAGCGTTACATTGTCCTAGACTTTAATGATTAATAACACTCACATTGACATATATCCTAACCACAAGTAAAATAATCTATGTCTCAGATCATGATATTTTTTAAATCTTAAATTTGAAATGAAACTCCCACTACATGAACAAACATATGACAGAAATAGATGAAGTAAAAGAAAATATGGGATGGGTGTTAGAAATTTATGTACAATAGTTTTTAAAGTCTTACAGAATAAAAGAGTTTTCATTAACTTAATATCAATTTTTTTTCACCTATATATATATATATATATATTAAACCAAAAATGTCAAAAGCTACCTGATTATTATTTTTATATATTGTAACGATATCGAATGAAAAAGAGACTTAAAATGTTCAAATTGAGGATGTCAAAATATGTAACTGAATATAAATGAGACAAGAGAAATAAAAAGAATTTATTTTCATGCTCTAGCTCTAAATATTTGCCAAATTTATACTAATATAAATTAAAAACATGATTGATACCATAATTCTTTAAACAAGCCAAATCTAAAATAGTACAAAATAAGGACAAATTAACCTTTTATTATACTGAATTACTAATATGATGAATATTAAAAGCCATAATATATCCTATAAATTGTAAAGTTAAAATTTGAAATACAATTTATTATATAATACAAATAAGTAATATAATAAGTATACTAGCTAAAATTAATAATACGGTAGTAGTTAAATAAATCTAATAAAATAAAGTGAGTGAAAATCAAACAGGTTTTATTAATAAAATAATCCAAAATCTATATTGAAATAATATTTAAACTTATTAATATATTTACATCTGTATTCATTTATAAATAACCCTTCTGTTACTGTGGTAAATTTATAGTGTATCCAAAAATGTATAGAAATATTAAAATTAATGATTATATAAAATTTTATTACAATAATTTATTAATAGCTTTTATATCAATAAATGTTTATGAAAATATTCGATTAACTTTTAATCTAATATTGGATTCTATTATAACAATAAAATTAATATTACTTTGTTAATATACATTAAGTGTCATGGAATTCAGCAATAAGGAGGCTGGGCAGAGTAAAAATATGATGGCTTAGCACTTTCAAGGGCTTATTGTGTCCTCATATTTATAGCAGAATCAGAATTGGAAAATAGTGGTTTATAAAAAGATGTAATTTAAATTTATGTAAATTATAGTTCAGAGTGACCATTTTTTGGAAAGAGGGAAGCTTGATTTTTTGCAGTTTATAGCATTGTAGTTGTTAGCTATATACCATGCTTTTCTAATTTTACATTTTGAGTTCTTTCTTTCAATATATTTTATTGCAGTCAAAGTAGGTTTAAATAAGTCCTGTTGCTTTCTGGTATTCAAGGAATATAGAGCTTTATTCTGCTTGTCAGATGCTTTTTTTGATAACCATTGATGTTGCGATATGTGGATGGATAAGGATCCCAAGATGTTGCTTTGCATTCAGTTTGGGATTATTTAATTTTATATATGGTGTTGGGGGTCCGTTCAGGTTCAGTTATATTCATGGAGTTATTAATTAGTCTATTGGTTGTGGGAAGAGGGCCACAAACTTAGCCAAAATGTTGGGGGGGAAATCAGTGTGGGAATATATGGCAGGAGTAGCCAAGGACTTATGTTTAGCTTGCAGTAAAATTGTATGATTTTTCTTGTCATGTGGTTGCATTTAAATCCAATTGAAGTTAAATCTTTTAAATATTGTGCTATATTTGCTTTGTGAGATGAGTCATGTTTGCATAATAGGTGATTGTGATACAAAAAGAAATATAGACCAGCGAATTTAAGATAAGGGGGGGTTGGCATAGGGTGTGTGAATATGTAAAGTTCAAATGGTTTGATGTAAATTGAGTATTATAAATAGTATGTGTTTTTTTAGAAAAATGTCTATGTATTTCAGACTTTGAAACAAGTCTTTCCATTTGTTTGTTAGGCATAAGACCAAGTGCACCTGGAGGTTTGCTTTTATATTGTGAATTGAGTGCTCTGTTCCAGCTATAAAAATATCAACATAGCATGTTTAGATTAGATCAGGGGTGTATGAGAAGTGTTCTGGCAGTATTATGTCTTCAAAGTGATTTATATATAAACTGGATAGGATGCCACTGAGGAATAGACCCATGGCTATCCAATAGTCATGTGGAAATGTTGGCCATTATATATGACTATAATATTATTATCTAGACAGGCAAAAACTCAGAAATGAACTTGATGCATAGCAGAAAATTGTTGTGCTTTGTGAGTTCAGCTGTAATAATGTTTATTAAGAGTTTCATAATAATTTAACCATAAAGTTTAGTGAAATATAGGAAGTCATTTTATATGCAGAGTCATGTTTGGCATTCTTAAGATGGGTGATGAAGTCAAATGATGACTTGACTATGTATGAGCTGTAACCAACCTAGTCAGTCAACAATTGATGGTCATTTTGGCAGTATTAAAACAATACAATTTGGTGAAGTCGTGCATGAGTCTGACAGGTGAGTTAGGCTTGTTCTTGGTGTTGGTGAACATTCATAGAGAGATGGCTGTAGATGTATATATTTTGTAATATTCACTATTAGTAATTTCACTGACAGACTTATCATTATTATGCTTTACATTACATGTGGGAATTGTGTTGAGGTTTAGGTTAGTTATTTGAAGTTGCATTTTGTTGGTAAAATCAGATTTATTCATGAAAACAAATCTGTTACTTTTATCTTCTTTTAAGCAAATAATTGCATTTTCTGAGAGAAAATATCTGGTAGTATTGATGTATGACTACCAGTTATATTTTATAGCTCCAACAGATTTAAAACAGACATCATTAACTATATTCATTATTAAAATGTTTTTACTGGGGTTTTCTATAATACCAACCTCTACATCAGCTATTAATTTCACTATTGTTTGATTCCCATGGCTTCCAACATATCTCATTCTGTATTCAAGGATGGTCTTAACCAAAATAGAAAGAGTTTTTTTGTTGGGGAGGTTGACGAATGTATTTTATTGTTATTATCTGCAATGGAAATGTTCATTCTTTGTTTTTCAATAAAAAAGTTGAGTTTACAAGAGGCATTTTTTTAGTAATTTCTCAGAAAAGTTGTCACATTTTGTCATAATAAACCCAGGAATGGTAATATGTTTTGAGATTTTGTTGGAGTACTTTTTATCTTTCTTGAGAGCATTTTTATACCCTTTGATGATTATCTTAAGTAAGTCTGAATGTAGTAGTTCAATAATTCTGTCATGGTTGTATATAGTTTTGCTAATTTTAATATAATAGCAGTTGGAAATGATAGTAAAATGTGTGCATGTCTGGAGTTCAAAATTGTGGGTCACAATACTAATTGACAGGTCTAGATGCAAGATAGGTTTGTAATCTTGTATGTAATAAAAATGTGTAGACTTCTCTTGTATGAATTGTAATATATGTTAAGTTTGTTAGAATACAGTAACTGAGAAGCTGAGCAGAGTATAATATGATGACTTAGTACTTTCAATGATTTATTGTCTCCTCATATTTAGTACTTTCAATGATTTATTGTCTCCTCATATTTCTATCAAATTCAAAATAGGAAAATGATAAATAGTAATATTTACTGAGGCTATAACCTCGATAATATGCGTATAAAATGTGATAGTAGGGACCTCTACAGGTGTTTTAACCACAAGCTTGTGGTTAAAACACCTGTAGAGGTCCCTACTATCACATTTTATACGCATATTATCGAGGTTATAGCCTCAGTAAATATTACTATGTAATCAATGTGCGTTTAATAAATTTATAATTGAAAATGATAAATATAAATAGACAGATATTATTTAAATTTATGTAAATTATAGTTCAGACCTTTCATTTTTTGTAGAGGGAGAAGCATGATTATCTGCAGTTTATAGCATTAGTTTGAAGTCTACACATTTTTCATTACATTGCTTTGTTAAGCAGATCTTAGGTGTTTATATTTATAATAAGATTATAAGTTATGATTGCTATATTATATGTCTATTAATTATATGTAAAAGAAGTTGCATATTACATAAAAGTACACTAGCAGGTAGCTCATTCACCTACTAATAAATAATGTTGACATCACAAAATATCTTGGAAAAATTGTTTAGATGAATATTTTAATATGATGTTAGAGATTGTAAATGAATATTACTAATGATTTGAATGACTGAGCAAGCAAAAGTTTTTTTAAAGTAAACTAGTTATATATATATATATATTGTAACAGACGGGGTTCGAATACAAGAGATAAGGCAATAGTGCTAATTGAGAGTGTTGATATGGAGCGATTATATGCGAAAAGATATATACATAAATAGTCATTCGAACCCTGTTACAAGGAGTGCGAAAGTTATGTGTGTATGCATATGTAAATATAGTTGTATGTGCAAGTGTACAATATGCGTATGTATTAACGGTGATGGTTACAATCAATTATATATAGAGCTGTATAAATTGTAATTGATTATTCGTATATATTTTATCCATTAAGTTTTTTTTTTAAAAGTTTTAATAATATTGTCGGTAACACGTGTTTTTCTTTTGTTAATTAATCTCTTGAACATATGAGGACAGAAATAGAAATGAATCAATTGCTGTAGGCAGTTTAGTCAAGAACTGGCATCGAGAAGTCTGAAAACTGGTCAAGTGGGTATTTTTGAAGAACAATGAAAGAACTGGTCAGTGGCGTACGGATACACAGAGAAAATTTTACAAAGTTAAAAGTGAAAAACAAAAGAACTTTTTGTTGTGCTCGAAAGGAGAGATATAGGTAGAAAAAAAAGGGAGACGTGGCTTGAACTACAGATTGTGTGGACGTGTAAATTTTTTCTTAAGAAGTCAGTAATATTTTCCCACCCAAAATGTCGGGGTAATTCTATAGTGCGAGTTTCGTTAATCGGCCCAGTGGACACTTGTCGTGGAACTCACCTGAAGCGGACTTACGAACTGCGTTATTAAAATAAAGAAATTTTGTTTCATCAAGTGTAATGGTGATGAAAGATCTTTGAAAATTGTACCCTGTCATAAAGCGAGTGAATCACCTACTCCACCTCTGGGATAAGCTATTCGA
Organism: Epiperipatus broadwayi; assembly: GCA_028023455.1. Lineage (NCBI taxonomy): Eukaryota > Metazoa > Onychophora > Udeonychophora > Euonychophora > Peripatidae > Epiperipatus > Epiperipatus broadwayi. The sequence goes on from JAQFVV010006336.1 coordinate 2,713,597, forward strand.
TATACCCTATTGGAACTGTTTGCCATCCGTTATATCTGCCAGACCAGTATTCTTGGAGAGTTATAAATGCGGACTTGTCTTTGATCGCGTGAACTAAGGTAAATTGGCATGGCACAAAAATATATGTTCTGTGAATGTGTCTTAATAAAGAAACTAGTGTTACCTCAATATTAATTACTATAATAGGTCTCTTTTCAAATTAAATAAAATAACAACATTAAATAAACAGCTCTGATGTATAATTGCACTATTTTGATGCGTGTATGAATTATATATGTGTGTATCAGAATAAATGGGCTGTGCTCTTGAATATTGATATATTTATATGCGTGTATAAATGGGATTTATTGGTAATGGGTATAGCCATAGATAGAATAGATTTTATGATAAGATCCGGGTTAGATTAATGGATTTATAACAAATAAACTATCGTACATAATAATAGACATATAAGACTCAGTTAGGTATTGTTTTAGCTTTGTTCTCTAGTTAGACTATCGTCCCCAAACCCTGAGATTGAGCTGGTTCGGTGCGCTACCATAAATAGATATACATACCAGAACCCTTATTTACATTTTCGATGAGATAATTCTTATCCACGTGTAAGATTGGCGCGTGAGATGGAATCAAACCATGCTCACAAATATCTTCATTCGAAGCTACGGGTTAAAGCCTACAATGGCGGTTTAAAAGATATCGGTGGTGTTATAATATATATATATATATATATATATTGTGGCCATCTGAATGGGCACAAGGGTTTAAGATACTTTGTATCTGCATTAAATAGCTATATTATATTTTAAAAAAAATGAAATAGCCTTAGAATTTTAAAATTTTTCCTGGAGATTGTTTAAGGCTTAAATATGGGTTGCTTATGCAGTTTACTGACCACTTTATAAGTATTTATTAGTATTATTGTGGTTAATGAGGTATTTAATGTAAGGAAGGGGGGTTGTTTATTAATGGAATTGATACATCTTGTTGGAAAGATGCAAAGTTATTTTATATTATTGTAGTATTATTTGAATGGTTTCAAATATCTTTATTCATTAATTCTTATCCTTTTTGTCAACAGTTAATAGCAGTTTCAATTATATTTACTTAAGATGGTTCAATATTTAGGTTGTAGTACATGTGTATGCATGTATGATTCTGCATTATGTTTCATTTCATTTTCATCTTTAATAACAGCAAACAATAGTACATTCACAATAAAAACATTTAAATTACAGTAGTTAACTTAAATAATTAACAAATATATATTTCTTTCCAATGATTAATAGATAGTTAGATCAATGAATTATTTTATAAATTGAATAAATTATTAATCATTTTTATTTGATAGTTAATTAATATTCATTTTTCTTTCAAGTTTGTAAAAGCTATTTATTTTAGTATTTGTATTTTTTTTCTTGTCTTCATTTAGTTTTAAAAATCAAAATGATTTTTTTTTGAAAAGATTTGTTTTTGCATATGTAATTAGTTAGTTAGCAAGATGCATGGGAGTAACCTTGAGAAAGGCAAATGAACTTTGCTAAAGGGAGGTTTTTTAAAAAAAAGATTTCTTGTGTAAAATTTGCTCTTTGTAATGTACTTGTAGATAATAAACAGTGGTTCATGTATTGTAAAAATTAAAGCCAGTTACTTAAGTCAAATTGACTTTGAAAAGACTTTAGAGTAAAAACTTCCAAAGGAGCTTCAGAACTTTTTTATGGAAAAAATTAATTTAAAAAAAAATGCAATTCTAAGGTTTTAAAAAAGGTATGTCGGTTTGATTTACTCTCTTCGATTTAAACATTTCTGAATTAATCCCTTTATAACTATTACTCTTTTAAAAATGTGTGTTAATAATGTCCAGTCTATATTATTTCATTTAATTGCCATTTTAAATAGGAATGGTTTACATAAATATTATTGTTGTATCATTAAGCAACATATTTTTTTTGATATATATGGAAAACGCATGCAGAACTGTTCTATAGAATATATTTTAATTTTTCACTATTTTTCGTGTAGTGTTCTTTGTGAAGATTATACATGGACTTAAGGATATATCTATTTTGATAGATCATACTATGTTTAAGTTCATCATAAGAAGATAACAGTATTCATTTATTTGATATTTCTGGAGCTAATACGTATTTTTAAATTAAGGAAATAAAATGTAAGCTACTTCTGTTTAAATTGAATAGAAGGACAGAAATGCGGTTAATTTTTGTTCTCTTCAATAAGGACAGAATATAAAATAAAGCATTATTAATTATGGAATTGCTAAGGACAATTTAAAGTATTATTAAATGCTATTCAGAAAAATACTAAGGATAATCGCATATTTAATCCAGAACTGCACAGAGAATGTCTTATATTTTCAGTATAATAAAGGAGAAATTCACTGCTTGTGTATGATTTGGTACCTCGAATGGATATGCTATGAACACTGAAAGGTGCTGGGCATATTTAAGTTATGCTTATATTTTTTTTAAGTTATACTGCAGAAGTGCATTTTAGTTTAAATTCGGTTTGGAATGTGTCCCATATTATTTCATCAACCTGGAACCGAGCTTTGCAAGTGAACTTTTATTTTAAATTACAAAACTAATAACCTTTGTTTCTTTATTTTTTTTATTGCTTGTCATAATTAATATATATGATAGGTAGAAAGATTTATTTATTATTATGTTCATTTATAATCTGAGTTATTTTGATTTTCGAGACTGTCTCTGAAGTATCTAAGTGAGGAGTACACTGGTAAAAATTGATTGTGTTCAAACAGGTATTATTATTCTTTTACAAAGGTAAAAGAAAGAAATGTTTTTTTTAATGTATTATTAGAGAGGTTTACATTTATTTTGTATACTTTATTATCTCAAAGTGAAAATTTTGTTCTTTGTTTAAATCAACGAACTTATAATAGAAATAGTTTGTTAGATATAAAAAAAGGTTTGTTCATAATAATTAGAACCATTAAATTTTAAAAAGTAACCTAAAGTTTATTAAATTAAAAGTTATGCCTTAATGCAATATTTAATTATCATATTATCTGCTTAGTGTGTAATTTAGAGTTAATATTATATATACTTTTTATTCGTGGGTGTGTGTTTGTTTTGCAGAATTATAATATCTGTTTGATAAAATTCAGTTTGTGAATATTTTATATGTGTATGATCAATGATATTTTTTTGAAGTGATGTTCTTAGGGCCCAGGTGATGAGGCATTGAATCCCCACCAATAATGTATTTAGAAGTAAATGAGTTATTGTTGAAATATGATTAAATGATGTTTAGAAAGTTATGTGACGTTTTCCTTGGATTCTTGGTAATAAATTATTGTAGAAGAGTTCGGTAAGAATTATCTGCTCCTCATATAGATTCCCCTTATAACGTATAGTATATATAATCATAAAAATATAGCTTTGTGTTAATTAATATGTGACTAGATAAATTGTTAGATTAACTCTTGATGTAGTATTAGTGTCATATTTTTATTGATGAATTACGACATTGTTCGAAATAAAATAATTGTATGATATTTTCTTAATGAATGGAGAGTTTATAGAAAAGATTGTTTTACATTATTGCTGCTTGAACGTACACACACACGCGTAATATAAATAATATCACGTATATAAAGTATAGAATTATTGAAATTAAAATGAGAAATAGAAGTATAAAGTATTAAGATTAAAACGGGAAATAAATATTTTAAAATACAGTGTATTTATTTAAATAATGTTATAAATCATCAAATCATCAGAATAAACATGATTTTGTGCTATAAATGAAAAGTATACTTAATTGAAAGTGATTATTAGTCAATTAGAGAAAGTTGCTTTGCTGAAAGCCAAATATAAGTAATTTGATTTATTTGGTTAATCAAGAGTAATATCCTCTCAAAAGTATTTTTTTGTGCTAATAATATAGCATGTTATTTATTTATTGTCATATAGATGAAACATGTAGGCAAAGCCTGTGTTCGAAGTCAGGATATTTAAACTTTGTTATTAATTTGCTTTGATAGTAGGGATAATCCCAAACTGATGCTAAAAATAAAAATTTTTATTTGATAATCTAAATATATGTAAAACAAATAGTCCATTTGTAAATATTATGTTAAACCAAATTTATCTTATTTTATTGTAATAAATGATTTGTTTAGTTATTTAAAATCTTAAAAACTGTGTCTTGAGTTATTCTTGTGTACATTCGTATTTCCATTTCCACAACTCCACATTTCATAAATCTATTATAAAATAGATATATTATTTTAGAGTTATAATATTAAATTTGCTAGTGTCTGACAATATTGTATTTCTTAATCCAAACATTATAAAGAGTATTTGCCACTTGATAAACGTATTAGAAAGGTTGCCAGGTCAGTATATTTGTGAGATGATGATATGAGATTAAAATACCCTATCTCTGTCATTGTCTTATTATTGAAACACAGTAAAATATTTAGTCAATTTGTTTCATTATATTTTATCATGCTTTATAATTATAACTTATGGGCCAATGTAGTTTATTTAATTCAACTGTGTTTGTTAAATTCCCTGAGATCTTATTGTTTATTTCTTGATTGGCATTAAGGTAAATGTTTAGATTATAATATGCCAAGTCATAGAATTGTTAAGAATATAATTATAGCAAGCTGATATATGTTATACTTGGATGAAGGAAGAAATTAAGTTTAAAGTATATTTTAATAGACTGTACTAAATAAACATTATGATTCTTTATCATACAATTAATTAACAAAGGAATTTACATTATATTGAATATTTTATAATATTTCTTCTTTTATTCATTTATTATCATATATCTTATGAACTGCCTATAACCTCCCACTGAGCTGAGCCAAACATAAACTTAAATAGAGAGTCTCAGTAATAATTTTGTGTTGTATATTTTGTTATATTATTCTATTCATTAATAGAACTGGCGTCTGGGCATTTCGCTCATGTAATGTATATGAGCAGTGTTGGGAGTATAGGTTATATATATATATATATATATATATATATATATATATATATATATATATATATATGGTAGCAAATGTTAAATTAAAGAAGAAAGATACTGACAACTTCTATTAAATTATTAAGGCTTATTGGACTTTATTAAATAAATATTCTATTAAATCTTTTAAAATTAGCAAGATTTGCATATAGGACTGTATTTTCACTAATATAAACACCAAGTCTTTCTAATGGAATTTGTTGTAATAGTAAAAAAAATTATGACCTTAATTTTAAAAAAATAATACACTGTACTAGGATTAACGAATATAAGTATTTTCATTCATTAAAATAGTAATGATGATTAATTTGCTTAAGATATTTGTAATTACTTTTTTGATGAATAAAGTGAGTATATGATAACTTTCAATCATTTTTTTTTACTCTATCCTCTATTACACGTATAATTTTAGGATTAAAATATTTTCCAGTTCAAAAATAAATAGTAATAAAATGTAATCATTGTTATGTAAATGATTCTAAAACCCCATCGATTTCGAAAAAAAAATCTTATAAACCAAATTAATATTAACAATTTAAAAAAAAAAAAAATTTTGAATTCACATTTAAATCTCATCTGTTTTCTTGTAAATCTTTTTATTTTTATTATATTTTCAAATCAATTATTTATTGATTCATTCCATTTGTTATTATTTCTTACTAGATATTCATTTTCTTATTTTATTTCATATATTTTTATTTTCTTATTTTAAGTATTTATCTTATATTCATTTTTATAATTACATATACATCACTCTTATTCTAGAACATCACTAAATAATTTTATTTCTTAATTAAAATATTAATAATAATGATGATGATTATAATAAGAATAAATTTACAAATTTGTAAAAAAATAGATGGTTTTTTTTTCTTAACAATGTAATCCATTAAACAAGGATTAAAGAAAACATGTTTCTTTTTAAATTAAATTGTAATATCTAGATTGACCTTTGAACAGTCTTTCCACTTGGAGATAAATAAAAGCCAAAAACATCTGTAAGTAACTACTACTACTACTACTACTACTACTACTGCTGCTACTACTACTACTGCTACTACTACTACTACTACTACTACTACAGTTATTGCTGCTGCTGTTAGTGCTACTGCTACTGTTGCTGCTACCGCTACTGCTACTACTACTACTACTGCTACTACTACTACTACTACTACTACTACTACTACTACTACTACTACTACTATGTTTCAACAATAATCTTTATTAATCCTTTAAATTACATAGCATTACATATCATTGATTGTAAGAATTACAGGTGAAATCATGCTGTATAAATTTTTATATGGATTAATTTTAATGGTTACATTAATCACTTATATTTTTTACAAATGCTGCTACTTGTTTGGATACAGAGATGAATATTAAGTTTAAATCATTAAAAAACAGTTCAATTTAAAACTCAACTAAATTAATTATTGTTCTTCTAATTGTTAAATTTGGAGTACAATAATCCAATCTATGGGCACTGTACAAACAACAAAGCCAATTCTGAGTAGAATTACATATGATGACAACTGATGGATTGTGATAGATGGTGTGTAAATTATGTAGGATTATAGTGAATAGTGTTGAATGTAATTAGTGAAAGTGAGCTATGTTAAGAATAATGGATGGTACCATTGAATGCTATTCAATGCAGTTATTGTTGGACTATGACCTTTTATAGATTGGATGATTGTTTTAGTCATGACCAGGTGGCAGCAAAAATATCTGGAGGTGTATTATTGTTATCTGGGGCCTCAAATTGTTGGAGCTCATTGACAAATGTATATGGGTGTCTTCTGGTGTTGTTGTCAATGATGAAGATGCAGTGAAGGCACCAGAAGGTAATCAAGGTGAAAGTTATTGCACATGCTGTGGGGTGAGGGTTATTTTCTTATAGGATTGAATTAGCTGTTGAATAGATGCAACTGGGTGTGTATGTATTTAGCATGATAATCTTGATTTGTTTGAGGGCTTGACAATGCTGGAAAAGGTAGTGATGCATTTCCTCTGCTGCATGACATAAGGTGCAGAATGTATTTATATGTTTATATAGATGATGATATCAGAGATGTCAGCACCACATATAGATTAAGATGAATTAGAAAATTGAAAAAAATTAGGCTCCAGGAACTATCTTTTGAAGGATAAGAGTAGTTGGAATTTATTGATACCAAGCATAGGAGAAGAAAAATTATGTTGGCTTCTAGATATAGTATAACATATGTTTTCCAGTATGTGTATTTACTAGTCATGTGAAAAATGTTGATCAGTTGGATGCTGATAGGATTGATTGGTAAAGTGTGGTGAGAAATGAAGCTGATAGAGAAGATTTATCAGTAGGAATTGCTTGTAAAAGCAGTCATAGTGGTGGGAACTTCTGAACAATTGATTCAATTGAATTTATTGATTTTTTGTATATAAAACACTTGGGTGATTTAAACTGTCTTCCTGCTCCATAATAGTTTTTTGGTTTGAAAATTTGGCAATAGGCAAATAATATACAATCTTAGTCATTATGAGTTTTTTAAATAGGTGAAATTTTACAAAAAAGGAGAGATAAGCTTTGGAAAGAGAGTTGGTAATCTGTGTGGCATTTTCTTTAACCTTGTTTTGTAAGGTGTTCTTCATTGTGAGTCCATAAAAAATATGAAGTTTAAGAAAAAATATTTATTGCCATTCCTTGGAATGTTTGAGTATATGGCTTGTTAGTGCATATAAACCATGATGCTATTTAACTCATGACAAATATAAGTTTATCTGTGACAGTATATTGATTGAGAAGACTTTGCAATATGGGGAGATGCTTATGAGATGGCAGCAAAAGGCAATGACATCATCCATGTTTGCTATGCATTGAATGTATAATTTGCATGCTTGAAAATGTCTGATGTTATATATGTTTTAATAAAGGAAATATGTAAAAAATGAACAACAGTTCACTATGAGATGAATCTTAGAAGCATAAGGGTGAATGATGATAAACTTTTCCCATTGAGAGTTATATGTATCTCTCTGCTCTGCAGTAAGATGTTAATTAAATAAAGCAGAGAACCTGGAATGGTAGTGTTAGTTAGTATATAACTTAGAATGGAAATAGAGACAAAGAAAATGAAAAATAGTACTCTAAGAGATGAATCTGAGAAGCACAGGGGTGAATGATGAGAAAATTATCCCATTGAGAGTGATATGTATCACTCTGCTCTGCAATAAGTTGGTAATTAAGTAAAGCAGAGTCCCTGGAATGATAGTGTTAGTTAGCATATCACTTAGAATGGAATAGAATCAAAGTCCACTCTATATCTAGCTGAACTGCAATTGGAGCATATTTTTCAGTCTTGAACAGAGTTCAAGACAACTTTAACCATCAGAGAAGCCTGTATAATAAAAAAGCCTTTTTCTGGAATGCATATTGGAAAAATAGAGGAAGTATCTGTGACTCTAGATCAGTTATGGTGAACCAATGACCTGTGAGTCAGCAACTGACCCACTCAGGCTTTTTAAATGACCCATGCATTGATTTTTATAAAAAGAAAACCTAAACTTATTAGAGGATTTTAAAAGTTAGAACCAAAAAAAATTAGTTTTTAACAATCCTCCTCTCCCTCTTTCAAAGTGATGTCACTGACTTAGTCATCTATAAGCTAACATTAAAAAAATAATGACCAAAATTTGACCCTCTTTTAAAAACGGTTCACCATCACTGCTCTAGATGGTCCTTTACAACTTTTTCCAATATCTTAATTCCAAATAACCCCATGGAAATTGAATGGAGGGTGGGAAGAGTACAAGTTAAGCTGGTTTTTTGGTAAATGGTACAATTGAAATTCGATATAGATCTTTGATGTCATATATCCTTTAGAACATGCAACTTACCAGGTCACAGATATATAATGCAATAAAGTGCCTAAGATCGGCAAAAGCCAAAGCAGGGATTTTATTGGATCCTGAGTGAAATGAGTTATGGTGGCAAGCTTGTCAAAAATTGTATGGTTTGGAAAAGAGTATTTGTATCAAGAGGTGCAAATAAGTTTGAAGGTGGTATGAATGCATTGTTGGATTTGTAATATCTGTGTGAATTACTAATATACAAGTTCAATCATAATATAACCTGTTCACATATTACCATCAGCTTGGAGTGTCATAGGGACTTTTAGTGTAAATGGGTGGTACAGGGACCAGCGAACTTATCATTGGGTCCATGTGTACTAATGAGTAAAACAAATTTTTCTTTTCTTAATAGGAAGATATTCTTAAAGTTGGCTATAAATTTTTTTATAAGTCTGTAAAAGTACATTTAACTGTTGGTAATATGATGTGAAAGCTTCATTAGTTAAATCTGTGTATGCAACTTTATTGACCAATGGCAGAAAGTGGGAAGGAGGAAATGAACTGTGTGTTTGGTTATATATATATATATATATATATATATATATATATATATATATATATATATATATATATATATATATATATATATATATATATATATATATATATATATATATATATATATATAATTCTCTGAAATGAAATATAATCAATTCATAGGACAACTATATACTTAAATAATAAATAAATAATAAATTTATTAACATCTAATCCATTTTCATTCAAAAATGAACCTTATCAAGATATTATAACAATTAAAAAATTCATGTGATTTACATATTATCTTAAGTCACCATCTACTGGACAAACTTAACTATAAAATGGACAAACTTAACTATAAAAATGTTTTTATATTTTCCAATTTTTATTTAATGACCACTTTCCTCCTAACTTTACTGACCCTTGTACTAAATTCATACATTTCTCTTTATTTTTATGTATATACAATGTTTCATATACTTTTCTTTCTTTATAATTTTTACAATATTTAATAACTTCAATACTTTCTTCACAAATTCATAATGTATCCTGTTTCTAAAAAATGGCAAAACGGTCCTGATTTGACATCTTTTCTATTTATTGCTCTGTCATGCTCTTTACCCCTTTCTATTTTACTTTTTGCTGACTGACTTATCTATATCATCTTGCATCTTTTACAAGTAATTTTATAAACTATTCCTATCTTATCATTCATATTATTTCTTATTTTAGAATAACTTGCTAGTTTTTTTAAAGATTTACTATTTTTCCATCCAATACCTATATTACAATTCATTTTTTCTTTTCTATCATTTACAATTTTATATACATCCGTGGAATTGTTACTTTTGAATGAAAATCGATTAAATGTTAATAAATTTATTATTTATTAATTATTTAAGTATATAGTTGTCCTATAAATTGATTATATTTCATTTCAGAAAATAGTATATTAGGAAGACACCATAATGGTTCTATAATACCATCATATGATATATATATATATATATATATATATATATATATATATATATATATATGGAATATATATATATATATATATATATATATATTGAAGCAATTGATCAGGAAGTCTGATCCATGCTTCACAGCCTTCTATAAACTTAACCAATATTAGCCCAGTATCAGCAGGATTTTGCATTAAAGCTAAAATTAATTTGTCCATTTTGTTTACTTAATGGTATTTAAATTTGTATTTGCATTTAAATATTTCTTTTCAAATAAATTCCGTTAAGATTAAATTGCTATAAAAAACTTATTCTTAAAACTTATTAATCAAACACACACACACACACACACACATATATATATATATATATGAGTTAATGCAAAATTCTGTTGAAATAAAATGTTATTTGAAATAATATATTTTTATTTTTAAATTTTGTTAAAATATGGTGTATGATTTTAATTTGAGATAAGCCTGCTTGCATTTTCTAAAGGAATGTACATTTTAATTAGTTAGCCCATTCAAGGCAAATTAAAGATGGCCTTTTTTAATTAATAGAAATTCTAAAGTTTAAATAAAGAAATCTAGATGAAGAAATTAAAAAGTTATTTTTAAAAAAAGTTACCTTGAAACAAATGAGCATGGGGGCTTATCAAGATCTAAAATCATATGCAAAACAATAGAAGGGTAGCTGACAGAAAGGTATAAAAAGGAGAAGAAAACAAAAGACTGTGTTATTATGTTATTAGGTTATTATTGTTATATGATTGTTTATTGATTTGACTATGATCAGCTCTCTGATTCTTTTAGTGATCCGTGCAGATTCCTGTGTCTAGATTAGTGAGATTTTACTTTTAAAAATCTCTCGGGGCTCCTATGCTTATTCATGCAGATCCTGTGCTGTGATTTTCTGAGATTTTGTTGCTAAATGCAGAAAATATTTTGCCTGAATTAGGCAGATTTTGCCATTCAACTCATTCAGATTCTGTTCCTAAATTTATTCAACTTTTGTCCCCGAAATTACTGTGAGAAGTTCCAACAAGTGACAAGTTAAAAAGTATATTAATTTGATGGACATGATCATGATTGGTGGTTAGGCAAACAGCTTTGCTTACCGCCAGGGAACTAAAATCATCAAAAATGCATAGTATCCAACCTATAGAAACCTGAACTCTGTTCCATGTCTGTGTGACCTTTCATTAAAAATACTGTGTATTTCCATTTCTTTGTCTGGACAAATATTTCTCTATGGACGTATCAAGCCACAAACATCGAGGGAACTAAACCAAGGAACCAGGACAGTAACCGTATCTCTTCTCATGAACTATTTATACTTTACCTTTTGATAAATACCTTTCTTAACTGCTTTATTTAATATATATATAATGTAACTATTAATATTAGATGTATATTTAAATTTTGTGTGATCATCTATTTATATTTAACCTTTTTTTCCTTCGCTATTCCTCATTGTTAAAATGTTATAAATGTTTCTCATTCCATTGAGGTGTAAGTTAAAAGTTAATTTCCATTTAAAAAGATCTTTCCAATTCAGATTATGTCTGTAAATTAAATACTAGTAAGTTTCCATTGTTTGCCAACTTGATCTCCTCAATAACACCTTTTTTGTCCACCTTTAGCCCCATACTTATTTTTTCATTAGTTATAGATGTCTTAAATGTTTTAAAATTATTTTTAAGCACAAAGCAATTAGAAAATGCTTTGTGAAAGATTTTTTTTAATTGTGCTTTATCGAGGGGATTCAAGTTAATAATTTTATTGAAGTTGGAAAGAAAAGAACTTAGAGCACAAAATATTATGTCATTACTATATGCCTTTATTGTCTAGTTTTTCTTCATTAATCAATCGGGGAATAGCGGAGGCAATTAAAACATTCCTAAGATTTTAAAATGTCATTTATTAAAAAATATATTATTGAATCTAAAAGCTTAAGTTTTCTAATGTTATTTCAATCCTTTATTTTACTTTTCCAATGATGCAGGCACACAAAATATATATTTCATATTATATTTTATGCACATTTAACTTAGTTTTGTTCCATAAGTATTCTTGTCCATTGTCTCTCCCTGATGGTAAACTTGGGCCAGGTGAGAAAATAATTTATGTGTGTCTTAGATAATGTTGTTGGTTAGTGATTAGACTCGATAATAGGTGAAGAGGGCAGAGGTCATAGTATTCTTGATTTAATATCTTGCGTATGGGTGGCCTCGAGGTACTTTCGCCTTGTATTCGAACTGAGTTAAACCAACATACCTCATCTGACCGGCACAATATATATATATATATATATATATATATATATATATATATATAAGGCTATAGAAAGGAGATTGCTATTAACTGAAAAAAGACCCTTTGAATCCTCTTAGAGGCATTAAAGGAACCAAACAGGACAAATTCCTATTGAAGTTGTTTCTTACTATGTGATTATTCATATAGTTTATGAATATAGATGGGCTGCTCACCAACATGCAGTAGCCAGCATGCTGAGTTTATTAGCTTTTTACCTCTGAGTTTATGATCAAGAAACACCATGGTCTTTCTTCTCATTTGCCTAATAAGACAGAATAAACATCTGTGTAAATGATATTTTTTCAATACATATATACAATTATGACAGACAAAAATAAATCAAGGCCCTTATTCCCAGGAAAATATAAAGTCATCAATCAAGGCAGTGGTTGGTTTCCAAATTCAGAGGGTGCTAAGAATCCCCTGATTGTGGACCCAGGCTGCCATTTGATGATGACATCTTATTTAGGTACTTACAACTGCAGATCACTTTCAAGTGAAGGAATATTGCAAGAATTAGAGAAAGAACTAACTGTCTTATATTAAATGGGACATTATTGAACTTTGTAAAGTTAGAAGAAAAGATGAAGAGACAATTGATTTAAAAATTGGCAATGTACTCTATTATAAAGGCACAAATATTGGAAATACAAGTGGAGTAGGATTTATTATAAATAAAAAATAAAAGAATAATATTGTGGAAATTGATGGTGTAATAGATAGAGTGGCAAGATTAATTATACAATTTAATAGCAGATACCAAATGCAGATAATTCAGATTTATACCCCAACTAGTTCTCATAGTGATAAAGTAATAGAAGATTTTTATATGGATGTAAAAAATGTGTTTGATCAAAGGAAACAACATTTTAAAATTGTTATGGGAGACTTTAATGCTAGAATTGGTAAACAAGTGAAAGATGAAAGTGCTGTAGGTGATTTTGGTTATGGTAATAAAAATAAGAGAGGACATAGACTTGGGAAGTTTGCGGAAAAAGAAAATCTTTATATTATGAATTCTTTTTTTTTTGAAAAAAAATATTAAAAAGAAATGGACATGGAAATAACTGATAGACTTTTAAAACTGCAACAAAGACAGCTGGTAGAAAAAAGCTGAAATTTCTACTTAGACTAAAGAATTTATGAAGTAAAAAAGGAATATGAAGATATACAAAAATGATGCATTAAAAAGGATTGAATATCTTGAATTTTGTAAAATGGTTGTGGAAAAGATGTTGAAAATAATATAAGAAAGTATAACTGTGAACTAGCAATGGAAAGTTGTGGAAGAAAATAAAAGTCTCAAGAATGTAAAACAACATTTTGATTATGTTAGGAAAATTATATTGGCAATAAGAAAAAAAGATAGAATTATTACTAAAAAGAGAAATGATATCATGAAATGGGTAGAAGACTTCTATCAAGAATTATATAGTAATAAAGAACAAGTATCCACTATATCTATTACATCTTGTGAATTGCCCAGAATTTTAAATGAAGAAGTGAGACATGCAAATATATATATGAAGAAAGGAAAGGCTCAAGATAATAATGGAATTACAATAGATATATTAAAAAAAGCAGGTGAAGAAATAGAAAATGTTTAGCAAAGTTATATACCAAATTTCTAACTGATAAAGATATACCAGATGATTGGAATAAAATGCAGTATTAATATTAATATTTTAAAAAGGTGATAAAGATCTTATAAATTACAGACCTATCGGCCTTTTATCAGTTTTATACAAAAAAATTTCCAAGATAATTACAACTTGTCGACAGAGAACATTGGATTTCCACCAACCAAGAGAACAAGCTGGATTTAAAAGTTGTTTAGTACAATATATCATATCCAATATTGAGAAAAGTTATAGAAAGGAAAAATGAATATGAGTTGCCATTATATCTTGGATTTATAGATTATGAAAAGGCATTTGATTCTATAAACATTTCTTCAGTGTTTAAAGAATTGGATTATCAAGGTATAGATCGAGGATATTGTCAAATTTTAAAGAATATTTATTAAAATGCAACAGCCACAATTAGATTACATAATGATACTGAAAAATTCAATATTGAGAAGGGTGTAAGACAGTATGACTCAATATCTCCAAAACATTTTACAGCAGTGCTGCAAGAAGTATTTTGTGGATTAAAATGGGAAGCTAAAAAAGTGAAAGTAAACTATTATTTAAGTCGTTTAGATTTTTTCAGATGATGTAGTTGTTTTTGCAAATAATACTTTAGAGCTGCAGAAAATGTTGCAGGAGTTATAGATAAAAATAGGAAAGTAGGACTAAAGATAATTGTTAAAAAGACTAAAGCAATGTTTAATCAATTTTTTTCAAAATATGAAAATGAAGATTGATTTTTATGTGTTAGAAGATGTTAACAGATACAAATACATTGGTCAGATTATTAATACAGATAAAAACATAATGGATAAAAGTAATCATAGAATTAAACTTGGTTGGAGTGTTTTTGGTAGAAATAACTTGATACTAAAAGGAAATATGCTTGTGTTTGAAAAGGAAGGATTTTAATAAGTGTGTTTTACCAGTTCTTACCTATGGATTTGAGACTAGGACACTTAATAGAAGAGCAATACAAGGACTTTAGATTACTCATAGAAGTATGGAGAGATACATGTTAGGAGTAACAAGAAGAAAAGAAAACACAATATATGGGTAAAAGAACAAACAGTGGTTACTGACCTCATTGAAAAAATTAAAAGATTGGAGTTGGGCTGGACATATTGCTAGAAGAGATGTTAATTGATGGACAATTGAAAACTTAAACTGGATTCAAAGAGTTTATAAAAGACCCAGAAAGGGACAACATGTTAGATGGATGGATGAAATAAGAAAGTGTGTAGGGTTGATGTGGAGGAGGGAAGCTAAAGTTCGGAGAAGATGGATTTAACTTGGAGATACCTTCATCTTGCAGTGGATTGATAATGGTTGATGATGATATACATAAAAACATATTTTGTCAGTTCATCTATGTTAAAAAATTTAAATATTGATATACTGATGTATTGACTTGATCACACAAGTCATCTACTGTGTGATAAAAGGTAGTAAGCCAGTTGCAGAGGTACTACAATCACTGATTTGAAAGAAATGTTAAAGTTCCACCAATAGCAAAAATGTTAAATTAAGTATGTTTTTTAAAAAAATCTTTTGAAATAGGAGAAATTTTCCATGTATCATGTCAATTATTGATAAAATATGGCCTTTTAAGTATCTCAAGGGCTTCTCTAATTTTGCACTGGTAGAGATTATCATGTGTATATGAACCTGGTACTAGAAAAATCAATTTTATGATCTGAATCTATAGTATGGAGTGAGAATGATGCTGATGATGAGTGTTGTTTAATTGCATTAGCATGCTCATCTCTCTTAATACTGATGTCATGATTGATCATACCTATGTAAGAAGCTTTACAATTTTCACATGAGATTTGATAAACAACATGAGTTTCAAAAGGGATTGAATCCTTAGGCTTGGTTACTATATTATTGATCTTTTGATGAATAAAAAATGCTATATTTATATTATAGCATTTTAATGTACATCAAATACTGTCTGTATTTCTTTTCATATGGAACACAAATCCTAATAGCTGATTTATCATCTTTTTGTTTCCTATTTTATCCATTTTGGTTTTAAAATAAGGCTTTTTTAATAAATTTATAATTATAACTATTTGCTAATAAAGCACTATTAATATGATTTACTTCTTCTTTTAGATGTGACTTATCTGAAATGTTAATTGCTCTATTGAAAATAGTTTTGGCTAAAGAAACTCTCTAGGTTTGGTGATGATGAGAATGGAAATGTAAATATATGTCCATGTGTGTATTCTTTCTGTAAATCAAAAAAGATAAACTATTTGGTGTCCTGGTGGCTACAACATCAATGTAAGAAAAAAATCATCGAATTTATTTTTTCCATATTGCCATATGACAAAAGTGTCATCTATGTATCTGAGCCAAATGAGAGGTTTTAAAGATGAAGATTCCTAAAGCACGAGTTTTTATATTTTCCATGAATAAATCAACTATTACTCCTGGGATAGGTGAGTCCATATGAGTACCAAAAACTTGTTCATAATGCTGTCCATTGTATACAAAATATGTGTTCAAGAGACAATGCTTAATCAAAGCAATAATATAGTCTGGTAAATTGCACCATTATGAAATTACATTTAAAGCTTCATCAATTGTAATGTTTATAAACAAACACATGACATCAAAACTGACCAGAATGTCATTAGCGTTAATTTAAAATTTTTTTAAAACACATATAAAATGAAAGAGTTTTTAATATATGATTTAATAGATGGAATTGTAGGTTTAATAAAATCAGATAAATATCTAGCTAAAATGTGAGTTGGAGATCCTATTGCACTCACATTGGATGAAGGGGGCTATCTAGTTTGTGAATTTTTGGAAGTCCATAAAATTTTGGATAGACTCATAATTTTTCATGAGTGATTATTTTATTTTTTTTATCTCTGTTTTAAAAGCCGATTTATTAATAATGGCTTTTAATGTTTTTTTTTTAAATATGTAGTATGATCTCTTTTTGATAATTTGTATGTTTTAAAAACCGATTTATTAATAATGGCTTTTAAAGTTTTTTTTTTAAATATGTAGTATGATCTCTTTTTGATAATTTATATGTTTTATCATTAAGCAGATCCGAAATTTTATTACGGTACATGTCAAAACCCATAACAACAATAGCATTACCTTTATTAGCTGGAAGTAAAACAATTGATTTGTATGATTTTATATTATTTAATGCCTGTCTTTCCTTCTTTGAAATATTATTTTTAGGAAGCTTAGCTTTTTAAAAAATATTGCAAATCTCAGCTCCAAATCAGCTGATGAAGAAACTATATATATATATATATATGTGTGTGTGTGATACTTTTGGACTGGATCAAATTCTATTTGATCCAATTTCTGCAACATAATTTGTTTCAAGGAATAAGAGCTCTATGCTATATAAAGGGTAGATGAACTCAAATGGTTTCTTGCTGATAAATGGCTGTAAAGTGTAGTTCATTGAGATTCAGGATAAGAGATTGTCCAGAGTGGTCAGAGAAATGAGTAGGATTAAGGTTAATTTGTATTTAATTATGTACAATTGGTGAGTAAACGCAAAGATCAATGAGTTACGCATGCTGCTTATTATGGAACCCGACTGTGTTGGAAGGAAAAAGCCTTGACCATTCATAAGTGGAAAGGTTATTATATGAAGCCATTTTGTTATGAATGATTGGTAATCAAGATTAAAATCCCCCATTAAAATAGTTGGGTGGGGGAAAAATACAAGCAAAGAATTAATTGTCAGAATAATGGTTGAAAAATAACAATAAGACCTGAAGAAATATATACAAATATAATATTTGGTGTTGTAATATGGTTGTGAAGTGTGGTGATTAATATATTGGAGCCAAGTAAATAATCTTGAATGATGAGAATGGGCATCTGGGAATGGTAACAATGCCAGTTCTAGCTTATGATGAAGATGTGGCAGGTACAGTAACCCTGTCTATTGAGGTAAATAGTAGGTTCAATATGAGATCCATTGTACATTTTCACCTCAAGAAATCCAAACATATGGGGTTGTATATTGCTTATACATGTTTTTAAGTCAAAAAATTTAGTCACTGAATTGATATCTTGAACATTAAGTGCAGCAATTTTTAGCATCATTTATCAGAGGTTTTTATGGTAATTAATTCTAGTCATAAAGTCAGGGTTGGTATACACTCTGATGTTTTCAGGAAGGTCTGGTTATTTATAAATGGTTGTGATTAGCAGCTAACAATGTTTCCAGACCAGCTGTTGAGTGTATTTGTTGTTAGTCATGAAATAAGAATACATTGATCTATGAAGTCTACTAAAAGGCACTGTTTGCATGGGGTATGACTGCTTTCTACAGAGTTCATGCTGACTTTTTGGTGGAAAATCCAGGTTTTCTTTTGTTTCATTAGAAGTGTTGGGGGAAGAGATGGCTGGTATAGGTGGTAAACATGGAGAAATTGTTTTCATGATATGTGTTGAAGTTTTTGTCATATTCATGATTATAAGTAAGAGCTTTTGTCCCAGTAATAATTTTTATTTGCATAGAGCTGTCTTCAGTTGGTGCATTGGGAGAACTGTTGGAAACAATATTATCTGAGTCAGAGATTGTATGTATTTCAATCAAGCTGTCATGATTATCATTATCATTATCTGTCTCTAGGAGTATCAAATCAATAGGTGGTAAATCGTAATTGAAGGTGGATGAATGTATAAGATAGGTAGTATGTGCATAGATAAACTTTTGGGTATTGATGGGTGTAATTAAGGATTGATTGCTGTTGGTTGATCTTTGTTAATTTGGGAATTTAGGTGATCAGTTGGTTTTCATAAAAATGAAGTTTGGATATTAGACCATTTCCCAACTAAATGATCCTTCTGATAACAGAAGTAGCACTGAGATTTTTTAACATCATATAGGCATAGAGTAGCTTCTTGATAAAGGATTTCTGTTAGCATTATGTTTGGATCAATGCCATGGTATTTGTAATTTGAAATTATAGCTGTTACTAGGGATGGATATAGTGATATCATTTAGATATGGAATGAAAAGCTGTAACTTTTCCAAATGGTCACATCTTATTCTGGAAAGCTTGAAGGATGTATCCCAAGTATGTGTTTTGAGTACCCCTGTGAGACAGTTATAGTGATGAGGATCCACCATAATTAAGACAAAATTTCTGAGGGATTTTATTTGTGCTTGAAATCAGCCTCTCTGTGTGGTCTGAACGAACTTGATATCAAATACCTGAAATTTGGATGGTCAACATTACATTCCATAGTATCCCAAATTCCATGCAAAAATATTGTATCAAGTAGTAATTGCCTAGGAAATTTATATAGAGAAATGTTAGTGTCTGTAAGCAAATAGAATTATTGACATAATAGGAAAAATTCTTTTAAAAGTTACAAATAATCCTCTTGGGATCAAAATATTAAATATATCCTTGATTATCATTGGAGCATCTGTGTTTCAAACTGTATATGGGGGGATTGGGCTTCTTGGATATTGAGGTTCAGTTCTATGATGTTACAAGAGATGTTTTTTTTATATCATGGAGCTGACTTGGAAATAGTTGAAATATTGTTACCTTTGTTATTAATATCTATTGGATTATTATTACTTTTACTATTGATCTGTTGAGAATTATTTTTAATAACATTAGCATATGTTTGTTTTATTTTTGAACTTTGGAATTCGGTGTTAGTGAAATTAGAAGTGGTAGAAATATTGTTACTTTTGTTATTTATAACTATTGGATTATTATTACTTTTGATACTTATCTGATAAATATTATCTCTGAACCTTGGAACTCAGTGTTAGTGAAAATGATGCCAGTCACTTGGTTATGAGATCACTCAGTTGCCATATCAATCAGTAAATTAATGTTAGACAAATCAATTGCTTTGTAAAATTTGAATTCCAAATTTAAACAAATTTGATAAATGAGTTATCAATCAATTGAGAACAAAACTTTCCAATCTCAAGAGATAAGAATTTTATCTTGTCTAATGAAAGCTTTAAATGAATTTTAAACAAACAAAACTGCAGTTTTTATCTGAGTTGTTGATAGATGGACAACTGTAGAGCTATATTATTATTATTACTATTATCATTATTATTATTATTGTAATAAACCTTCTAACAAAATAAAAAAATGACAGCAATATGAAAGTAGCTAGATAGTTGGTTTAAATAAGTACATACTCAAACAATATATTATTTCCTTAGTGTTTTTTTTATTTTAGTAAATTCATAGCAAAGATTTCTTTTTACATACAATTTTTTTTATTTGAATTTATATTAAATTCTAATAACACCATCACATAATATTCTTAGAATAGTCATATTCCAACAATAGCTTTTTAAAATTTATTCTAGAGTTATCTATTGTAAGTCTAAATAGTCAATGAATTTTAGATGATATAGTGTTGTAATATTTACATCCCTAGACTAAACTTAGGTAACTAATATATATATATATATATTGTAACCGTCGGAATTGTTGAATGCTGTATTCCATTTAAATTGAAGAAAGAAGGCCCAAAATGTTGGTGCCAATTTGTAACTGATTGAATTGATGGATGAAGGTGATGGTTAGGATGATCAATCTGATCTGATAAAAAAATCTAAAAATCCAATTTAAATTAATCTGGTCTAGCTCAATCGGGTCGCCATTATGTAATAAACCATCACAAAGCACAAATAATCTCTCTTAAAGTTTAATTTACTTAAGTTATATGTGAAATGAAGGAATAATGAGACTATCTGCTCCAGACATCAACAAATCCATCACAATTACAACATGAATTGCAAAGAGCAGTGAAACCAACTACTATTGCCCTAAACAATAATATAGGATTAGGCTAACTACTTGATTGGCAATCTAATCAAAATCAAATCCAATTAATAACTAAAACAGATTCCAATATATATACTTTATTAGCCTGTTACTGTTATAGTAATTTAAATCTACTTTATTATTTAAAAATGCTGCCCTTTTAACTTAATGGATAAGCTTCTAAGTACCTGTAATAGTACTTTACAAAACATTTGTTTACACATAGACATTATTTAAATATCAAAACAAAATAATACTTGAACCCAAATATATATATATATATATATATATATATATATATATATTAATAAACACTCGTGTTAATATATATATATATATATCTTAATAAACGCTAAATAGAAAGATAAACACTCGTGTTAATAAGCGATATATATTTCTTTCTACTTCAATCTCTAATTAATAATTTTCTGTGGGCATCAACTGGTTTTATTATAATTTTATAAACACTTTGAAAATTTATGCACTCACTTAAATGTTTAAACAAATTAATATATGTCTATGGTTTACTAAGAAGCTACAAAATAATTTATAAATAATTTATAAATATCTTCCAATAAAGTGCTGCTTAATTAGTGCTTCGTTTATGTTTTTAAAATAGAATACTTCACTGGAGTTTAATATCAACACTCTATTAGCTCATCTCTAAATCTACAATGTCCAACCACATTACATAAAAGACATATCGAGCTTCTATTGGATGTTTATTCACCTGTGAGTATTAATACAATCTGTTTGAAATTTTAAACAATTGAATAAAAATTGACCGGCAACAATTAAAACATATGATTATAATTGATATTTATACAAATCAAAATAATATTCAATTAAATCGGTCAATGAAGTTTATTCCCTTCATTTTATAGGAGTTTAAGGAAAATATCCAAGACGAATTATTCTGAACCAAACGATAAAGTATAATCTATTTAGATTTTTATGATGGAATCAGACAAACATGAAATGATTGACTTTGTAATATTAACTAAGATAAATGAGAATATGTATATATAATATTCGAATGCAAATATAAATATAAAATTCATATGGAAACAAAATGAAATACTAATAAGCAAAACATACCTTATCTTATATTCCAATTTGCTTGCCAAGCTGAGTTTGAATCCTGTTACTTAAATATCTACGCCGTCTTATATAATCCAAATAAAACAAAATAATTAACCTAGTCTTGATATTTAAATTAACTCAATTTATTAGATTATAGAAAAGAAAATTGGCAATATTAATGATAAAATACATCGGAAATGACCTTATATTTTAGATTGGTTGACTAAATAAAAATGATCAAATTGCTATGTGTATCTCTGAATATGTTGCGATAACGATAACGACAAAAAAAAAATGAATGAGTAAATGATGGGAAAGGCTTTTGGATATTTTACTAAAAAAAATTTACATATAACCGATACCAAAAAAAATGTGAAATAGGAGGGTATCAAAATCTATTTGTTTATCAAAATAATAACGGATAAATGAATATGAAATAATAAATATATTTGAGTCTTTCCGATCATCTTCATTTAATAAATTATATTACTTTTAGAGATAATAAAAAAAAAATCATTCCCTTTTATTACATATAAAAAAATTAATACACGCACATTTTATATAAAAAAAAATCATACCATATATATATATGAGTCTGTTCGTTCACTATTTATTGGCCCATTGATTGACTTCAGTTCTTATGGTGTAAAGAGAAGTTTCTTTGTCAGAAATAATAATCGCAAACTTTATAAGGCTTCACTAAAAGTTTTCTTTTTCCATCCGAAGAGGTGAGTGCACTTTGATTATCCCTTTTATGATGTGAATTGATCCAGTGGGTTCCTGTTCCTTTACTCGTGAGACGATGTTTACGCAAATCCATTTTTTTTTTATAAAGCATTTTCCTTTACCTCATAGGTTTTTTTTTTTTTTTACTTTGCTGCCACTTTCCCCGGAAACTTTTCGCAACTGCCCGCTAAATGATTGAACGGGCAGATAATTCCACTATTTTTCCATGTTTTATGGTTTTACACACAAAAAAAAATATTGAAAAAACTTTATTTGTTAAGACAGAAAATATGTCTGTCCTTGACGATAGCAAAATGATGAAGAAGATCCTGTTATATTCTGTCGCGTCTTTTTTTTTATATGTTCTCTTTCTGACGTTTTTCGTATCTTGATGACCATTCAATATTACTCAATTAAACTTCAATTCCATCAGTTTTCTTATCATAGTTTTCACGCGGTTTTGGGGTAAGTTCGGAGAAAAAGATACATGAAAATTAAATCCAAATTCGATTACAATTTTTTTATTATTTACAAACCAAAATACAAAATTGATATAATAACCTTTTAAATTATTGATAAACATCAATAATTTACACATATCTATATTTTTTAATAATAATATTTTTTTAATTAATTTATAAACAAATATACACAACATAAAAACATTGAACTGTATATAATAATGTTACTATGGTGACTGCATTCATATATGAAATATATAAAATAATATCGATCCTATTTAGTTAAACTTATATTGTACTGAATTGTTTATTTTTTTTTTTTATATATATACCTGGATCATCAATTTGAACATTCACAATATATATATATATATATTATAATGGTCAGTAAGGATGATGAAGATGCCAGTCTTACCGTATCTGCCAACAGGGACACCACTAGGCTATTTGGAACTTAGAAAATTTATAAAGTAGACAGATACACACTGTTAAGACCACGGCCGCCAGCCCAAGTCACTAGATCATGAAGTAGCAGAGGTTTATACATATTTATTAAAATATATTTCAATAAAGAATTTAAAAAGCAAATAAATAAATTAGATCACTGTCAGTAGTAATAACACACAAGATTTTATATATATATATATATATATATATATATATATCATATATATATATATATATATATATATATATATATATAAGTGATGACACACTAAACTTGAAAAATAATTATATAAAAAAAAATTGTTTGTTTCATTATTATTTACTATTATTTTTATTTGTTTTAACTTTTATTTTTAATCTTAGAAATGTTGAGTATAGATGAGCTACCCAGACGATGCATTTAAAAGATCTTCAAACATTTGATTCCAGGCTAAAAGTCCACAGCCACACGAATGCCCACTTCTAGATATATATCAGCAACCAATGCAATGTGAACATGCTAGCATAGAATCATGCTGACAGGAATGTACATCTGAACAGCATGATGTTATTGGAGAAAACATGAGCTTCAAACAGTTTAGGACTGTACTTCTATCTGGTGAAGGAATCATGCATGTAATATAAAGATAAAAAGATACATATGGATGAGAGAGCAGTCCTATCTTGCTGACTTATTTTCTCAATCCATAGAGCTGGAATGGGTCAATTGTGCAGAAAATACATCTGCATCCATTTCAAAGATATGACTACCTCTTTGGGGTCATGCATTCAGTTGGACTCATTGCCCTAGGTGCTAACACACTTCACATTACATTGATATAAATGTCCATATATCTCTCCACCAGCATTGACACAACTATGAAACAAATAGTCCGAAATCAAAACTCCTTTACAACTAACATATATTTAACCAAGTCTAGCGACCACCTACACTCAACTAATATTTAAATCATTTTATTAATTTAATTCTAAAAAAAATATTTGGTTTAAGGTTTTAAAATCATTTTTTAAATGACACATTATCTTTAACTTATTTTTTTACTACAAACATTATTTAACCTACTTTTCTTTTAATTTAAATTCAATAATGCACAAATAACGATGTGTTTCTATCTTTTTAAATTTAAGTTTGCAATCGCAAACCCCTACACTATTACAAACAGATCTTACACTTAGCATAAATGAAAACATATAACACATATTTTAAAAAGATTATGTTTCAATTTTAGATAAGTCTTAAAATTTTAAAGTTTATAAAAATAGAGTTCAGATTTGATCAAGAGAGAAAGTCTATAATTCATCTTTAATGGAAAATAAAGTTCTGAGATTTTAAATTAAAGTTCATAATGTTTTTTTTTCAATAATGTATACTTTCCTTTCTTTCTCCGGTATCGTTTCTTTGTGCTGAAGATCTGAATTTACACAAGATCCATTTCTTGTGGGTGATGACAATTTATGAAGATGCATTTGCGATGTTTTCTGAAGATGGTACCAGTGGTTAGATCCTGGGATCCATGGAGATGAAAGCTGCCTTTAGCCAGCTGAATCGAAGGAAGCACAACAAAGTGGATTACATTTTTAGTAACGGCGACAATATATATATTTTTAATTATTTTATTTCCAGCAAAGATGATGAAATTCAAACTTTAATTTTTCTAATTCTTTCTAATTAATTATTGTTTTGGATTTTTTTTTATATTCCTCAGGCACCTTATCTCTGGAATGCAGGATTCATCAAACATATTTCATATCTCTATTTTATTGTTTAATTCAGTTTGTGGCCAAGTAGATTTTGGGTTTATGGCTAAGTAAATTTTTCCACTGAAGTCTGTGTTCATATCTTTGGGCAGGAAAAGCAAGTCTTTTGTTTCTATTCCTTGACTCTTATCTCTTTCGTAATAATCTTTTTATTGATTGTCATTTTGCCTTAAGGATCTGTTTGTAATTTTTATATTTAAAAATTATAAACTCTTCACTATTATTAAAAAGGTTTTTATTTTATACTTTATTTAAAGATTAGAATCTTTGATTCTATAATTTATTTAAAGCCTATTTTAATATTTAAATCAAACATTAATAAATTAATAATTCCTTATTTGTGCATTTTGAAAGTTTGTGCATTTAATTCAGTATTAGATATTTACAAAAAAGTCAAGTATTAAAATTTAAATGTAATGCATATATATATATATCACCGAACTTATTTAAAAAAATGATAAAAATATATATATATATCACCGAACTTATTTAAAAAAATGATTAAAAAAAGTCTTTAGTTAGGGTTTGTACTAATTAATAATAGTAATGCGTTAAATTTCTTTTTTTTTTTTTCATGGATGTATTTTTTTTTTTGCACAATATCCAAACTATAACTATGTTAATACAAAAATATATATACTCATTTCAAAAAAAATATTACTGGCTTAATTTTCAAGGCATTCGTGAGTTTATTAAACATCGGACTATAACTTTACGTTAATACAAAAAAATATTACTCATTTCAGAAAAAATATTACTGGCTTAATTTTCAAAATATTCGTATTTTTTAAGTTACGAAAACATTCCTTATCTTTTTCAAATATTAAAGTTATTTGACGATCATATTTATACCTAACAGTCACATCTTATTTTAACTTATTCCTACTATACCTATTCTGATGTTCAGGGTGCTATTTGCACTATTTTCTAAACTATTTTATTTGTATCAGGGTATTCGTAGTTAATGAATATCATACCACATGCTGGGCAGCCATTTATAATGGTCAGGGATGATGATGAAGTTTCCAGTCTTACCATATCTGCCAACAGGGCGCCACTAGGCTATTTGGAACCAAGAAAATTTATAAAGTAGACAGATACATGCTGTTAAGACCATGACCGCCAGACCAAGTCACTAGTTTATGAAGTAGCAGAGGTTTATACATATTTATTAAAATATACTTCAATAAAGATTTTAAAAAGCAAATAATAAATGAGATCACTGTCAGTAGTAATAACACAAAATTTTATTTATGTATATATATAAGTGACGACACCCAAAACTTGAAAAATAATTATATAAAAAAAAATTGTTTGTTTCATTATTATTTACTATTATTTTTATTTGTATTAACTTTTATTTTTAATCTTAGAAATGTTGAGTATAGATGAGCTACCTAGACGATGCATTTAAAAGATCTTCAAACATTTGATTCCAGGCTAAAAGTCCACAGCCACACGAACGCCCGCTTCTAGATATATATCAGCAACCAATGCAATGTGAACATGTTAGCATAGTATCATGCTGACAGGAATGTGCATCTGAACAGTGTGATATTATTGGAGAAAACATGAGCTTCAACCAGTATAGAAATGTACTTCTATCTGGCAAAGGAATCATGCATGTAATATAAAGAGAAATTGCTACGTATGGATGAGAGAGTGGTCCTATCTTGCCGACTTATCTTCTCAATCAATAGAGCTGGAATGGGTCAATTGTGCAGGAAATATGTCTGCATCCATTACAACGATATGACTACTCTTTGGGGTCATGCATTCAGTTGGACTCATCACCCTAGATGCTAACAGACTTCACATTACATTGATATAAACGTCCATATATCTCTCCACCAGAATTGACACAACTACAAAACAAATAGTCCATAATCAAAACCTCTTTAAAACTAACATATATTTAACCAAGTCTAGCATCCATCTACACTCAACTAATATTTAAATCATTTTATTAATTTAATTCTAAAATAAATCTTTGGTTTAAGGTTTTAAAATCATTTTTAAAATGACACATTATATTTAACTTATTTTTTTACTACAAATATTATTTAACCTACTTTTCTTTTAATTTAAATTCAATATTGCACAAATAACGATGTGTTTCTATCTTTTTAAATTTAAGATTGCAATCGCAAACCTCTACCCTATTACAAACAGATCTTACATGTAACATAAATGAAAACATATAACACATATTTAAAAAAAGATTACATTTCAATTTTAGATAAGACTTAAAATTTTAAAGTTTATAAAAATAGAGTTCAGATTTGATCAAGAGAGAAAGTCTATAATTCATCTTTAAAGGAAAATAAAGTTCTAAGATTTTAAATTAAGCGAGTTCATAATGTTTTTTTTTCAATAATGTATACTTTCCTTTCTTTCTCCATGATCGTTCCTTCATGATGAAGATCTGAATTTACACAAGATCCATTTTTTGTGGGTGATGATGATTTATGAAGATGCATTTACGATGTTTTCTGAAGACGGTACCAGTGGTTCGATTCTGGGATCCATGGAGATGAAAGCTGCGTTCGTCTAGCTGAACTGAAGAAAGCACGATGAGGCAGAATACATTGTTAGTGTGGCAACAATATATATATTTAATTATTTTATTTCCAGCAAAGACGATGGAATTCAATCTTTAATTTTTTTAATTCTCTCTAATTAATTATTGTTTTGGATTTTCTTTTTATAGTCCTCAGGCACCTTATCTCTGGAATGCAGAATTCATCAAACATATTCCATATTTCTATTTTATTGGTTAATTCAGTTTGTGGCCAAGTAGATTTTGGGTTTATGGCTAAGTAAAATTTTCCACTGAGGTCTCTGTTCATATCTTGGGGCAGGAAAAGCAAGTCTTTTGTTTCTATTCCTTAACACTTATCTCTTTCGTAATCAACTTTTTAATTGTCATTTTGCCCTAAGGATCTCTTTGTAATTTTAATATTTAAAAATTAAATCTCCTCACTATTATTAAAAAGGTTTTTATTTTATACTTTATTTAAATAAAGATTGGAATTTTTGATTCTATAATTATTTTAAAGCTTATTTTAATATTTAAA
The DNA here is from genome assembly GCA_028023455.1 of Epiperipatus broadwayi. Taxonomy (NCBI): domain Eukaryota; kingdom Metazoa; phylum Onychophora; class Udeonychophora; order Euonychophora; family Peripatidae; genus Epiperipatus; species Epiperipatus broadwayi. The sequence goes on from JAQFVV010006336.1 coordinate 2,742,268, forward strand.
TCAAACATTAATACATTAATTATTCGTTATTTGTGCATTTTGAAAGATTGTGCACTTATTAGATATTTACAAAAAAGTCGAGTATTAAAATTTAAATGTAACACATATATATATATATGAAAAACAAAAAAACAAGTAAAAAAACTTGCTAAGGCTTGTATTTATGTCAACAGATGGCGTTCTACCAAAAACACCATCAAGCATATGTTTACATCAACATCAGAGCAAGCATTCACTATCTGTAACTTTAATTCCACTTTCAGATCATGATTACAAGCTATTTGCTATCATCAGTGAAAGACAGGAATAAGAAACTAGATCTAAACACAAACTCTGAGCGTTTATGAAACAGTTTCTATTCAGCTTGCAAGTGTGAATCTTTTAGACACGTAATGTCTTCAAACTCAGCAAAGCAAGCCAGATAGCTATATGGGTCTGATATCAGTTCAGCATCACCACCTAGTAGAAGCTTCTGCAATATATATCATTGAAAGAAAGACCTCAAAAGTACATTCATGAAAAACAAAAAAACAAGTTAAAAAACTTGCTAACGCTTGTATTTGGGTCATATGTTTGATGATGTTTTTGGTAGAATGCCATCTGTTGACATAAATACAAGTGTTAGCAAGTATTTTAACTTGTTTTTTGTTTTTCATAAATGTACCTTTGAGGTCTTTGTAGCAATGATATATATTGCAGAGGCTTCTACTATGTGGTGATACTGAACTGATATCAGACCCATATAGCTATCTGGCTTGCTATGCTGAGTTTGAAGACATTACATGTCTAAAAGATTCACACTTGCAAGTTGAATAGAAACTGTTTTGTAAATGCTAAGAGTTTGTGTTTAGATCTAGTTTCTTATTCCTGTCTTTCACTGATGATAGCAAATAGCTTGAAATCATGATCTGAAAGTGGAATTAAAGTTAGAGATAATGAATGCTTGCTCTGACATTTATGTAAACATACGCTTGATGGTGTTTTGGTAGAACACCATCTGTTGACATAAATACAAGTGTTAGCAAGTTTTTTAACTTGTTTTTTGTTTTTCATAAATGTACATTTGAGGTCTTTGTAGCAATGATATATATTGCAGAGATTTCTACTATGTGGTGATACTGAACTGATATCAGACCCATATAGCTATCTGGCTTGCTATGCCGAGTTTAAAGACATTACATGTCTAAAAGATTCACACTTTCAAGTTGAATAGAAACTGTTTCGTAAACGCTCAGAGTTTGTGTTTAGATTTAGTTTCTTATTCCTGTATTTCACTGATGATAGCAAATAGCTTGAAATAATGATCTGAAAGTGGAATTAAAGTTAGAGATAATGAATGCTTGCTCTGACATTTATGTAAACATACGTTTGATGGTGTTTTTGGTAGAACACCATTTGTTGACATAAATACAAGCATTAGCAAGTTTTTTAACTTGTTTTTTGTTTTTCATAAATGTACTTTGAGGTCTTTGTAGCAATGATATATATTGCAGAGGCTTCTACTATGTGGTGATACTGAACTGATATCAGACCCATATAGCTATCTGGATTGCTATGCTGAGTTTGAAGACATTACATGTGTTAAGGATTCACGCTTGCAAGTTGAATAGAAACTGTTTCATAAACGCTCAGAGTTTGTGTTTAGATCTAGTTTCTTATTCCTGTCTTTCACTGATGATAGCAAATATCTTGAAATCATGATCTGAAAGTGGAATTAAAGTTAGAGATAGTGAATGGTTGCTCTGACATTTATGTAAACATACGCTTGATGGTGTTTTTGGTAGAATGCCATCTGTTGACATAAATACAAGCATTAGCAAGTTTTTAACTTGTTTTTTGTTTTTCATAAATGTACCTTTGAGATCTTTCTAGCAATGATATATACTGCAGAGGCTTCTACTATGTGGTGATGCTGAACTGATATCAGACCCATATAGCTATCTGGCTTGCTATGTTGAGTTTGAAGACATTACATGTCTAAAAGATTCATGATTGCAAGCTGAATAGAAACTGTTTCATATATGCTCAGAGTTTGTGTTTAGATCTCGTTTCTTATTTTTGTCTTTCACTGATGATAGCAAATAGCTTGAAATCATGATCTGAAAGTGGAATTAAAGTTAGAGATTGTGAATGCTTGCTCTGATGTTTATGAAAACATACGCTTGATGGTGTTTTTGGTAGAATGCCATCTGTTGACATAAATACAAGCATTAGCAAGTTTTTAAATTGTTTTTTGTTTTTCATAAATGTACCTTTGAGGTCTTTCTAGCAATGATATATATTGCAGAGGCTTCTACTATGTGGTGATGCTGAACTGATATCAGACCCATATAGCTATCTTGCTTGCTATGCTGAGTTTGAAGACATTACATGTCTAAAAGATTCATGCTTGCAAGTTGAATAGAAACTGTTTCATAAATGCTTAGAGTTTGTGTTTAGATCTAGTTTCTTATTCCTGTATTTCACTGATGATAGCAAATACCTTGAAATATTGATCTGAAAGTGGAATTAAAGTTAGAGATAGTGGATGCTTGCTCTGACATTTATGTAAACATACGCTTGACGGTGTTTTTGGTAGAACACCATCTGTTGACATATATATATATATATATATATATATGTGTGTGTGTGTGTTACATTTAAATTTTAATACTTGACTTTTTTGTAAATATCTAATAAATGCACAAACTTTCAAAATGCACAAATAACGAATAATTAATTTATTAATGTTTTTTTTAAATATTAAAATAAGCTTCATATATATATATATTGTGATGATTGCACATACTGCGGTCACACAAATAAATATTAAACATTCAAAAAATATTAAATATTATGTTTGGAAGAAAAAAAATAGAAAAAAAGAAAAAGCGAGCTTGGAAAAATTTACAGAACAAACAAATGTTTCAACTAATTAAAAAAAGAGAGGGGAATTAGAATCAAAAGATTCTTATCTTTTACCCTCCAAAGTTCGGGTTTTGGTGAAATTAAAATATAAAATTAGAGATATTGGAAATGTATGTTAAAAAATAAAGTGATAAAGAAATATAAATAAAATTCAAATTAAAATCCGATTTTGAATGAAAGTAAAGTTTAAAAAAAATAAAAACCCTTAAATAGCACGCAAAACAGAGAAAGTTAGACATGATCAAATGATAAGGATCTGGGTTTTAAAGTACACATTTGACGATAAACGAAATGCGTGTATGGAGTGTATTTGAAGCAGGATATAGACAGAAATAATAAATGCTTAATCAAATTTTTTTAAAAAAAAAAAAAAGAAAAACGTATTAAAATCTGTTTAATTAAAATCAAGAATATTGAAATAAATAAAGGTACCTAGTGCTACGAGAGTGGGTAAAACCAATTTACATATGGCTGAAGGCATAGTAAGAAAGAAGGTGTGAAACAAAGGATCGGAATGACAAAGGCTGGTGAAATTTTTTAATTAAAAAAAAAGTTTTTCAAGAGAGATTAAAACTAGAGACTTCATGTTGAAAGGGTGGTAAAACACAGCTCTGATAATCAACCAATATAGTTAACAAATATGACCTTTAACATTGGTGCTTCATCTAGAATGGCTGGCTAAGGCCATCATGATTGCTGGTCAATCCGGACTTACTGTACTAATGTTTCATGTCAAGATGTAATAACCGCCATTGTAGCACCTGCTGGAGGGTTTACTTAGTTGCCTTGTCCTCGATGCGTTGTCCTTGATGCCTCATTCATGATGCCTTAACACTGAGAAGCTATACACAACCAAGTCTAAACTCCGAGCGACCATCCCTCCTAAAGAATTGGAGAAATTCATGTGGTGGTCGGCAGGACGTCGGATAAATTCAGAGACTAAATCCTAGGTAAAGATACATACTTTTTTTATATATATCAATCTGTACATCGTTTACTTAAACAATGGCCACCTGCTTTTTGTGAATGATAAAGACAATCTTGAATTTTTTTTTTGATAAATACCCAGAGTGACGATTTATAAATGTACCATCATTTACAAGAGTTTTTTATGTGTTCTTTTCCTTGTAGCACTATAGATCATAATCTGTTTTATTTAATGTAAATGTGTTTTATAGATCTTTTTTATGATTGATTTATTCTATTAAATATATTTTTTTTCTATTTAAATCTGTCTTGTCTCATTCTTCGCCACGTCCAAAAAGGGATAGTCTAGTCTTAGGGTCGGAAACTATTATTCATTTTTTTTGATTATTGAATTAACATGAAATTTGGTGGTACAGTGTTTGATTCCATTAAATTTATAAATCATCCAAGTGCTGTAACTCTGTCAGATCTTACAGCAGTTGAGAGAAAGTTGATCGGGAAATATAACCTGGGGCTATATCCGTATAGCATACAGGTTCGGTCAAATACGGAGATAGACTCATCTATTTCCGTATTTCTCTCTGCTTGCGGTAATGGAAAGTGGATGATTTTGAATTATAGAATTCCCCATTATGTACACATAAAAGGGAAGTTTAGCCTTCGATCGTCGTGTGCCCATTATATATTTTGGGGGCCAGTCCGGGATCTGAAATTTCTGCACAATTAATAATCACGTGTTAAATTATTTCATAAGATAACGTAAATATTTTCTAAAAAAAAAAATTAAAATATATATATATATGTTTCAATATATAAAATTAGCATTGTAAGTTAAAGTGGCGAGAAGCAAAGACGAAGGGGATAGGTTTTATTTTATGATACTCTATACGAGCGTTTCATGTCAAATGGGTACAAAGAATAGAAAGAGGGGGGGATTATTTTTTTTGTTATTATTACCAAAGTTTGAAATGCGCAGTGAGCGATATCATCAGAGACAAGAATGTTTAGACAAGTTGTAATGAACAAAGAACTGATTATATTAAATGATTGCTGTAATATAATATAAATTGTTTCAAAAAAAAAAAAAAACAAAGAGAATAACACAAAGTTTCATGAAAGTTTACATTAAATAATAAAAAAAAATAGTTGTATAGCCCAGTAAAGTTAAAGAATAGATTATCTGGATGTAATTAATTAACGAAATCATAAAATAGTTAAGTTAGAAATAGTGAAACAGTTTCAGTAATGTTGTAGTTATAAAGGTTAAATGATTAAAATAGTCGAAACTAAGTTAGATGAAGAAAGATATATGTGAGAATTAATAATCATGTGTCCTAGTTAAGCGGAAAATTAAATATTTAATGATAAATAGAATTCGTGTGTGTAAGTTAAATTAAAGAAACTATAAGTATTGTCACGTCTTTTAGTTAAGTGAAATATATATATATATATATATATATATATATATATATGTGATTCTAGAATAGTCGCAGGTGTAAGAGAAAAAAATATATGTGTGTGTATGATCTTGCTTAAAACAGCCATAACCTTACGTGGCCAAATTTTATAAATGTAGGAGTAGAAGATATATATATATATCGGAAGGGTAATGTTGGAAATACAGTCAAATAAAATGAATTTATAATGTATATCATTAACAGAGGAACAAGCATAGTATTTACGTAAGTTAAAGTTAAAAGAATATATAAGTGCATCATTTAATTGAGGTATAGGGGTCAGAGGTAGATGAGTGGGGAAAATAGAGGACAATCATCAAGGTGGACAGGCAGTCAGGTGAACCTAAGGCAGGCGAACAAGAGAATGAACCAGAGTGCAGATGTTTGGGTTGGCTAGTGATCTGAATGCTAATCGATAAATAATACAGATACTAAAGTTAATCAAAATGAAAACATAAAGTCAGTCGAAAGAAGTTGGGTATAAGTCAAGTCAGAAGAGATCAATAGTAGTAATAATCATTCCAGATATAAAGAAGGGTTAAATAAAAATCATATTTATGCATACAAGGGCTCAAGCTAAAATGGAACATCAAGAAGAGGAAGTAAAAGAAGGAAATGAAGAGGAGATGAAAGTAAAGGATACAATAGCTTATGGTAATATCATTGATATGTTAAAGCAAATGAGGGTGGAACAAGAACAATTCATGAAAGAATTCATGGATAGACAAGAGAGAAGGATAGAAGAATAGATGGTAAAGGTAGAAACAGGCAACCGGAAAAGAGTGGCTGAAGTCAGGGAAGAAATGAGGTCATCCAGAAATCAAAGGCTAAGGTCACATGGGATGGATTTCACCAAGAGATTAAGAGGGATGAACAAAGTAGTATGGGGCCATGTGCATATGAGGAATCAGAAATAGTTGAGGACAGAGGTAGAGAGTCAGCAAAATTGGATTGGGAGAAGGACATAGGGTGACCAGAAAGGGAGATAAGACAGTTAGATGAAGAGGTGGAAGTAGTTAGAGTGGAATATCATAAAATTATGATGATGAGCATACAGGAGAATTTCAGTGAGGTGGTGAAGGTAGTAGCAGGGTTAAATACAAAAGTTGAAGAGAGTATAAGGAGGTCAGCCAATAGCAGCACCAATACCAACATAGAGGGCATAGGACCAAGAACCAGTGGAGAATGTAGAATGGTGGGATCTGGAAATTGCATGGATTATCCTGTGGGCTTCCACCAATTTCTGAAGATTCAAGTCTTTGCTGGAAACCCTGGAGAAAGCCCGATGGAGCATTTGAACAGCCTAGAACGGTACTTCAAATTTGGTAGAATGAGTGAGGAGGCCAAGATAGCAGTCACCTGCAGCCATTTGCAGGGCAAATCTCAAGTCTGGTGGAACTCACTGTTCCAGAAACCCATCACATTTGCAGGATATCATAAAGCATTGAAGACCAGTTATTGGAGTGAGGAACTCCAAGAAGATATGTTGCATCGGATAAAACAGGATAAATGGAGACTGGAGGAATCATTTATAACATTCTTCCATCATCGAGTGGCTAATTTACGAATGATGACTGCAAATCCATTATCTGAGACGCAGATACTCCGGATAATTAGGCCCAGGTTTCCAAAGAATATAGAATGAACTTTAATCAGTACAGAGAGTAGAGAGTCAGTGGAACAGATGGTGGAACTGTTGATCACATTGGACCACAGTAGAGACCGAGTAGAACTTCCAGAGGCCAAAGGGAGGGAAAAACAGCAGCAGGTACAAGTAGCAAACTTAGGTTATGGAGGAGATAGAAAAACACTGGAAATGGCTCTTCAGAAATGTCCAAAATTAATGATTGAGTTGGAAGAACTTGTGGTCAATGCACTATTCGATTTGGGAAGTCAGATCTCTGTTTTGTCTCAGGAAACATTTGACAGAGTAAAGGATGGCTGCACAGAATTCAGGATGCTGCCATTAAAATCGGTTCAGGTACTGTTGGCGAATGGAAAAAGGGTAAAGCTGGAGTCCCAACAGGTCTACGTAAGGATAGATATTGCAAAAGAAAGGTTTGACCATGTATTGGTGATCTTGGATGGGTTGATCCATGATGTTGTGTTAGGTTCTGATTTCATGCACAAGGTGGGATGCATACTGAACTATATATCAGGGCTATACTGAGATAAATGGCACACGGCTAAACTTTGTGAAAAAAAACCAAGATGATAAAGGGATTTATCAGGGAGAAATGCTTGCACAGAACGCAATGACGGAGATAGAGTGGGAACATATAGTGGGTGAATCGACGTTGATAGATAATCACCAGAGGGATAGGTTGAGGAAGATTTGTGTGACAAATAGCATGGTGTTCTCAGAGGTCCCGGGAATCATTCAAGGTTATGAGCATCGGATAAGACTTATGGAGGACCAGCCATATCAGGCTCGCACTTATCCGATACCATAAGACTATAAGCAAGAAGTTGAGGCACAGATAGATATGATGCTAAAATGGGGGATTATCTCAAGTGTTCATCACCATTTAATAATCCTATTGTGACAGTGAAAAAAGGATGGATCCATCCAAGGATGGATCCATCCAATTATGTTTGGATGTGCAGCACCTGAATAAGATAACTATTCCGGACATTAATGCTCCACCCCCTATAAGCTAGGTACTCACAAGATTTAAAGGGAAAGGGGTATTTTCGACATTCGATTTGACGGCCAGCTACTGGCAGATCAAGCTGCATCCTAAAGATAGGAAATACACGGCATTTAGATATGATGGACATGCATAAAACTTTAGTAGGATTCTGTTTGGATTGAGAAATAGTGGAGCAGGGCTTGTCCAATGTTTGTATCAAGTATTAGATGATAAAATAAAGAGCTTCATCATGATATATGTGGACGACATTGTCATCGCATCTGAAAATATTGAGAAACCTTTCAAACATGTGGAAGTGTTCTTGGAGGAATGTAAAGGAAAAGGCATTAGGATTAATCTAAACAAAAGTCACATAATGACAATGGAAGTCAAGTTCCTGGGCCATATTATTAGTGAGAAAGGGATAGTAGCAAACCCAGAGAAGATCAAGGCCATCCAGGAATTTCCACCTCCTCGGAACAGAAAACACATTAAATCGTTTCTGGGTTTATGTAACTTCTACAATCAGTTTTATAGAAGGTTCTCATTGGATATGAAGCCACTATTACATTTGCTGAAAAGAAAAAAACCATGGACATGGGGGGAACAACAAGAACATATCTTTCAGAGAGTAAAGGCTGGCTTTTTGGAAACAGTTACATTGGCATACCCAGACTTCAGCAAGACTTTTTTCGTACAAACCTGATAGTAGCAGGCTCAGATTAGGAGCCACAATGTTCCAAATACAGAAGGGAGGTTAACACAGAGTCCTTTGTTTTATTATCCGGTTGCTGAAAGGCCCAGAACTTAATTATACCATTACAGAGAAGGAGGCTCTTGCGGTAATATGGGCATTCAAAAAATTCCGGCAATACTTAGTTGGATCAGATATTGTGGTATTGACCAATCACCACAGCCTTGAGTTCCTAAATCACAGTTTTCTGGCTAACAATAGGTTGTTGAGATGGAGCTTGTTCTTACAAGAGTTTAACTACAAGGTAGGGTATTGCCGTGGGATGGAGAATGTTGTGGCCGATACGCTTAGTCGGAACCCAATAGCAACAAGTCAACATGAGAAATGTGATGGTGCATACATTGCGCTTACTGAGATGGATGGAGAACCCAAGATAGCAAGTGAAATTCATAAATTTAAAGGAACACCAAAAAAAGGATTGGGAGTGCAGACAGTTGATAGAACATTTACGGCATCAATCTGTATCAGAGATAAAGGGAAACACCCTGTGCCAGGACCGAAACCATTTCTGCATGAAAGGAGGACTCTTGCAACAGATGCTCAAGTGAAGGAAGCAGACACACATCGTCATGCCCAGGGCCTGGAGAAAACAGACCATTCAGTATGTCCATGAAACATATGGGCACTATGGGAGAAACAAAGTGGAAAATTGCCTTAGACATTGGTTCTACTGGCCAGGAATACATGGTGACATTGCCAGTGTTATTAGAACGTGTGACACCTGCACTCGAACTAAACCCCATAATGTATCAGGAGTAGGATCATTACAGCCCATATACACCGATCAGCCGAACTGTATATTAGCCATCGACTTTTATGGTCCATTGCCAGATTTTAATAAGAAGTACCTACTGGTCACGTATGACATCTTCTCAAAGTTGGTGGCTGCATATTCAGTCATGCAAGCCAATGCTAAGCAAACTATTAAGGCCCTTGAGCAACAACATTTTAAGATGGTGGGAATTCCTACTCGGATTTTATCGGATCACGGTACACCATTTACGTCACGCGAGTGGAAAAAATGGATCACTAAACACAGAGTAAGGCACACATTGACATCGATCCATAATCCTCAGTCGAACCCATGTGAATGGGTCATGAGAGAGTTCGGGTGTCTGTTTCGTGTGTATATATCGGATGACCATCGTATGTGGGTGAAGGAAACCCCACATATAGTAAACACGATCAATTGTGCAAAGAATGAGTCCACAGGTTTTGAACCCATTCGGCTACATTTTGGGAAACATATCCCATGCCCATTTAATGGTCGATTACCTGTAGGAACCAAAGCAATAAATAGGAGAAGGGACATGGAGCAAGCACGTAATCAGATAGGAAGGATGGGTGAAATAAAAAGGCAAATATTCAAGGGGCTGGAAAATCAATTCAGGATTGGTGATAAGGTCATGGTGATGGTGCACCCTGTAAGTTACCCAGCACAAAATGTATTTAAGAAGTTCCAATCCATTTATGAAGGACCATACATGATTCAAAAGCTGTATGGGAATAACACCTTTGTCATAGCCCAGGGAACAGAGGAAAAAGGAGTATACGATGCTCTATCACTAAGGCTATTCAATAAAGAAAGACAACCATCAGATAAGACTTAAGGGCAGTCACAGATAAATGAAGGATTTACTGATAACAAGATTGGAAATGGAAATAGACCATGAGTCATGGAGAATGGACTGTAATATTGATCCTGATAGCATAAAGAAATGATGAGCCGATAAGTGGGAAAAGGGATGAAGGACATTATGATAAAATAAGAAAGCATATGATAAATAATAGTGTGAGGTCATAGATAGAGGCTGAAGGCATATAGGTTTAGATATTGGTAGATAGGTCTGAACAATATTTGGTGATGCCTTCTTCGTAATTCATTCATGTATGTTCTGCAGTGCACCAAATCTTATCATACAGAGAACACAGGGACAGAGATCCCATTCTCATAATGACTCACTGGATTAAGATTTCCTGTTAGATATTGGACAGATATCACAAGTTAATGGTTCAGAGACCAGTCTATGGGGGAAAGAACCCCTTGTATAAATTAAGAGCTATCAGAAAATATACTGAGCTTATGGATGAATTGGATGAAAAGATGCCAGCCTCCCAACCCACCTTGGTAATAGTTACAAGAGTTGGCACTTAGGGGTTTATAATTTGCAGGATGTGATGCATGAACAGGTTTAATCGGGTCACAGAGATATCCTGTGGATCCGAACCTGTATATACAAGTATGAGGCAGGAATAAAATGCATGTAATGCTAATGACAAGATTAAATTGGTTCAGCAATGCTGGTTGGATCATCAAGAAAGAGATACAATTTACCTGGTTGCCTCTCTAGAGATTAAGCTCATCACTAAATCATATTAGGAATGTGTAAATCTAAAAGGTTGAACAGTAGTTGGGAGCATCTAGCGTTCGATGCAAAAATTTAAAATTTTTTTTACAAAAAAAAAATTGAAAGAGGGGAATGGTATAATGTGATGATTGCACATACTGCGCTCACACATATAAATATTCAAAGAATATTAAATATTATGTTTGGAAGAAAAAAATAAAAAAGAAAAAGCGAGCTTGGAAAAATTTACAGAACAAAGAAATGGTTCAACTAATTAAAAAATGAGAGGGAATTAGAATCAAAAGATTCTTATCTTTTACCCTCCAAAGTTCGGGTTTTGGTGAAATTAAAATATAAAATTAGAGATATTGGAAATGTATGTTAAAAAATAAAGCGATAAAGAAATATAAAAAAATGCAAGTTAAAATCCGATTTTGAAAGAAAGTAAAGTTTAAAAAAAATAAAAACCCTTAAATAGCGCGCAAAACAGAGAAAATTAGACATGATCAAAAGATAATGATCTGGGTTTTAAAGTACACATTTGACGATAAACGAAATGCATGTATGGAGTATATTTGAAGCAGGATAAAGACAGAAAGAATAAATGCTTATCCAAATTTAAAAAATAAAAAATAAAAACATGTATTAAAATCTGTTTAATTAAAATCAAGAATATTGAAATAAATAAAGGTACATAGTGCTACGAGAGGGGGTAAAAACAATTTACATATGGCTGAAGGCATAGTAAGAAAAAAGGTGTGAATAAAAGTGAAACAAAGGATCGGAAGGACAAAGGCTGGTGGAATTTTTTAATTAAAAAAAAGTTTTTCAAGAGAGATTAGAGCTGGAGACTTCGTGTTGAGAGGTTGGTAAAACACAGCTCCGATAATCAACCAATATAGTTAACAAATATGACTTTTAACATCGGTGGTTCATCTAGAATGGCTGGCTAAGGCCATCGTGATTACTGGTCGATCCGGACTTACTGTACTAATGGTTCTTGTCAAGATATAATAACCGCCGTCATAGCACCTGCTGGAGGATTCATTTACTTGCCTTGTTCTCGATGCCTTGTCCTTAATGCCTCGTCCGTGATGCCTTAACACTGAGAAGCTATACACAACCAAATCTAACCTACGAGCGACTGTCCCTCCTAAAGAAGTGGAGAAATCCATGTGGCGGTCGGCAGGACGTCGGATAAATTCAGAGACTAAAACCTAGGTAAAGATACATACTTTTTTATATATTTCAATGTGCACATCGTTTACTTAAACAATGGCCATGTGCTTTTTGTGAATGATAAAGACATTCTTGAATTTTTTTTTGATAAATACCCAGAGTGACGATTCATAAATGTACCATCATTTATAAGAGTTTTTTATGTGTTCTTTTCCTTGTAACACTATAGATCATAATCTGTTTTATTTAATGTAAATGTGTTTTATAGATCTTTTTTATGATTGATTTATTCTATTAAATATATATTTTTTCTATTTAAATCTGTCTTGTCTCGTTCTTCACCACATCCAAAAAGCGATAGTCTAGTCTTAAGGTGGGAAACTATTATTCATTTTTTTTTGATTATTGAATTAACATGTGAAATTTGGTGGTGCAGTGTTTGAATTCATTAAATTTATAAATCATCCAAGCACTGTAACACTGTCAGATCTTACAGCAGTCGGGAGAAAGTTGATCAGGAAATATAACCTGGAGCTATATCCATATAGCATACAGGTTCGGTCAAATACGGAGATAGACTCGTCTATTTCCGTATTTCTCTCTGCTTGTGGTAACGGAAAGTGGATGATTTTGAATTATAGAATTCCCCATTATGTACACATAAAAGGGAAGTTTAGCCTTCGATCGTCGTGTGCCCATTATAATATATATATATATATATATATATAAAAATAAATACAAGATACAAATCTATGCCAGGTCAGTTATATATATATATATATATATATATATATATATAAACTGACCTGGCATAGATTTGTATATTTAGGTTTGAATTGGATTCAAAACTGTATAGAGATTTTTGAATTTCAATATAATAATTTGAATAATATAAAAGAGTAAAAAGTGGCTGCTATACAAATTAGTTTATTACTTTCAACTTTAAATCCTAAGTTGATGAAGGCTAACACCAGAAACTATAATGGAGATATGGACATTATGCTATATCATATAATGTTTATTGATTATTCATATTCTTAGCAGATATATCTAGAATAGGGTAAAAACAAATGCTTCTGGATATTGAATTATTTTTTTAATTTCGTTTTTTTATTTGAAGTGATAATATTGCTATACATGAAATTCTTGGAAAGCTTTTTCTTTATAAAATTTATTACAAAATTGTGTACTGAATTTTATTTTTTCCATCTGTAACACATTGTCATAATAGACTAATACCTATTTTTGAGATTGTATATAATATGACACTATTAAGTCTTTTTTTTATTTTTTACCTTCCTATTATTGTAGATATATATTTTAGCTTGTTTTAACTTTTGTTTAAATAAATGATATCAATAATTGATATTGTTTGTATAAACAGTATTTTGTTTTAAAATAATTGTTCAATCATTATAAAACTTGAAATATTTATCTCTAATAAAGTTGTTGATTCAATTTGTATTAATTAAATGAAAATACTAAAATTTTAAAAAGGTTGAATTAAATAAAATGTGTTTATTACTATTAAAATTTTTAATACAAAATATTATTAAAACACAAAAGCAATTGAAATGAAATTTTATGCTAAGCACAAAATATATAGAAAGTGTCTATATACAACCATATTCTAAACTTTAAAAAATATACTTTTGGAAAATATTCAATCTATGTATTAACAAAAATTAAAAAAAAATACATCCATATTTGAATATAGAATATGCAGGTTATAAAAAATAAAAGCTTAATATGATATTATACTAACTAAAAAGTTGCTGCCATTAAATATGATAAAAGCAATATGGAAAAAAAATTTTTTTTCATTAATGTGTCAAAGAGTCGACTGGGAAGCGAACCCCAGGACAACTGCTTGTAAGGCATCTGTGTTAACCACTCAGCCACTGACGCTTGACATGAAAAAATAAATTTAATGGAGAAACACTATTAAAGAGCACAGATTAAGTAGATAAGATTAACTGCTGTAGAATATCAAAAAATTGTAAGTAAACCAGAACTTTTCTAGATGCAGCAAAGTATGGATGAAATTGACTGGTAAGATTGTAAACTTATTTGCACTTTGAACAATAGAAAAAAAAATAATAAGTATATAGATAAAACAATTCAAATTGTTTTCAAAACAGATTAACTTTTTATGTCTCAGAATTACATGATATTTATTTATCAATTAATCTATATTATATAAGCATTAAATAAAAAGACTCCCATCTCATTTGTATTTATTATTTAATACTTACATATTTTGATGAAGTAAAGATTTTGTCACTAGTTTTTATTATAATTTTATTTTTTTTTAATTTTTATGAATATTTTTTTTGTAAATATAATGCTTTTTTTATCAATTTATTTTAATTTTTAAAATTATTTTACTGAGGAATATAAGACCTTGATTTTTAATGAATTAACTTACAACAAAAATCACTTTAATTTTTCAAAAATCTAACTAGGAATTTCATAATTTCTTTTTTATATAAGAGATGCATTTGCATTTACAATATTAAACAAGTTTTAAAATCCTATCACATGTGGCATTATAATTTTCAATTTTTTTTTTTATCATTTGAATGAGCATTTTTCATATATTATTATAAAATTGTAAGAGGATATTTTTATTATATGTTAAAAATTTATGTCTTTATTATATAGATAATTATAAATTTAACAAACCATCTATAAAATTTTTCTCATCATTTATGCAGGATCTGGATAGTGTAAAGTTATAAAAACTGTGGGTGGGGAGGTCACTTATTAATCATTATTATTTTAGGTAAAACTTGAATATTTTATTAATATTAATTTAAAATATGGAATAAATTTATCTGTCTTGTTTTCTCACAAATACAGTCATATTATCAACCAAAAACAACAAAACTGATGTCAATACGATGTAATATAAAAAAAAATAATAATAATATGGTTCTCTTAGATATGTATATAAAATTTTTATTAACTGATGCATTTAATAAATTAATCTAGTCGGTTATAGCATTATCTTAAATTCAGTATTTGTAAATCTAAAGTTTATTGATTTGATTTCTATGTTAGAATTGTCCCTAATCAAACTAGTAACACCTGAAGAAGAGTGGAAACTAATATCTATTAAACCATGTGTTAATACTAACACATGTTTAATAACTAACAATCAAATGTATTTAAAAAGTTGAAATTTTCCTGAAAATATTTAACAATTAAACTAGATAATGAAAATAGTTCAAGCCAATAAACATCACCTGACCACTACTCCTTATAGGTAGTTTTGCCTGTTTAAAAATAGTTCAACATATAATTATAACTAAAATGTCATCCCCAAAATCTTAAATGCAAACAACACAATATAATTGATAAATATAATTTCATTTACTATTTAGACATCAATTACTTGACACTTCACTAGAAACAAGTTTTTTTTTTTTCACAATTTGCTAATTTTTTGAAAGAATGCAAATAAAATAACTTCAAAAAAAGTCAACAATATGTGAAGGCATAGTTCAATAAAAAAAATTTAAAAAAATTATTGTGCTTAGAAAATTTTATAATTAAATTTTAAATAACTTATTCTATAGTAAATATGAAAAAATAAATACTTTGAAATTATTAGCATTTTATTTAGAAATATAAGATAATCTGAAACACTTGGTTCCTGAGTTTCTCCAGGTTACTGTATTTTCATTTTTAAAAAGTTATATAATTAATACACTCTTTATTAAATTATTGCATACATTATTCATTTTTAAAACTGAATATGTTTCTGAAAATTTAAATAATGTTAAATATAAATATTAAATAATAGCTATAATTATTCATTTTAACATCTATTTGCTACATATTTATATTTTCCTATATTTACTTTATATTAATACAATAAGTATCTAATAAAAAAATTAGTGATAATGGTATTTTTTCTTTGCTTATTTTGCAGTAATGTTTTTAGCAATTTTTATAATATTCAGAAATAAGACTATTATTTTTTACTCACACATTTTTATAGAAAGATTTCTACTACATTTTAAAATAACATAATCAATAGAAATATATTTTAAAAAGTTATTAATCAAAGTATTTTTCCTTTTTTTTTTCAGTTTTAATATTCATCAAAAAAAGACAATCACTAAATTTAAATTGACAAGGTAAAAAAAGCTGAGATAAAAACATAATAAACACATCAATAAAGTCATTTTACGATTATTTTTTAATTTTCTTCTGTTATTTTTTTTAAATTGATTTTTAGAATGTGATTGTATTAATTTATACAACTCTAAATAAAAATATTAACTCATTATAAAATAATGTCGACAATTTTAAGTATTTTATAATAATTTAATCTGAATTTATTTTAAGTATTCCATTTCTGCATTAATAAATGTTCAAGTAAAAGGGTCACATATTTTATGTTGTGCTAAAATATTAAATTGATTTTGTTTTATTATTAAATTTAAAATTGTTTAAACTACTTATATTTAGTTAAAATATTGTTACTTTAATTTATGTGTATTATCATCATCACTTTGCATCAATTAAAAGGCATTGTTCGCTATAGTATTCCGATTAGACAAAATCAAATAGTAAATTTTCTTTCCATGCTTATAATTAGAGTTTGAGGCAAGGCTCAATGCATTTTAAAATTTTTTCTAGCATCAATAGGTACTCTGTATTAATCAAATACGTGTCAATGCATTGAATGTAAAAAAATAAAATGAATAGTTTTCCTGGTGGTAAGCTGATGGTTTTTATCTTTATACAAATAAAATGTCTATTAATTAAAAAATATTGTAATAACAATAAAAATAATAAATACAATGGCAATGAACTATTACATGCAGTCTTTCAATCTGCTTTTGGATAATTCCTTAATCCTCATCAGCTGCCATTAAATTAAAAAAATGGCAGTTGACAAGTGTTAAGGAATTAACCAAAAGTACTTCTGTGAATTGAAAGACTGTATGTAATAAATAGTTACCATTATATATATATATATATATATATATATATATATGGTAACTATTTATATATCAGACAGATATATATATATATATATATATATATATCTGTCTGATATAAAAAATGTTGCATTAAAAAAAGATATAATTTACAACATATATCCAGAAGAAATGAAGCAAAAGCTATGATCAAGCATTTAAACATTCAGTTTGTGTATATGTTGAATCTCAACTTAAATTTACAAATATGTAAAAACAAATTAGAATTTATAAAAATCTTGCAGCATTCAAAAAGATCAGGTTTTCAGAATTGTGTGTGTATTCATTGTTAGGCAGTAAATCTCAGAAGAAACACACAAAAGTCATGCACGTTTTTTTTATTAATTTACTTTATCATAAATATTCTGCATGTATTACTTTTGCTATTTTCTGTATTGTGTGGAAAGATTGCCATATAAAAATTTATTTCAATAAGGTTGTTTAAAATTTTACTTTACTATTAATCATTCTTTATTCAACACTTCCAATAAATAAAATTATTATTATTACTAGTGAAATTAACTGAATGGATTTCAATAATTATTAAATTGTTTCTATGTATAATGCAAAAAACAATCCATTTTTTTGAGAGATAGTTTAATTACTTTCTCCATTATCTTCTATAGTCCTAAACATGGCTAATGATAATGATCTCTGGTGGGCATTATGATTTATAGTTGCAATTTGGCGCCAGGATATACTTGATCTTACTGTTAATATTAATAGATTAACACATTAGCCATCCTTGTTTAATCCTAAAGTTATTATTAAATTCAATTGACTAACTACTTGAAATAAATGGGAGTTTGTTGAGATTAAATAAATTAAAGATTGTGCTGAGTAAAAGTTGAGGCTACAATATATATATATATATATATATATTGTAGCCTCAACTTTTACTCATAGCCTCAATATATATATATATATATATATATATATATATAACTTTTGTAAATACAATATATTCTACACTAAACATGATTACATTTTACTTAGTCCTTGTTGATTTTTATTTATTTGATATTCTTTTGTGCCATATTATTTTTTTGTACACATATTGTAGCATACACTTTATTGTTAAGTGAATTAAAGAAGTAAAATTGTTAGATTAATGGTAACTGCATTCAATGTGCTATAAAACTATCCATAAAAAAGACATCATCTTTTGTCAAACATTATATATATATATATATATATATATATATATATATATATATATATATATATATATATATATATATATAATGTTTGATATCTATATATATTAAGATCCATATGTTTAATTTTCAAAGTTTATTAATTACTTTTGTGAATTCAGTTTGCAAGCATATAAATGGTTTTTATATTGGGATAGACTTAAGGCTTAAAAACCGTAAAATTCACCTGGATCTTAATCAAAAATGTGAATTACTTTTTTTTTAATTCTTGATAAATTTATAAAATTGTCACTTCAACATTATGCATATATATTGAAGGTATATATAAATTAATAATGATTTTCATTATTTTCTATCGCACTTGTTGCAAACTATTGGTTCTATTTTAGTGGTATTTTTAATGTATTATTATTATTTCTGCTTACCAGTCTTTTTATCTATTATGAACAGCAATGAATTTTTATATTATATATATATTTATTACAAATTTTTCTATTCTTCGACCCTTAAATGCAGGTCAGGGATATTAAAAATGTTAAGCACGTATATTTAATTTTGAAATAAAAAATATATAAAATTTAAACATGGATATGTGTTTAATAATTCTGATGATGACATCCTTGTCAGAGGTTAAAATGAAGGAATTTTGAAAATAAAAACTATAGAAGTATAAAATTTTAGTGTTTATAATATAACATATACAGAAAGTCTAAATATAAAAGTAATGTGTGTACATATATATATAGAGAGAAAGAAAATTTAAAAGCTTGAAATAATTTAACACAAATTTTAGATATTAAACATAATGGTATTTATGACGTTAACTATTTATACTTCTTCTATACGAAATGTAGCAAACGCAATAAGTGCGCTTATGTGCAACGATAGAGAAACTTGTAATTTTTATAAATTAAATACAGCTTGGCGCTTTCGAGAATTTAAGGCGTTCTCATATTTATAGCAAGATGAAATCATGTATTTATTGTAATTATATATCTTTAAAAATTGTTATTGTTTGAACTATGATGTTTTAGGATTGTTATTGAATGCAAAAGTTAAACAGTAAAAAAAAAAAAAATCATTGACAAAAATATGTCGAAACTTATTCAAATAAATTTCAAAATTTCATTTTGAGACAAAGCTTAGAATAAAATTATCTAGTATTGGTCATATTATAAATCTATATGTAATTCAGTATAAAGCATTTACAATAGTTAAGAATAAAACAAAAAAATTGTAATCGTAAAAAGCACAAAAGAATTCGACAAGAAAGTATATAAAAAATAAAAAGCAGAAGGCTATATCATTAATATTACCTCTAAAAATTCAAGGTGTTTAAAATGAAGAAGTGTCATATGCTCTTAAAAATATAAAAAAATTCTCTAGAAAATTATGGAACTATTATACATATTTTTTTTAAAAAAGTGCATAGAAAAATAGGGCATTTGTATGCAGAGCTGGATATCAACTGTTTAATGTGTATAAACAACACAAATTTTAGAAAAATGCTATAATGAGGTTAATATTTTTAAAACAAAAACAGATGATAGAAATTAAAGACTTATCAGTATTTCATTAACGATGTATAAAAACTAAGATAGTTATAAGTCATCAACAAAAAAACTTCATCATTAAATTAATTGAAACAATAAGCTAAGTTTAAAACTTATTATAGCTTAATAGCAAGCATTCTAGTATTAATAGGTTGCAAAGATATTAAAATGGATGTATTATGCCAAAAATTTTGCATTGGATTTGTTGGTAGTGGAAAAAACATTTGATTTTGTAAACATTTCTGCTGTTGTTAAAATGTTATAACAGTGTGATATAGACCCAGAATATTTGTCTAATTTTGAAAAGTATCAAAATAAAATAACACTGATTAACATACATAGAAACACTAAAAAAAATTGGCATTAGTAATAATATATTATAGATCTTTTTATTTTTTTTAAAACATTTTGCAGCTATTTTATATAAAATATTTTGTGGATTATAATAGAAAGCAAAAAAAAAAAAATAAAAAATAAATGGACATTGTTTAATTATCTACATTTTTTTAGATAATCTGTGTTAAACATATTAAAAGTATTATATTCATGGCTTCCTATAAAAGCAGACAAAGTTTGATAATTTTGAATTAGATATTAACCAGATACAATTATCTTGATTAAATTATTAATATATAAAATAACAACATATAAAATTAATTATAGAATTGAACTTGACTAAAGTACTTTTGTAGAAATAATTTAGTTTAAAAATAAATATGTTTATGTGCTTAAACAATAAAGTTTTAATAAACTATATTTCATAGTAACATATATTAAAATATACAATGGATCTGATGGAATGAATGCATGGTTCTAGAAACAAATCATTAAACAATGTGCTCTTTCTTCAGTTCATTGAAATATATGCATTTATGATTTATCTATTGAAAGCCTAAAATCTAATTCAAAGTTATCATTCCATAGGGAATCTATTAAACAGCAGAAATATTTATAAAATGTATTGTGTTTACCTTTACATAATGCACTGACAACTCAAATTGAACTTCTGAAAGTATACAATGTTACAATGATGTTATCACTGCCATTTATTAATTTATACCAATAAGACTTTCCATCTATTCTGTGATATTATAATGTGACTTAATTACCTTTACTAGCATATGTATTTTTTATTTCACTCTTTTTTTAAAAAAAAAAGACTGTATTCAAAACTTAGATCATTGGCAGTTTTATCATTCTGTAGCTTAAAGATAATTTTATTTGCATATTCATATTAGTTCTTTTAATGTATTGTTTTGCCTCTGTAACATTTCTTCTGTTGTTGTTAAAGCTTTAGAACTTTTAATTACTGCTAAAAGAAAAATAATCAGTCAAGAGAATTAAATTGACAACAAAACCCTTAAAAACTGTTATAGAAATGTGGATAAATTAGCATAAAAGATCTGAAACATTGGGCAATACTTTGTCATAACATTTGTATTCACTGAATTATCCATGCCATTTTTAGGATTATAGTAGAAATTATTTGATTTATATTATTGAAATGTATATGCAGGTTTTTTTTTTAATTTCTAAAAAATATTTTATTATTATAATATATTTTCATTACTTCTAATAATATTTTTAATAAGAATTAAGTTTAAAACATGTTTTGCCATAAACTTTATTTAAATTGAAGATCATTTATGTGAAAAATTAATTATATAGTTTAATTAATTAATTGTAAGTTTAATTATTCTAAATTTAAGAAGTTGTATTATGTATTTTATTTTTAAATTTGAAATAATGATTTAAATTGATAATTATGTTTTGTAAAATGTATTTATTATATATCTTGGAAATAATTATTTAAATTTGAATTTAGTGAGAAAAGGTGTATGCTGAATTAGTTATATATTGCATGAATCTTACATTCTGTGGGACCTCATTGTATGTTGAATTTAAAAAGTAGGAATATAATATGATAAAAGACATAGAAGTAGTATCAATACTGTGTGATCAAATCAAAACACTGGAGTTTTTTAAATTAAAAGCATACACAGATGAACCTGCAAATATGTTTTTTTTTATATTTGCAACCTGTGAAAACATTTGTGTGAATATATATATATATATGACTATAGATGGCGTTATACCAAAAACACCTTCAAGCGTTTGTTTACATAAACATCAGAGCGAGTATTTCACTATCTCTAACTTAATTTCCACCTTCACATCATGATTTCAAGCTATTTGCTATCATCAGTGAAGGACAGGATTAAGAAACTAGATCTAAAACACAAACCCTGAGAATTTAAGAAACAGTTTCTATTCAGCTTGCGAGCGTGAATCTTTTAGACACGTAATGTCTTCAAACTCAGCATCGCATGCCAGATAGCTACATGGGTCTGATATCAGTTCAGCTTCACCACATAGTAGAAGTCTCTGCAATATATATCATTGCAAGAAAGACCTCAAAGGTACATTTATGAAAAACAAAAAACACAAGTTAAAAACTTGCATACGCTTGTATTTATGACTATAGATGGCGTTATACCAAAAACACCTTCAAGCGTTTGTTTACATAAACGTCAGAGAGAGTATTTCACTATCTCTAACTTAATTTCCACCTTCATATCATGATTTCAAGCTATTTTTTATCATCACTCGCTCTGATGTTTATGTAAACAAACGCTTGAAGGTGTTTTTGGTATAACGCCATCTATAGTCATAAATACAAGCGTATGCAAGTTTTTAACTTGTGTTTTTTGTTTTTCATATATATATATTGAAACAGTAAGGTATGCTTTGCAGATCTTTGTTTCACCTTTTCTCACCTATTTCCTACCCTCATACCTTAGTTTGAACCCCAATCTATCGTAGTGTATCTGCAAAGCATTTATATACTGAAAATCCCACCCAATTTTAAACCACGAGTACAACACTCATGTTATATATATAAGTATAACTCGTGCCCAAATAAATAAAATGTTACGAATTATGTGTATGTTCACATAATTTAGATTTATTTAAAAAGTAGGTTATATAAGTTGTAATTGCACGCACACTATGATATGCATTTTAAAACTTATGTCAAAATTATAAATTGTTAGTTAAAATTATTTGTTTGAATCTATTTACAAAAGTATATTACAGTCATAATATATTTTGATTTAAAATAAAATTCATATTCGTTTAGTAAATTGATTCAAATATTGCAATTTAAAAAGTAAAATAATTTTATTTTAATTTGATAAAAGTCATACCAAATATTCCTGTTAAAATAAATGAGGAACAATAGTTTAATTATTTCATGTTATAGAAGCTTATCTAAAAATACAGCAGATGCTCACTTAAGGTTTTCTTTTAATTAATAAAAGTTATTTTAATTAAATCTAGTTTGTAATTCGAATGTTGACAAGGAAATTAACAATAGAAATTAATTAAAATTTTGTTGAATTCCTTTGGATATTCGGATGGGTTTAATTACAGCTGATAAGTAAGCAAAGTCTGATGTATTTTTGTAATGCTCCAGGGCAGTTCTATTGTTCAATTCCATTATAAAAGATGGGTTTTCTTTTGTTCTCCATTCTAGTGATTTGCTAATGAAATGTTTCTAACCAAAATTATTCTAGTTATTTGCTAATGTAATCATTTTAGTGATTTGCTAATGAAAAGTGTCTAGTAAAAATATTCCAATAAAATATTCTTCAAAATATATTTTCCTGAGATTTTAGCTACGTGCCTGTGAACTTAAATTTGAAGCTGAGTTTTCATCTCCAAATTAATTGACCATGTTTACCACACCTATTGCTAACTGTGACATGACTGAGTAGAATGGCAAGAAGACTATTTGCCTTTGAAAATGGCCAGCTGAATTAGACCATCGAAAGCTATCACATGAGGAACCCTGAAACTGCTGCTGCCAAACATATGAACAATTCCTGATTTTGCTGCTGAATTGTATAAAACCTGCCGGCCATCAATCTACCTGCAAATGCTTCTCCAGTTCTCCAGAGGTAACCCCAAATTAACCCAAGAGCTCTTGTGATTCCTAACTAACATGCTATAGCTATTTTAAATTGTTTTTCTTTTATTTCACTTGACTTATTATGTACTTCTTTAATGTGTTTAAATATAATCAACAGTTTTGCTCTCTATCCTTGGGTTAATATTTTCTATTTATTAATCTTTTTTATTTTATTATGATAATGTGTCAGAATAGTCTATGACCGAGTGAATTATTCCCTTTGTTGAAAGTAAGTTGCTGATATTAAGGCATATTTTAAATCTATAAATAATTCCCAATTTTATTATCTCATAAATCACTCATTCGAGGGCGATTCTAATCTTTGTTAATATATATAATCAAATAGTTTAAAATCTACATTTTATTGATTTTAACCTAATATGAGAGACTATGTGTGAGGTCAATGATTAAAATGTGCCACAAATGCATGATTGTGTAAATAAATCTATACTTTTCAAACCTGCAAGCATGCATTTTCCTATATTTAAATACTGTATTCTACTTTAATTTCTAAGTTTGTAATTGATATCCAGAATGTGCAGACTCTCTTAAATGAATTTCTGAGAATTTGATTGGGCATTTTCTTAATCCAAGTAAACCCATTTTGTATGTTTTATATACATTAGTCTAGTATTGCTGGTAAATAAATTGGTTGTTGATACCGCATTGTTTTTCTTTCCAAGAATTTTAAACGGCCAAGTCTGTTCTCTTTTCATTTCCTGCAGTTCCCAGGCAGAGTGTGTACTCAAATATCACACCTGAAAATTAGATGCAGTCATCACCCAGCCACTAAGTTGTGGATGAGTTCAAACTTTGGCTGTTTGTGACAACATTTTCCTACAGGTCAGTGGCAAGATGCTCTCTGTAATCATTCCAAATATTTCACTATTGTTTTATTTATATATTTATTTTTACAAAGCATCCGTGACTTAAATGTGTCACACCCTCCATCCTTTAATAAATTCAGTATTAGCAATACCAACCTCCCATCTTCAGTAATTATAATTATCAAATAAATGCCTTGATCACATTTCCACTTTATTGCTTAGTAAGCTTTTGTCCATGCTATTCTCAAATTCAATAAATATTATATAACCCATAATATCAAATATTTTATTAAACATTTATAATTACTCAAAGCACCTTGCACATGTTCCCATCTCTTTAAGCACATTATCGTAATACTATTTGCCTGAGGGATAGAATATAGAATTTTGCTTTAAAACCTTTTGTTTAATGTAATGGAATGCTAACATTTATTTAATAAGTGTTTCTGTCTCATATAAGCAGACAGTGGCATTATATATATATATATATATATATATTGTAACCATTCGCTTGCCCCCTCAACTACCTATCGTGCCAAGCCCGTGGCGGCACTATAAATTGTAACCGTTAATTGTGTGGTCCCATCTACGTAACGTAAGTGCACCAAGAATCTTAACTTCGATCACTGATTAATTCTTGCTGCACTTTGTCAGCTATTAAGAGCTGTATCCAAAAGCATATCATGCTATCTATTTATGCACCAAAGACCACAACCAACATATGGAGCAATTTACCACAGACCAAACCAATGATCTAACATAAACTTTTATGATTTTATTTAATCGCAGCCAGGGTGTACCGCGAAGAACTACCATAGTAGTATGATAAAATACATTAAACAAATTATAAGCGTAATGTTATTATTTTTCAAACCTTAGTTTGCGATTTTATTGTATGAGACCCGATGGCCGACCATGTACAAGATGGCATAATTTGTGAAACTACATAAGATTATGAAATTTTAAACCATCTATATGATTTCTAATACGAATGCTAGTCCAGGTAAAGCTTTGCAATAAATAAACATAAATACTTGGGTTCTTTTTCATAGTTTACTATATCACTGAGACTCTTATTATACTGACAAATGACAATTTAAAAACGTTAAGTAAATATATTCAATCATGTCATTATATGGTAAATCTGTTTACAGGTTTAATAATCAATTTATATTGTATACTAGAATCAACTACGCAAAGCCAAAATGATGGAAAAGGTAAATGGGATTTTATTGTACCTTACACATCATAAACTACCAAAGACGAAAAGCATCTTAATGTTTTTCAAAAATATCAATAAACTCTTATATCATGTTGACGATAGTATGTACTTCAATGTATGCTCTATCCAAGGTTTCTGATTTTACGAATGACACATAGCAACGGCACAGTAAGTTTAATTATAAATCAACGTTTATTTACAAATTTATGAATAATAAGTAATTAATTCCAATGTTATAATTAAAGACATAAATAAACAAATAAAATAAATAAATCATAATTCCATCGACTTTCTTCAATAACATCTCATAGGTTCAGTTTTTAAAAACCTAATCATACCTTATATTTCAATTTGATATAATGAATATTGAGGAAATTATACTAAATTCAGCATCAACTCATGAAATATTTAACATCATTTCCAGATTCAATAAATCCATACCGTAAACTTATAATAATATAATAAATAATATTATATCTGTAGGATTTAGCTATAATGCAATCATTAATAAAGTGAAAATTTAAACTTACATTCCGGTAAATAATAATCAACCAACAGTTAATTATTATGAAGTAACTTGAATAGAATGTCCTGCTACAATTTGATGATCTGACTTATAAATTATACTTACAAATGAAAGAAGATGATTTAGCAGATTAACTAAAATACTTTGCCCAACTTATATCTATGAAGTAAAACATATTCCTGTGGATGTATTCATCCACACGTAGGAATTAAATAACACTAAACGTTTTGTGGATTTATACACCATCATAAAGCAATAAGTACAAGTACACCATTCCGCGGATTAACCACCAGCGCAGGAATGAGTGTAAAATACAAAAATGGCAATTAAGTAATCTGCGGATTAACCACCAGCACAGATTAATGCCCTTTAACATTCTAAAACAACATTACTATTTACTTCACATTAAAGTGCAAAATCATCCTCCTCAGTTATTCTGACCATTCAGAAAAACACTAACACTTTAGCAAATGTGGGTTCTTGCATAATAAAATGTTATGCTAATCAGGACAACTAATGTACTAACTTATCTTTCTTAAAATAAAATATATGTAATATAGTATAAGTAATATTAGTATAGGAATATAAATCTGGAAAGACTCACAAAATACCTCATAAAGATTGATACATCTCATGAATTCATTTATTACTTTTCAAGCTTTTCGCAAGCACTATTCTCTTGAATAAATATTTTATTCAACCCCTATTAATTCAAACTTAATAAAATATAACTTATGAACTTCACATGCAAGTTCATATAACGATAAAATTAAAGTAATGCATTATTCATCAAATACATAAAATTTAACAGGTGTGTGTGTATGATATAAATTAAATGTATAGCATTTTATAGTTCAATACATGAATTATAGCAGGTGTGTGTATCACAAATTGGATTGTATAGCATTTTCTAACTCCAAATATGATCCGTGGAATCCATGTACGATGTGTCGAACAATAAGGATACGAAGCAATAGCTATAATTATAGTTAAATTCCATACATGCAATTTTATCCATTTGTATTAGTTATTATAATCACTATTAGATTAACGATTTTACGTGGCTCCATAAACATGAAACAATTTCAAAACATGACACGCAGAATTTAAATGAAAATGTTTTTCATAAGTTATTAATCTCTACATTTCTCTATTAAAAATGTTCCAAGTTTATCACATCCATGCTAATATTTATTTATCCATGCTTAAATCTAGGAATACTAATTATAGCAATTAATTCAATCATTCCAAACTGACGATAAAATTAGAAAATAGCTTTGATTAATTATTTGAAGACTATTTATTATCCAAATGTTAAACAAATTAACTAGCAAATATATTACTGGCATTGTAAAGTTAAATATCAATCAATACTATATTTTTATTAGAATTAGAAATGGAAATATTAAACTATGTTGATAACTTTAACATTTTACTTTAATTTAAACTTCTTCTTTTTTTTTAAAAAGCAAATTTTCATATTCATAAAACTTCTGTAATTAAAATACTTATTTAATTTTTCCAAATTGTAGAATAATAAACATTTTAAAACATACCAAACTTTTGCAATTAATTCTTTTAAACTGGGAAGCTCCAACATTTTAAAAATGTAATATTGGAAAATCATTACCGGTGATTTGATCCACTTGGCCAGCCGACTTGAACAGACTTTTAAATTTAGCAATTCATCTTATAATTAAATACCACTATGTTATTTTTACGTTTATAGCAAATTTTGTGGTAATCTGTTTACTTGTTAACTATAATAAAATAAGCTTATCAAATTTACACCATTTGCCTTTTACCATTTTCTTTTCTTTTCTCCCTCCAAAAGCAACACTAACAGACGATCTTCTCTTAAATTCACGCTCTTTTCTTTTTTTACATTGAGACGCATACGTAATTACTGTATTTATTTTTAATAATTAATTTTAATTGAACAAATGGTTTTTTGTTAATTCAATAGAAATAATTTTTTAAGATCATTTTAAACAAATAAAAATAAAATATTATTTTTAATAATATTTTACCAAATTTTAATGTGTTGTCAAATTTTTAAAAGTTAAACGTTTTGATATGAGTTAGTATATGGGAAGAAGCAAATTTAAATTTATTAAAATAATATAAGAGAGTAATCTGTTCAAAGTGCAACTCAAGCCAATCAAATCACCAAAAGAAGAAAGAGAAATTTTTTATACCAGTTACATCAATTAATATATTTTATACTAAAATATATGGTTACAATATATATATATATATATATATATATATATATATATATATATATATATATCTTTGAAATCATTTAAAACTAATTTTGATCTTTTATTTTATTGATACCTATCACTGTCTCGGTCTATATATCTATTTTCTCCATTTCTTTTGTACATCCATAGATGTTAATTAGCAACCAAACTTATCATAGTATAGATTCTTTTTGTTTCTCCCTGACCACCAGGCAACGGTAAAAGGTTATACTAGTAGTAGCATCAGATGCATTATCATGTAGGTGGTGCTGTGAAATTTGGACTTTAGATTTGAGATTAGTATATCTAGAAGGCAAGCTCTCCTAGAATGTTCAGTTTCATGTTTAGGGTTTGAATTCTGCAGTGTGTTAGCAAAATAGACGATTCTGACTGTTACAATATATATATATATATATAACCATTAGAAACCAGTATATATATATATATATATAACCATTAGAAACCAGTCAACACTTAGATAATCCCAATCTAGATAACAATCAAGAATTTCAAACTGTTGTCAAGGCAACCTCCTTTTAGCAATTGAAATTGAATCCCACTGCTATTAATGGTCTCATATATTTATATAGACACTAAAAATTGCATCCTGACCACAGAGATTGAAATTACTGATAGAAAGAAATTTAAATAAACCTCATTAAATAGGTAAATATCTGTTCTGAACGCAGACCAATAAATAGTGAAATATAGCATTACAAATTGCAATTATAATTTTCAAATAAGTGCAATATTGTTCAAGATTAAATGGGTTTATAAGTAACCATTAGAAACCAGTTAACACTTAATGTCATAACTAAATTTTTGGGCCAGAGCTGGAAATGGCTTCAAGTCACTTGAAAAACAGGAACTTTTACATTACCTTAGTGAAATTACATTTATTTTAAAGCTTAAAAAAAGTACGATATGATGCTGCCCTATCTAGAATTATTTTACAAGTAAAAAATTAATAATATTCAAATTTTATGTTTTATCAATGGGAGAAGGCAGTCTTTCCTAGGTGCTGATTGGTTGTTTCTCATATTGGACAAAAGAGAGCACTTGTCAATAATTTTCACCATTCCAACTGTTTTGTTTTGATTTTGAAAACGGAAATAAAAGTTTTACATCATTTTTAAAATATTTTTTGACATATTATAAATGGTTTTGATAAAATATGCTGACAATAGAATTATTTTAAAAAAATAGTTAAGATTTTAGTAAAAATTATTTACTTTCACACAATGTAACATTGGGGAAAAAATCAATGATGTCCATACGACTTTTTAATTTGTTACAAACTTTCTTTTTAGGTCTCCCACTATTGAATATTTTATAATTATAAATAGAAATTTATTTTTGAAAAAACTTTCATTCACAATCATAATCTGACAAAGTATTAATATACTTTTTACAAATGAAACTAAACTGAATATAATATTAAAAGATGAATATATGTTTACTGCTTATTCTGTAATTGACCAATTAAAAGTTTAGAGTTTCAACTCACCCATCAAACTGGAGTTTGTACACCATAAATGTTAAACAATCCCAATCTATATAACAATATATATATATATATATATATATATATATATATATATATATTGTTATATATATATGGGTGTATGTTATATAGAGCTCGCAAATAAGCTTTTAACAAGCTTTGCAGAATATCCCTAACCCCAGACCAGTTTCTGATATTGATTTCTTCAGTGAGGTGCATTAGGAAATCAGTAGCAGAAATCAATCTGGGGTAGGGAATATTCTGAAAAGCCTGTTAAGAACTTATTTGTGAGCTCTATATATAACATTTGTAATACAAGTTTGTTAAATTAGGTCATTGTATCAATATTTACTATTTTTATTTTATCTCTTGGTGAAATTTTTTTTGATTATTTTTTTTTTTAATTTTCAGATAATGAAATAAAGTTAATGATGTGTACTTATATATTATTTTAGGGATATATTAACAAAAGTATATAAATAGAAACTTCAGATGACTCAAAAAGTATGGAGCGTTGCATGTAAGGAGTAACAATAAAAGATTAAAAATGCAATTCATGGGTAAGAGAACAAACAGGTATTACTGACATCATTGAAAGAATTACAAGTCTAGTGAAGTTGGGCTGGAAATATTGCTATAAGAGATGATAACAGATGAACATTTGAAATATTAATATGGATTCCATGAGATTGTAAAAGATGCAGAAAGAGACCACATGTGTATGGGTGATGTGGAGAAGAGAGGCTAGAGATGGGAAACTTGGTGAGACCTTTATCCTGCATTGGATTGATAATTGTTGATGTTAATGATAATATGATGGTGATAATAAAATAAACTATATATTGATAAATTTATTTGTTGACATTTTATTTACTCCATATATTTCAAAAATAAGATATCTACATAAAAAATAAGATATTGACTTATTATTAAATGTATTGTTTGCATGTATATGTGTTTTATATGTTTTAGGGATAATTCAAAAGCATTACTTTATACACATTTGAAAATATTATTTTAAAATATTTAAATTATTTTAAATGGATATTTAAAATATTGATTATGATATGAAATAGATAAATATAAAGAAATGTTTATTTTATATGGTTTTTAAATATATTTTGTGTTTTAATTTGTAAAATTGTATTTGTTTTATTATTTTGGAAACATATTATAATATTTATTTGTATAACATTTAAAAAATAATATTTAAATATTATGGAACATGTATTTGTTAGAAAAAAAAAGTTTCATAGAATATTATACATTTAACTCTTAATACAAAAATACATGTAAGTTGAAATAGATTTCTATGACATGAAATTCCATAGAAACAGTATCTATGATAATGACAAGTATAACATCATCAGGAGAAAACTATTTAAGATGCTGATCTTAGATTAGATTATTTTTATCTTTCATTTTTTTGTCAAAGTTTATGAATATGTATCAATTTTTAAGTTTAAAGTAAATATTGTGAGCTAAATCCATAAAATGACTGCTTACAAGACTAAGACTTCTGAGAATCAAAATATAATAACATTTGATAAAAAATCATCTCATTGTGATAGTTATATGGAATTAAGAGCTGTAATATTATAGTTTGTATGAAATTAATAACCACTGTTGCTATTAAATAGACAAAATACTACTAAACACTATTAAAATGTTAATTATGGAATCCTTTATTAAAAATAAAAACAAATCGTCAAAATAAATAATTTTAATGGAATGCTCATACGTTGGAATAAATATGACTTAAATATGGATTAAACATAATGTCAATTTGCACCACAGAAGATATTGTTGGATTTTTAGCAAAATATATAAAAGATTTTGAACTATAAATTATTATCACTTTTTATGTCTTATTATAAAACGTCTAAGTGGATCATAAAATTTGTTATACAAAAAAATATTAGGTTTTCGATAGAAATGAAATTAGATGGGCCTTCCTTGTAAATATAAGAGAAAAGTTTACTAGATAATGTATTGTTTTATAAATTCTTTGTTTTGAAAATGCGCATGTTTGTTTAGTATACAAAAAAATATGTCATTGCCAAAGAGAAAAGCTTAACATAAATAGTAAACAAAAATAAAAAACAATATATTATGATAATTTTACTTTATTTAAATTAATTTTTAAAAAAAGATCATATCTAAATACTTATGGACGATATTAATGAAAGTGTTTGTATTTAATACAGATTTATAATATAATATTTTATGAAACATAAATTAATAAGCTTATATTTATTTTGAAAGTAAAAGTAAGATACTTTTGTAGTGTCTGTAATACAGAAGTTCACCAAGCATTTTTGTTTTAATTATCCATTTTCAAGAATCTCACATATTTGTTTATATTTATTTTCTCAAAAATATTTTACTGAGCATATGCTACTAGTTAAATTCAAATAATTTTAAGAAAATCAATTATAAGTTACAGTAAGATTAAACAATATTACTAAATATCTTATAAATTCTATTCACATAATATATATATATTATAATTTATAAACATTAACACATTGTAAAAATTGTTGTCCTTATTTGGCGAAATTTTATTATATTTACTATGACAATTGTGTTGATCTTGTATTTTAGTTGTTTTTGTGGAAATTTGTCAAAGTTATTAAAATTTGGAATCTTCCATAAACAAAAGAACACGCAGTACAATATTTCCAAAATTACAGAATTCTGCCTGCTAACAAATCACAATATGGACAGAATAGTGGAAAAATATGCATTTGTAAAGAAACATGGTTAGCAGCTTTGAAAATCTCATTTATTACAGCACTCAAATTTATTTATAGCAAGTGTAAAAAATTAACTGCCATCCATTGGGGGAAAAGCCAGTTACATTTGTTGGAGAAAGCTATTGTTGACTGGAATAATTTCCTGTTATGCCTTCAGCTTTTTATCTTGATCATTGTGCAAAATTGGAGGCCTCACAAAATAGTTGAAGTAAATGGGAGCCTTTTCACTAAAAAGAAAAACCCACTAGGTTAAAATATATTCACAGCAGGGGTTATTTGGTGGCTTGTGTATAGAGATTAGCAAGTATTTCATTGTAATTATTTCCAAATAGAATATCACCTTTTCTTATGCATGCAATCAATCAAAGTATCACTGATAGATCTATTATTTATTCAGATTGTTGAAAGGGCTACCAAACTGAGGAATTCTATTATGCTGCATTTGAATTTTTTACAGTAAATCACAGATATAAATTTTAGGGTCTATGAACACAGACTTTCACACAACTTACCACTCTCCACACTGTCTCAAAACACTGATACACTTAAACACATATGTTGAAAAGATAAATAATTACCAATATACATATTTCATGCTAATCCAGCAATCATCAGTTGGTCCAGATTACCATCTCTACACATATATGCTATAAGTGCTCAGATATGTATTAAGATATCTAAACCTCATACTTTAATGGACAGGCTTCAATCTACTCCACACTGCAACTTTTCAACCATCCATTCTGATTGAAAATCTGATGATAGAATGCTCAAAGGCCACCCTGAAGCCGAGATTCGTGTCACACACATGTTGATCTAATGTCAATCTGACCCCTAATGGACAGGACATAATCCATTTAATATATAAAGGAATGGGCAGACAACTCTACTATGTAATAACTGAAACACACAGGCTTATTATATACCTGTGTCTATATATGTAATATATAGAATATATGAGCACAGACTTTCACACAACTTACCACTCTCTACACTATCTCATAACACTGATACCCTTGAATAAATCACCAATATACATATTTCATGCTAAACCAGCAATTATCAGTTGGTCCAGATTGCCATCTCTATACATATATGCTATAAGTGCTCATATATATATTAAGATAGCCAAACCTCATACTTTAATGGAGAGGCTTCAATCGACTCCACATTCCAACTTTTCATTCATCCATCTAATTGAAATACCTACATTGGTGATTATTTATCTTGTCAACATATATGTGTTCAAGTGTATCAGTGCTATGAGATGGTGTGGAGAGTGGTAAGTTGTGTGAAAGTCTGTGCTCATATACCCTATATATTACATATATAGACACAGATATGTAATAAGCATATGTGTTTCAGTTATTACATAGTAGAGATATCTGCCCAATCCTTGTATATGTATTAAATGGATTATGTCCTGTACATTAGGGGTCAGAGTGACATAGATTAACATGTGTGTGACAAGAATCTTGGACTCAGGGTGGCCTTTGAGCATTTCCTCATCAGATTTTCAATTGGCTGGATGGTTGAAGAGTTGGAGTGTAGCTGAAGCCTGTCCATTAAAGTATGAGGTTTGGTTATCTTAATATATATCTGAGCACTTATAACATATATATGTAGAAATGGTAATCTGGACCAACTGATGATTGCTGATTTAGCATGAAATATGTATATTGGTGATTATCTTTTCAACATATATGTGTTCAAGTGTATCAGGGTTATAAGATAGTGTGGAAAGTGGTAAGTTGTGTGAAAGTCTGTGCTCATATACTTTATATATATATATATAATAAGCCTGTGTGTGTCAGTTATATATAACTTTTGTAGATTCACATACAGAAAAAATACATATGCAAATCATAGAGGGATTGTGGAGGGTGATGAAGTGATCAGTCAAACACCAATTTCTATTTAGCAGAATTTAGGTGGTCCAACTGCATAAAGATCAAGACGCATTTATGGCCATGATGCACACTTTAAAAAATTTCTGCCTGCCAACATGAGAAAACCTTATTTGTAACACATGTTTGTTATACTTTTTTTCCCCATATTTTTATTTTGCACATTTATTAAATTCGGCTTAATTGCAATCATTTGTAGTTTTGTGTAATTTCTTTTGTTTTTATAATCATATTAAAAAAATAAACGGAGATATTAAATATGATAGTTTGTAGTCAACCATATTGTTTGCAAGATTTTCTTGAGGGCCTGAAAATAAATAATGAAAACTAAAATGCCAGGCGAGCTTTTTTCGCTACAGATACTACAACAGTAACACTAATAGTAA